>JARKIC010001705.1:0-101104 GCA_029378375.1 Mycena olivaceomarginata
TTGAGCTGCCCCGGGGAAGCGCAGGCACGTCATGATGCCGGACATGATGACGCTGACGAGGTTGTTGAGATCGCCGTACATCGGCGTCGAGAGCTTGAGCGTGCGGAAGCAGATGTTGTACAGTGCGTCGTCGTCGATGCAGATCTCGTCCGTGTTCTCGACGAGCTGGTTGGGGAATCAGGATGGCGAGCCGTGGAATTAAAGAGAACAACAGACCAAGGTTCACGGTGAGCTTGCGCAGGTCCAAGTTGAGCTATCCAGGGAAGCGGAGGCAGGTGGTGATACCGGACATGACATTTGAGACAAGCACATCGTGCATCGGGCAGGCGCTGCTACACCGCAACTCCGAGTGGGGGCCGCACGTGCACGCGCACTCGCACCTGGGCAACTTCAACTCGCTCGGCGGGGGACTGATGGCCATGCCGATGTCCTGGGGCGGACATCCACGCAAACACCACCGCCCAGCACGAACACCGTCCCCATCCCCATTGACCCCGCGCTCACCAGCGCTAGCGGCTCTCAGTCTCAGTCTTCTACCTCCTCCACTTCCCCGAACTCCAAGTCGTCTCCCGCTGTGTTCTGCGTCCACTTCTTCCCCCCAGAGCCGAGTATCAAGCCCTACACCCTCATGCCGATGTACTTCCCCACACCCCTCCCCACTGTCCCCGAGTCTCGGCCCAGCTCCGAATATTTGCACTCGCTCTCGCCTGATTCCACATAGCCCGCCCACATGCGCGCTGGGTCGCTTCCCGTTCAGCTTGCCTCGTCACACCTGCACCCCACCAGCCTGCACGGCACCGTCAGCCGGCAAGCGTGTGCGCGAGAGCTGCACCTACACGTACACTCGCCACACGTCCGCTCCACCCAGCTCAGATCGCCGCACCCGCACCCCCACGCAACGCGCTCTCCCCGCCTGCACCCCGCGTCCGCTGCAGCACTGTCTCGCCCCGGCTCCGTCCTCAGCCAGAGGGCAGACACGAAAGAGGCGCAGGAGGTGCAGCACGGCAGGGAGGGAGCAGCTACGCGGGTACGGCGGCGGGTGGTGTGGTTGGCGGTGTGGTTGCGAGATGGGAGAGCACTGCGGTGATGTGGGGCGAGGAAGAGGACGGGACGAGACGACGGAGGGGACGCAAAACGGAAACAGGTGCACGGCATGGTCGCAGGATGGGAAGGGCGTCACAACGAGGAGGCGGTTGTGGGCAAGTGGCGAGGCGGAGGCGGAAGGCGGGACGCAACAGGCCAATACGGCCGCGGGTGCTGTGGCGTGATCGTGAGGAAAGACACGTGTGGTGGGGCGGAGTGGAGGCGAGCAAGGGGTGTAGCAAGGTGGAGACGAGACGAGATGGGGCGTGACAGCACGGAGGGCGCACAGGTGTGGCTGTGGGAAAGGAGCGGGGCCGCAGTGTAGGGCTGGGCAAAGCGGCGCAATGCGGAGCCATGCGGGAGACTGCAATCCAAGGAGGGCATGCGGGGAGGGCACTACGGGGAGGAGATGCAGAAGTGGAGGCGGTGCCGTAGTGTGCCATAGCGAGTCCGCAGGGCAGCGTGCAACGGGGGTGGGTGAGGCGGGCGGCGAGCGGCGGGTGGGGGAAAGGGCGCGGGTGGAGCCAGGGGCGCGGGGTGTACACGTAGGGCGGCGTAGGGAGAGGGTTGTGCGCGGCTGTGGGAAGTGGATACGCGGCTGTGGGAAGTGCGTACGCGAGCAGAGCTAGTACGCAGTCCACGCACACTCCCCATGCGCCCGGAAGCCTGCTATTGCCTCTGAAATGGACTTTGACATGAGCTTACAAGGCCATTACAATCCGCGCAACTGATAAGATGCTGATTTGCTTGTGTTGATCTTACAAGGGGCCGATAATGATCTTATCAGACCGTTGGCTGCTCGGATTTTTCCGACACAGCCCAGAAAAATCTGAAGTGATGGTAAGAGATGTATTAATGTTTTTTTCAAACGCTCTGAGAGGCTTCTGTGGCTGCAGGGTAACAATATGTTCAAAAAACCTCGAGGTTGCGTGGATTGCGCCGGAGTACCAAATGGGGATGTGGCCATCAAATCCGTAACATTCGATTGGATCGACTCTGCCACGTCTGTGCCTTCAATCTACCCAATGAATATTGTGGTGTCATAGCAGCAGCAACAGGCTCAAAACCTTCTGGATTATGGGCAGAATGGCCTCTGTTTTTGAGGAAGTTTCCGAGGGAGATGCACAAAATGTAAGCCCCAGGCAAATTCACGGACGTCCGTGAATTCTTGCCGCATCCAGTCACAGGTCCCATGGCGTTATGTTGAGGGAAAATGTGTCCACGCAACGCGACTGGTGGGTGCATGAGAAGAGAGCTCACTCTGTCCGAACCGCCATTAAGCACCTTCCATTCTGGGACGACCACAGCCACCCTGCCGGTGGCTCACCTGGCGGAGCTTGAACTTAGAGCTGTGGTGAGCCACATGCCAAACAAGTGTCCTCCTCCCTCTCCCTCTCCCACCACCGCCGCCACCCGCCTCTCCTTTGTGATACCCCCGCCCAACGCGATGCCTCTGTTCACGAACCACCACACCATGCTCATCAACGCCCGTCACGCCCTCTGTCCTGAGCCGCTCTGTACCCAGTTTTTGCCTGCTCCCCGTCAATGCCAGTATGGAAACAACCAAGGGAAATGTGATGTGGGTCGTTGAGGCTTTACCACGCTGGAGGTGAAGCGCGCACGGACATCGAGTCCGGCACTGCTATTCGAGCAGTGAGCACTATGGAGCGCTCCTGCAAGAGAAGCTCCCGGGTCGTGTAGACCGAGATAGACCCCTGTAACGCAGGGGGCCGTGGAGCAGTTGTACGGTTGCTCAGCCAGGCAGGGGGTCTAACGCAGAAGGTGGTTCGCCTTGGTGGATCTCGGGCTTCACAACATAAGAGTTTGTTGCAAAGTAAGATAAGATTAGGTAAGTAATGATCGCGGATCATCTACCTATAGTGACTAACGAATATATGTATGTACATTATATAGAATTTGTATTTCGTAGTGGAACTGCACCGTGTCCATAGTCCGTATACCATCACAGAGCCCCCCACACGGGTAGCGTCCACTGCGCGTCTTGTAGATTCTACGTCACTCTTGATTTCTTTACACTCCCGAAGGAGGCGAGACCCTAGCCACGCAGTTTCAACCTTCCGCGGCGTCAGCTACTAGATGGGGGGTCCCATGCCCCACTTGTCGTCCTCGTCCGGGGTCCAGCTTCGTGGAGGGTCGTCCATCTCCTTGTCGAAGTCCTGTGTTTGGGTGGATGTAGACAGGGTGTCCTGCTGCCCCACCAAGTGCAAGACTCCGCTCGATGCAGCTGTAGAAAGCACACTCGAGAACGGATTCTGGAGCTCTACCCCTTCCATCTCGCTTGGTGCTGGCGACCTCTGACTCGTTGACGCGGCGGTGGTTCCCCCTTCCTCAGCAACGGCCGCTCTCCTGGCTTCCTCCTCCGCTCGCATAGCTGCAAGCTCTCGCGGTAGACGTCCCGCTCGGTTGCCTCATCGCACTCTTCGAGGCGCCGTAGGGTCCTCCGGATTGATAGGAGAGCGGTAAGTACGGCCGTCGTGCGCTGGTGGATCGCGATGAAGCAGGACCGCAAAGCGGCGTGGGAGAGTGTCCGGATCGGGATGAGTAGCCAGCCAGTCTGCTAGAGATGATGGCCCTGCCTCCTCTTGACGTGGAGGTCCCGTAGTGGATGACACAGATGTGGGGGCTGGAGGAGCTAGCCGACTAGCTAGCGGCATGGGACTGCTTCCCTGGAGTCGTTCAACTAGGGTGGGTGGCCGCGGGGATTGGAGGCGGTCAGCGAGTGGGAGAGGGGGATTGGAGAGCCGTTGTTCCAGCGGAACTCTCGCTGTCAGCACCGAAGATGATGAGGGTTCTGACAGGCAGTCCCCTAAGGAAGGTATACTCTTAGCTTTCCCCTTCCCCTTGTCGCAGTACTCCGTGTGGAGGCGCGATGCGGTTCCCTTTCCCTTGTCTCGCATCGACCTTGGTTCCATAGGCGGCGAGCGCGCCTCAACGCGTGGTGGCGGTCTTGCCGTCGAGGTTTCCTCCGAAGGAGGGACGGCATCATTGGACGTCGACGCTGTACTTGCCTCCCAGTCGAGTTCAGGTTGGGTTCCCCATCCCGGAGCAGCACTCCCTGCGCTCACGAGTTCTCGAGGGGGAGGAGACAAGGGTCGTGGAAGAAGTTGCGTCCCCAATTCCGGAGCAGCAATACCTGCGCTCACGGATTCCCGAGGGGGAGGAGACAAGGGTCGTGTAGTAGTCTCTCCCATGTAGCCAGAGCCCTCGCCCAACGCTTCCGAATCACCCATGGTGGTATCGTTGTTGGTGTCCTCGTCCCTCAGCCATACGTCTGTGGTGTAGAGGAGGGCCTCGTCGAACTCGCCATCGAACCGGAAAGCAATCCTCATCTTCTTCCACACCGCTCCCAGCGCGCCGAACCCTCGTCGGCCGGCGCTGACGTCCAAGAACCGTACCCAAATCAACCCCTGTGCGTGAATGATAGACAGCGGCCGCGCGTTACTGCTAGAGAAGGTGTCGCGCGTAAGAACTTGGAAGGTTTGCGCCGAGATATCATCATTGACGTCGGCGATGGTGACCACGTTTGACACGGGATTCTCCACTTTGAGGTTGGATATTTCCATCCCATCCTCGTCGTCCCCTGAACCGTCATCAGGACCTCCAAATTCCGGAATTGCCATCAGCACTTCCGTGCGAGGCAGCCGTGTGGAACTAGGCGCTTCAGCACGTTTTTCCGCGGTCCCGAGTTTCTCCCTTCTCCGTGGGGTACATCCAGTACGAGGGTTTCTTGGGTATCCAACGGTTACCACTTTCCACGAAGAAGGGGTACGGGGGGGACCGGGGACCCAAACCTTTCCCAGTCCACTACCCCCGGAGGAGGCACGAACTGCCTGAAGAACAGGTGTCAACCCATGGTTCGATTGTACCAGCAGCCGGTCTCCACGCTCGCCTTCTTTCCCCTGTACACCCATGCGCGCTCGTCATTGACCTCCGACAGCTCCCACTTGTCCCATTTCCCGTTCCAGTTGTTAGGGATCATCGGAGGGACGATCCAGGGTACACGGTCACTGGCTATAATCTGTTTCTCCAGGGGCCGTGCGGCAAGGTTGTCATCAGTCGCTGCGGGAGGCGGTCAAACATACGCGGGAGGGGGTGGAGCGCGGAAGACATTTGACGAGCTCTCGCTTCGCGATGGCACAGGTGCTGCCTCGGGGGCGGGCGCTCCTGTGTCGAAACGTACTCCTCCCATCCACGAGTCTTCTTCCTCATCCTCCTCCCCCAATTCCTCGTCCTCGTCGGAGAACTCCGGCGCAGCTACAGGAGCGCGCGCAATAGTTGTCACACGAGCGCCAGGTCTCATAGGAGGGCCACCACCTCTCGGAGCGATAGGTATTTGCGTCTGGCGAGCAGGAGGAGTCCAAGGGGCCAGCGAGACCATGTGGAGGGAAGCAGAGCGAGCTTCGTCCCAAGGTTGGGCCGGTACGTGTTCACTTCTACCGTCGCTAGCTCAGAACACCACGTCTAGCCTTCCCTGCACTTCGGCAAGCAGCTGGTACTCATTGTGGCGGATGAGGTAGACGACATTGGTACCCGCTGCGAAGTCATAAAAGGTCGGAGCTTCCGGAACTGCGGAACGAGGCTCCAAGGATCCAATAGGGAACTCATGCACGATGAAGCACGGGACCCCCTGCTGCATGAGGAGCAGGACTCCTTGTTCGCGCATACTGTTGACCCAGAGACCGATTCGATCGTTGTTCGCGACCGGGAGATTGAGAAGCCGGAGATATTGGACATCGACGGGAGGAAATCTTCTTTGTAGTTCCACCATCGTGATCCAGGCTTCCATTTCCCGAAGACCTCTTTGGTAAGCCACACCCTCGTCCACCGCGTCGTCCCACCTTCGTACTCCTAGCAGCAAACGTAAACACGCTTCGGAGCAGTAGGCAGGTCGGGATGCCCAGGTAGTAGATCCAGCACGGAAACCAGACTGGAGGCGGCAAAGACGGATTTCCAGGAGAGCCTGAACCCCTCAAAGTCCTTGTATGAAGTCCGTATCCCAGACGCCCTCCGACGCGTGACGAGGGGAGCTAATCCATCCCTCCGTCAATGGCTTGAAGGCCGGGTACGCTGGGTCAGAGACGGGAACCGACGCGACACGCCGGATAAACGGCCAGTGCGAAGTGGCTTCAAGGAAATATTGGGGACTGTAGATACAGTCGTGTTTGCCAGAATGCCCGTCATATCTCCTCTGCAAAACGTCCAAGGAGGATAGAGTCGCCGGCTCCGGAAGGCGCTCACCCGGTAGGAAAGGGAGCTGCCTCGAATTCGGCGACCATAGCTCGAAGGTCCGATTGCCAATCTTCATGATCCTCGCGGTCAAGCAAGGGAACTGCTTCAGATCGAAAGTCATAGCGGAGTTGATGTTTGGAAAGTTGTAGTACCCCGCAGTGCATGACAACTGGGAGTGGCTGTAAGAGGGATTGCTGGAAGGTGCCATTACTCTAGTAGTACTAATAGATAGGTGCCCCGAATGTAGTTACGCGCTCACAGCGGAGGAGCAGCGGTAGTTAATTCTAGGCAGATGGAAGAAAAGAGAGAAAGAGAATTGTTGTCAAGTCACCGCGCATGTGTCCTTTTCGCACGCACGGCCCATTACGTATGGACCACAGTTCGCACGCATTCGGGTCCCGCCCGATCGGAGTCCATCGGCCGACCAGCTCGCAACTTCTTCTAAGTCAACTTATGAAGTTGGAGGTACTCTCGTTTTAGCGCCGGCGCATTCCTCAGGTCTCTCTCGGAGACCCAAGTATCATCAGCCGGCCTGTATCCTTCCCAGCGGACCCGGAACATCCTCTGGTTGCCGTTCTTCCGCGGGCGTACCACATGCCCTAGAATGGCCTCCACCGCATACTCCTCCGAAGCCTTCAAGTACTCCCGAGTGTCTGGGAGCTTAGTCCGCTCTCCCAGCTCCTCCTTAGATATATGGTACTTGCGCAGATGTTCCAAGTTGAAGACTGGGTGCATGGAATAGCTGTCCGGTAGCTGCAAGCGGTATACGACCAGATTTATCTTTTCCATGACTTCGAACGAGCCAATAGTGCGCTGCACCAACTTGCGGCCTGTGCCCTGCACGTCCACCAACTCCAGCGAGTGAGGGTTGACCAGGACATAGTCACCCTCCTCGATACTCTCCACAGGACACCTGCTTTTATTATAAGCACGAGCCTGTCTTCCCTGTGCCAGCACTACTGCGTCCCTCACCGCGCTTCTATGGCTCTCCAGCGCCTCTATGAAGTCCTCACCCTTCTGACTAGGCAGGAAGGGGCGAACTACCGGGTCTCCTCCAGGGTTAAGTATTCCAGCGGCTCCCCTAGGGTGGTAACCGAATAGGAGGAAATTGGGACTATATCCAGTAGACCCGTGTACGTTCGAGTTGTACGCGAACGCAATCTCTCCCAGCCACTTGGCCCACGAAGAACGATCTGCAGCGACGTAGGCGCGCAACATCTGTTCAATCGTAGTGTTGAGGATTTCAGTCTGCCCGTCCGTCTGCAGGTGATGTGCGGAAGACAGCGCTAGCACGCTTCCATATTGCAGAGTGACCGAACACCAGAAGGCCGTAGCCCAACGTTTGTCGCGATCGGAAATGATATGTTCCGGCATGCCGAAGACGTTCACTACTCTCTCCACAAAGAAGGCGGCGAATCCTTCCTGTGTCAGGTTGGTGTGTGTCGGAATCATGACAGAGAACCTAGTCAGCTTGTCCACGATGACTAGAATAGCCGTGAACTTCTCCTTCCCGGAAGGGGGAAGTCCAGTGATCAGGTCCAAGGAGACCGTAGCAAAAGGGCGAGGAGGTATATGAGCAGGTCTTAATCCGCCCATTTTCTGCCTATGGTCCACCTTGATCTTCTGGCAAACGTCGCACGTGGATGCGAACTCATCCGCGTCCTTCGTTAAGGTCGTCCAGAAGAACAGTTCCCTCAGACGATTAATGAACTTAAACGGGCCAGCGTGAGCGCTCTCATGGGGGGACTCGTGGATCCATCGGAGTATGAACTGGACTTTCGTGCGCGGGATACAGAGGCGATTCCTCCAGTCCACGTCCACGAAATATAGCAACCCATCTTTACCCTTCTGGAAATGCGAGGGTGTAAGCACTTTCTCGGGGTTGCTGGCCTCTTCGACTGATACCAGTAGGTGTGAACGCTTGTTCCAGTCCTCCTCATCTCTGTCCGGCCTAGCCCCCGCAGGGTACGTCCAATGGTCTGCCTGCTTGAAGGGGAGTGGGTTGTCCATAGCTGTGATGTCATCGCGCTCCTGGACCTCCTCTCGTGCTTTCATCATCCCTTCCTGATCCGGTGCAGCGATCCCGTCGCGCTCCATCTTGACTTCGTGTCCGTCTCCTTCCTCCTCTGCCCTTTGTCTCCTCGTCCGGACTGGAAGCGCGTACTTGTCCACTACGTCCTCCCACCACCAGATCGCAAATGCTGCCTTTTTAGCTGGCGCAAATGCTCCCCGGTCCTCCAACCTTTGCGCCTCCTTCTGCCTTTCCTCGTCCGGAATGATCGTCCCGCAATCCTCAAGAACAGGGGACTCGTGCGGCGGTGCCCGCAGTAACCTCGACAGAGGATCAACGTTCGAGTGTATTCTTCCTGGCCTGTGAATGATCCTCAGTCCAGGATACGCTGCGAACACTGCCCCCCACGCCGCGAGTCTCCTGTTTGCGTTCTCATACACCCTTGCCCACTGCAAGGCTGCATGGTCAGTCACCAGAATGACCTGCTCCCCTTCTATGAAGGGCTGAAAGCGCACCAGCGCTTCCTTCGCGCCCAATGCCTCCCGTTCCGTAGCACTGTAATTCCGCTCTGCGGGTTTCAGGCTCCGGCTCCAGTAGGCTATCACACGCTTGACGTGCACTATCGTCTCGTCCAGCGTCGCCCCCCATCGGTCCTCCTTCCCTCCTTCCTCCATGTCTTTTACCAACGTCACCACCAGTTTAGGCACCTCCGCCCCTGCCTCCCAAGCGGCTTGGAGTTTGTCGTAGGCCGCTGTTCCCTTCAGATCGGCCACTTGTATCGGCTGTACCTGCTGCAAACTAGACCCAATCACATAGTCTGAAGCATCTGTGTACAGCCTATAGGGCGTCCCTTGCACCGGATGTCCTAGGATTGGGGCGGCCGACAAGGCGTCCTTGGCTTGCAGGAAGGCTATTTCGTGCTCCGCCCTCCATTCTCACTTGGCTCCCTTGGTCAGCAGAGTGAAGAGAGGTTTGACAACAAAGGCGTAGTATGGAATGTACGCCAAGAAGTAGTTGACCATCCCCAAGAACTTTTGCAGGTCTAGGATCGACGAAGGTCTCAATAGCTCTTGGAGAATACAACTATGTTGTCGATGTACACCAGCGTGAATATCCAAAGGAACGGCGCTAGCACGCCTTGCATGATCCTCTAGAAGAT
This sequence comes from Mycena olivaceomarginata, assembly GCA_029378375.1. Lineage (NCBI taxonomy): Eukaryota > Fungi > Basidiomycota > Agaricomycetes > Agaricales > Mycenaceae > Mycena > Mycena olivaceomarginata. The sequence goes on from JARKIC010001705.1 coordinate 9,504, forward strand.
GGAGGGCCCGTTCCGTAGCCCGAAGGGCATGCATTTGAACTGCCACAGACCCCTGTGCGATCTGAACACAGTTTTCTCTCACGCCTCTTCTTCCATCTCCACTTGATTAAAGCCAGCCAGAGCGTCAAAAGACGACAGGACCTGCGCTCCCAATAGCGCTTGAATGATGTCCGATTGTCGAGGAATGGGGAATTCATCGGCTACGGTCTTGGCGTTGAGCTTGCGGTAATCGACCGCGAGTCGAGGCTTTCCATTACGGAATACCACGACGCATGGGGCGCCCCACGGGCTGACCGACGGCTCAATTACATCGCGCTCAAACCACAAGTCCATTTGCTTGTCGATGACTTCGCGCTTCAAGGGGGAGGCGGTGTACATAGGTTCTGAGATGGGTTGAGTGTCAGGCTTCAGAGGTATGGGCGCCTTCTCTGTAACATGCCCTAGACGTCCCCCGACTCCGAATGCAGCCGAATTAAGGCGCAAAACTTCGTCGAGGCAAGGACGTATATGCTCTGGCACGTCTGGGCCCAGGTTAACTAGCTGGGCCACGTCCTCTGTACTCCGCGCTCCTTCGAATTCCCCGGGCAGCGCTGTCGTCTTCGGGCCCCAATTCTCATCCTCCTCGAGCTGGTCCTCCGTGCCTTCCCGTTCTCTTGGTAAGCTCTCCGGATCCTGCGTGCGCTGCGTTTCCTTGATTACGCGCGCCAACGCCTCCGCGGATGCCACGAACTTCTCCCTCTCTTCCTCGTTACGGGGCGTGTCCGCATAATCCGCTGGGTCGTGGAGCCGTCCTACGATGTCGCCAGCGCGTATGTACCAGGGGCGAGTGCTCGGATTTGCGATGGGAAGGAAGGGAGAGTCTGAATTGATGAGGGTGGATGGCGCAGCCATTACGCTTTCGTCTTCCGTTGCTATAACGACTTTCTCTACCAGCCACTCTTCCTTCCCTTCAAACGGCCTGGTGATAGGGACATTATGGACTGACCCCGCCGCGATGAGAGAGTCTTTAGCAGCCAGGACTGGAGGCGCTTCAAGCTTCCCTTCGCAGCGTTTACGAGCTTTTGATCGTTGGTAAGTCTTCCTCCAGACCCCGGGCAGAAGGCGCTTCATGGACTTCGCCATACTTGCTTGCAGAATCTCGAAGCCCAAGTCTACGGAGTGCGCAGAGGAGGCGGCGATGATGTGTTGGGAAGATCCCACTTGCACCTCACAATGGCCGGTAGAGGAGCGTTTCACTCCAAGCTCGTAAGCGGATTGGAAGTCCTCCCCTAAGAGGAGAGAAAACTTTCATATTCCGGACTACGTACGCCTCGAGCTCGAAGCGAACTACCTCCCCTTCGGTGGTGACCATAAAAATCAGGCATTTGACGTAGCCTAGAACCTTGGCTTGCCCTGTGAGATGGTAGAGAGACATCCGTATCCCCTCCCTTGGTTTCGGTAACCCAAGTGCGATCCAGAACTCCTCAGACATCAGGGAAATGTCCGCACCAGAGTCGAGGCGGCCTCGGACTTCCTCGTTCGCCAAGGATCCTACGCGGACCTTAACGTGTAGAGCTCGCGCACCCAAGGATCCTAGTCCATCAGGGAGTTGCCGAGCCTTGCGGGCCTCGTAGATTGTGAGACCGTCCCCATCCTTGCTTGATGGAAGTTCAGCAACATGAGCAGTCTTGCGGAGGATCCGCCGAGGCAAAGAAGTGGGGTCATCGCTTTTCACCACTTTCCCTTTGTCTTTGCTCGACTTTTCCTTCGCAAAAGTGTCATGTCGCCTACGATTCCTATTGAAGCCTCGGTACTCGACGTGAGCAGCTTTCACTCCACAGTCTAGCGTGTCAACGACGAGTACGTGTTTACTTATGGGAGCAGGTTCAACGTCACCCTCGGGGTAAGTGGAAGACGAGATCTTGGATTCCACGAGCATAGCTACATATTCCCGATGCTCAGCTTCCTCCTCCGCCGGATCCAGCTCGACATGTATCAGCATCGCTTGCCTCAGAGTCTGCCACCTGCCATAGTGCGAGCAGTCCCTCGCTACATGCTTGGGGCTGGTGCAGACGTAACATTCTCCATTAGGAGGATGCGAGCTGACCCGTGAATCGTCTCGAGCAAACGAGTAGCCATTGATGGTTTTTCCTCCGGGCCAGTCAGGACGAGACGGGCCAGCTTCACGGGAATTCCCAGTGGTAGCGCCTCGTCGTCAGTCCACGGCCATAGCCTCCTTTCCCTCATTGTCCTCCCCTTCCTCCGGCGTCCCCTCCGTCTCCTCCTCAACTTCGGCTAGATGCGCTCGCGGGCGAAATCGCGGGTGGGGAGCAGCGGAGGACGCGCTCGATCCTGCCAGCAGCCGGTCCACCTTAGTTGTCAGCAGCCAAATTGACATTAGGGCTGCTTGACTATGTTGCGCCACCGCTATCAGGGAATCAATGGTCGGGCAGATGTGTTCGTTGATTTCTTTGTTCCAGTCCGCTGGCTGGGTACGTATGAGGTGGGAGACAGCGGTAGGCCCATCGACGTCATCCGAGAAGATAAAGCTGTGATATTGAGCACGCCGTTGGAAGAAGTCGACCGGATCCTCCAGGTCGTGACCCTTTTGTCTGAACTTCATCTCCTCGAATTCCTTGTCATGGTCGCAAATCCACTGATCGGTGAGGTAGGTACAGTGCAGGTTATCCAGCAGATGCGGCCAATCCTGGCTGAATTCTCGGCGAGACGGCTCCGGAAGGGAAGTCCACCACTTCAAGGCACGCTCAGTGAAGCGGGAAGGAGCCATCTGCCCCAACTGCTTCTCCAGCAAGGGGCTGAGCATCGCCAAGGACGACATTGTGATAACATAAGGGATAATGGTCTCCCCTTTCCCGTTCCACGACGGCACAACCGATATGTTGAGTTTGCTGTTCAGCTACCACTGTGCAGCGCTCACAGGATCAATTCCCGGAGCAGCTGGTTGTCCGCTTCCTCCGCCGCCTCCACCACCTCTGTCTCCCCCACCCGCTCTGCCTCCTCCGCCCCCAGGGTTTCCATGCCCCCCAGGCCTGTTGTCGTCTGGTTCACCTCCTCTGTCATGAATCGCCCAGGTTCTACTTTTTCGCGCGACGCGTCCGTATGGATACAGACGCGTCTTAGCGGCACGGGACTCTCATGACGCCCCCACGTGACCTTCTCACGGTTGAAACCCGGCCTCGGACTCTAAAAGCCGCAGACTCAGGGAGTCTGCGCCACGGAATACAGAAGACGTTAGGGACTAGGAACCCGTACAGACGGGCTCTAGTCCCCGGACACACCAAGGGCTTACACAGGAGAGTACACGGAGTACAGGAGTGGTTGCAAACCCGATCGGGGTTTGAACCACTGGATACGATGACACTTAGGACTAGGAAACCCGAACGTCGGGTCTCCTAGGTCCACCGACGCCATGGAAACCAACACAGAGGAGTCCAGGAGCATCAGCATTAATGCTCCTTAACGCTACGTTGCAGGAACTGATCGCGACTGACCGCGATCGCTTTAATTTATTAGAAGCCTATATAAGCACGGTAGAATCTTCATGTACAGTAGATTCTACCTTGTCTAATCTCAGGCTTCTACCTTGGCTTGACATAGGCATTGTCTCCACCCTGTCCCGCTTCCCTCGCACTGTACTACGGGTTGTATCCACACCTCGGGTTTTGTACCTGAGTGGATATCACACCCTCTTCGACTCGTTCCGGGTTCCGCCTCGCATCCCGACCTACGACATACGGCCTCCTAGGGAGGACGCCATACGACTGGTCCTACTGCTCGGGGAACACACGAGCTATTAGCGTCTATCGGGTTTCTCCTGGTTGGGGTTCTCGCCGGGTTACTCACTGTTTAGCTGACCCAGAGGCCGTTGCTGACATCCTCCGCCATTTGGATCCCTGTTCGGATTACTCCTCCATCCCGGGGGTACGTTCCCAGGAGGTGGCCCGTTCGCTGCACCTCGTTTGTCTCCGTCAGTCCCACCCAGCGCAGAAGTGTGCTGAAATTGGTAACTTGTCCAGTTCGTCAACCCCGGGTTCGGGCTGTTTAGGACTCGCATCACCGATGGCTCCCCAATGATAGGAGCTGTCGCGCGAGTATTCGGAATAAAACCTTGTCCTGGCAAACGATGGACTGCCAAAAGCGAAGCGGGGGCCGGGAAGCGAATGTTCTTGGGTTCAGATTCCGCGGGAGGAGCAGCTTCAGAGGGAGCGCTCACTCCATGATCAGAACCTTTCACGGTGGCTTCCTTGATAGTAGGAACACTTCGGCGTGGGTGGTAGTAGCGATCCCGGGGTTCCTCGTTCAACCGGCGCATCATATTCATCTGAGTGGAGTCATCGATCATGACAACTCGTAGCGAATAGTCAGGCCTTAGGAGCAGGCGGTACATCTCCTGTGTAGGATGGACAGTCCCGAATTCTCGCCGTATTTCGGGCAAGGTCGAGTCCGCCGAGCTGACTACTTCACTCCAATCTTCCTCAATGAGAGTGCGGCGAATGCTTTGGAGATAGGTGAGAATGTGCTTATTCCCGTTGGCCAGGCGCCGTTGAAGGCAGGAGAGCGTAAACCTCAGTTCCACCTCATATTCGCTGCGCTCCAGTAACCCGAGTAATCCGTAATCCGGGTCCAGCGTGAAGCTGGTCTTTGGATCCTTGCCCAGGAAGATTGTCAGCGCTTCCAAAATCTGGTGCACCGCGACTACAGCGTGCGCTACACGACTCAGGGGTTCCAGAGAGAGGCAGAAGAACTGTCTTGAGATTGTGGGATCCATAAATTGGAAGCACGGAACCGTTTGCGCTTCAATTTTCGCCACTTCATCGAGAAGTTGTCCTAGGTGCTCCCATTCGAACTGGCGATGAGGCTTATCGTAGCGGATTAGAGCATCTCGCAACGCTGCGGCTCTGGTGGGGTCAAAGTTCGGAATCTCCCCGCCTACAGCGCCAAACTCCGCCAGTGGGTCTTCTCCGTTGGGATCCTCTGGGAAGTAGGATTCATGGTAGCGCGCTACTGAAGTCATCAGCGGCTCCCGATACACCTCTAGTGAACGTGCTAATCTACTGAAAACTCTAGTCTCGGAGTGTTCTGTGAACCTGAGCACCGTCGTGATACTCTTGTTGTTACCAACGCCCCCTGGTTCCGTCTCGTTCCCTGTGCTAAAGAGGCCGAGGTCGGACTCTTCGGAAGGTTTGGTGGAGGAGTGTTGGGCATTCCTGGAGAACGACACCAGCGGGGGAGACGCGCTCATTCTGGGAAGAGCTGTGTTATCACCCGCCGGAGAAGAAAGATCGTAACCCGGTGCAGCTACTGGAGCAGCGCTCACGGGGCGACCTTCCTCCGTTCCCAGCACTGAATCACTACAGGGTGGCGGTCCGCGTCTCCCTTCTTCGGTCATATGGGAGGGCATACGCAGGTTAACGCCACCAAATGGAGCCTGCTTTGGAACGGGAGCGGCTACGCCTTTGGCGATAGAGGCCGCTGTGGGGGTATGCAGACCCAAGCGAGCGGCTAAAGGAGCTAGAACTGAAGAGCGGGTGGCGACTGGAGTCTTCGTCGACTTAGAGCTGTTGGATTTGGTAGGTTTCGGGTGTCCTAAGGAGCCGCGACGAGGAGGAGAACTAGAACTTGAGGCGGGGCCAGACGGTCCACTCGAGGATGCCGCCGTTTCCATTCTAGTGGCTTGTCGAGTCGACGCCGCTCGGTTGATAACAGGATTGGGATTCTGGTGGTCGAATACAGGGTCGTAGGGTCCTCTAGAGCTTTTGGGTTTCTGCGACATGCGAGTGGCGAGCGAGGGAAAGAGGACGCAGAAGACGAGCAGCAATATATGCGCTCAATCCTCCCATCCCTGTGATGTCGGCTAAGTCTCCCTGGCGGCCAGTCACCCTATTAGTACGGCCCCGAGGCGTTCCTACACACGCGCTCGTGTCTAGCACGGCGCTGCGCTCCAAATCCCTTGCTCTGCGAGTCCTGCCACAGAGGAAGAGACTTGGGGAATCGCAAGTGTGCCCAGCACGTGACCAGCACATGATCGGACCTTCTAGGCCGATCGGCGAATAGAACTCAAAAGTACAAGTCCGCCCTCCTTGAGTGGCGTGACTTCTACTTCCTCTCCGGCTGCGTCGCCACCGTTGTAGAGGGTAGAAGTCGCGATAGGAGGGAGAGAGTGGGTAGCTCAGCGATCGCCGTGAGGTTGAGCACTCCCGAGCACTTCACTCCCGCATGGGGTGTACCACCCGCCTTCCTCCATCTAACCAGTAATGACAGGGAAGGTGGGGATTGTCCCGCACTCCCATGCACCTCGACGCAGGCAATAGCTGCTTGCTCCCCAGGAGCTGAGCGCTCATGCCTGCCGTCGCTTCTCCAGCCGTGGTGAAGCCCCTCGCGGTGGGCTCCATTGTGATGCGGGTCGTTGAGGCTTTACCACGCTGGAGGTGAAGCGCGCACGGACGTTGAGTCCGGCGCTGCTATTCGAGCAGTGAGCGCTATGGAGCGCTCCTGCAAGAGAAGCTCCCGGGTCGTGTAGACCGAGATAGACCCCTGTAACGCAGGGGCCGCGGAGCAGTTGTACGGTTGCTCAGCCAGGCAGGGGGTCTAACGCAGAAGGTGGTTCGCCTTGGTGGACATAAGAGTTTGTTGCAAAGTAAGATAAGATTAGGTAAGTAATGATCGCGGATCATCTACCTATAGTGACTAACAAATATATGTATGTATATTATATAGAATTTGTATTTCGTAGTGGAACTGCACCGTGTCCATAGTCCGTATACCGTCACAGGAAATATTATGTTGCTGTGAGTTCCAACGCGTTTTTTTTGGCCTCGCCCTTTCTCACCCTTTATTTTCTCTCGCCCTGTGCTAAAATTGTCTATCCAGTGCCTCAACAACGCCCATGGACCCAGATACAAGTTCTAGGATCTCGGAGTGCACCCTCAAAACGCTCCACCTCCCACCCAGCAGAACGTCGCTCAGTCTCCCGCTCCGCCTCCCTCTACGCAAGCAGCCACCCAGAGACCACCGTCCCCTCCTCGTATGTTGGCACCGCCTTCTACGGCACCCTGTTACAACCATGCACTTTCCGATCCATTCCGGTTCCTTTACGGTTGTTTACGGCCTTTCCGGCTACGGCCGTCTTTACGGTCGTTACGGCCAAACCAACTTTCCGTTGCTCCGGCTTGTTCCGTTGATGCACAACCTTTGGGGTTTTCGCAATGAAGGTCTTCTAAGTGTTCCCCAAATCAAACATATGACTTATGCATCTATGCTTCTCTCTTATTGTTCTTATTGTCTTTCTCTGTACTTATTATCTTTTACATACTTCTTTCCGCATTAGACTTATCTCCGTATTTAGTATAAATACGTATTATGTTCTACTGTATCTTTAGTTGAAAATTAACGTGCTTTGCCTCCGCATTGCTCCGTGGTCTGACTTCTGCTTTCTTCGTCGTCGAGCCAAGTTAGTTGGTGTACCCGATCTCCTACGTGGTATCACTTACGGCCCTATCCGTCTTTCCGGCCTTTGCGTCTTTCCGGTCTTCCGTCCTTCCGGCCTTTTCCGACACGGATATAACACACCCACGACATTGCGCCCTGCGCACCTGCCAGCGCACCCCTTTGCTGCAACCCAGCCTCAAACATTGTGGGCGGCGCCGGCGCCATCAAGCTCGCAACCACACTCTACCTCTCAAACCTTCAAATTTGTATTGTACGTACCACCGAAATACAATTAGTTATGTAAATTCATAGAAATGTATCAATACAAGTCGTTTTGTACCTTCTTACATGTGTAATAAAGCTCGTTTGTAGTATCGCTTGACTTAGAGATTCTTGGCTTCATTTGGAACTCCGCCGAGTGAGCCGTCGGCAGGGTGGCTGTGGCCTTCCCAAAATGGAAGGTGTTTAATGGCGGTTCGGACGCAACTAAGAGAGCTTTGTTGATGTCTGAAAAAGGAAATCATGCCTTGCCCTCTTCCTCTTTGCTGCAATTCATCGTCGACCCGCTGGGGATTGGTGAGTTTCATTTCATGCAAGTAGGCTTGACTCGCTGCCTCACCGCGCTCAATTTAACCGTTCCCAGTATAATTTTAGTCTCTTGCACTGACTTCCCACTCGCAACCTCGTTCTGAAGTATAATTTCCTACTCCGGAGGTTTTTCAATCCACTTCAAAAATGAGACGTCGCAGAGGCACCATCCGGCTCTTCGAGGGCGTATCTTACACGACCTTCCCAGCCCTAGCGCACTTAGAAATCAAGGACAACAATAAAAACACCAACGAGCGCCTCAGCTGGGGAGATACCTCACCCACGTACAGTCGCGAGTTCCCCGGGCTCGTTACGCCGTTCCTCGGCACCCTCAAGAGCCTCACTACCTTCTGGGTCGACGAGCAGGTGCCCCTGCCGCGGTCCTCCGCGCTGCGGTTCTTTTGGCACGAAGTCGACCACCCTGATTGGGACACGGATAAGCAGGATTCGGTGTGGGCGGCGGCGTTGCGGGAAGTGCTGGAAAGGGTGGAGAGCCTCCGGGTGGGGTTCGGGGTGATGGACGACACAGAGGTGGCGCCAGTTTGGGTTCGAGTGGGAGTGGAAGGAGTACGGGCACGCTGATGTACGTGCATTCCATTACTTTGTGCTCTTCTTATTCAAGATTATCTTCGATCCAGCCGCTCTCGCCCGCCCTCCTGACCCACCTCGCGCGCTGCCCCAAGCTGACAGACGTGCACATCCTCTTCCCCCGGCCCGAGACGCAAGTGTGTGGCGCACCGAATCCCACCATCGATCATATTACCCTAGCCGACGTTGCCTCCATGTTCCGGTGCAACCCGCGTATCTCCCGCGTCGGGATCGGCAACTCTGTCGTCTGGGAGCGCCACCCTGGTCGTTGGACGTCATGGAGGGAGCGGGAACGAGGGCAGGGGGCTGATGTTGAAGCTGTTGGTGGGCGGGCTGTGTTGAATGGAGGAACCCGAGCGAGTGCGGAGGTGAGCAGAGTTGCGGGCCACGCAGGATCTCAACCCCGCCCGCGAGCACCGTGGCGCGCAGTGCCTCGGCGTCGGCGAGCTGGGTGCGCAGGGCACGGATCTCGGTCGCTTGGGAGCGCGCCTTGGAAAAGAGGGGCGCGGATGTCCCCGTGAGTCGGAGGAAGTGACGCGGTCGCCGCTGAGCACGTTCTTGCGGTACTTGTTGACGGTGTTGAAGGTGTTGAGTAAGCTGATCACGTATAGTTCGGCCAGCCTGGGGAAGTCGTCAGCGGCGATGAGGATAATTTTCGTGAGGGGCGCGTACACAAAGTTGAGTAATAAATGTCCTGAGGCCTGAGAAGAGAATACACTAATGAGGTGTGGCGAATGCTGCAGATGGAAGGGAGACAGGTGTCTCGAGTCGAGTGTTTGACTCATGATCAAGTCAATAGCTGCGACCACCGTCGGGGGATTAGCGCTCTCGAATACAAGTCGAAGTAGACGGTTAATGAGGGATGAAGTCCTGCAAAGAGCAACATTAGAGGAAGGAGGACCGCAAAAGGCTGCGGGCTCGCAACAGCGGGCCTTTCGGCCTGACAAGAAGCATGGGGGGAGGTGAAGGCCCACGCGAACCCCCTGAGCCTGCAGGGAGCAAGGTGGTTAAACACCAAACCAGTGGCAAACCTTGCTCGGGTGTACATGTCTATACAGACGCGTCGCGTTGATCTACACGTGACCGACGCGTCACATACACGCAATTTGAATGTGCAGCGGCATCGTCGCATTGTGGATAGACACTAGTCCCAAAATTCTGTCGTCGAAATAAAGCCAGGCGAAGAAATCAGGTGTTGAACATAGCATACCTAGTTGTGATGGCGAAACAGTCCGCCCATCGGAACCCGGCGTAGAGAGCGTCCGAAAAGCTGAAGAGCACGTCGGGATTGTCCCCGAGACCATACTCCTCCACCAGGCGCTGCCGCGTGAGCGCGTGCTCGGTCGCGTGTTTGTATTTCCGCAACCGCGCGGTGTATATGAGCTGCACGAAGGACGCGTCCTGCGGGGTTTGTTGCGAGTATGCGAGGGATTGGACAAACTCCCACTTTGTCAGCGTCTATATGTCAGGCTGGGTTGTTGTTGCAATACATGAGCAGGGCATACCTTCGTCCGGTGTCATCATCTCCCCGCTGATGAGCTGCTCGAATGCATCGAAACACTTGACATCGAGCGCCAAAGCTTCCATAAAGCACTGTTTGGCCTGGTCGCCGCGGTTGAGCTTCAGCATGAGTATCCCTCGCAAGTTGCACATCGAGGCTTCTATCTAGTAACAGAGTCGGCCGACGTTCAAACTCGAAACAGCACTAAAATGCACCTTAATGCCACCGTCGAGATTAGGAATGGCGGGCCCGCTACGTCCTGAGTTGCGAAACGGATTGGCTTCGCCCAGCATCTCCGTCGCGTCTGCCCAATTGCCCTGCCGTACCTGGCACTGCGCGGCCAGGCACCGGCATGCGACACTCATGTCCACCAGCCACGAGACGCCCTTCTGCAGGTCTTCCGGGACCTCAATAATGCCACCGGGGCCCATGGGTAGCCGCGGCATGACCATGGGATGGGGCTCATCGCGGCCCTTGCCTTTGGCGGATGACAGGTGGCCGTTGGTTAGTGGCGGAGGCGGGGAGGTGGGGAAGGGCCGGGTGAGTAGTCGCTCGGCGCGGGAGTATTGGTGGGTCATGAAGTAAGTTTGGGCTAGCCAGAAGGCGTCATTTGGATCGTCTTGGGGAGGTGAGCGACGCGCGGTGGATTAAATGAACGCGACACACTTGTCCAACCAGAAGGCGGCTGTGTCGTACAGATGTTGCATTAACGTGTTGTGCCGCCAGAGACGCATGCGGTCGACCATGCCCCACTCGTATTCGCTCTCGTCGTCCGCGTCATCGTCCGAGTCCTGAAAGATGTCGTTGGTGTCGTTTGCGAGTGGATGCGGGTTGCGACTAGAGCCGTCCTTTGGACGTCTGGGACGACGGGGAGACGAACGCAGTGGAGAAGCGGGTAGCACGGAGCGATTTGGATCGAGCGCAAAGTTGGAGTTTGGGTTTGAGGCAGTGGATGAATTTGCGTCGAGATAGAGGTCAACGAGCTGCTGGGGCCCAAACGAAAACGAAGAGCCAATAGACGAGCGATTGCGGGAACCCGAGGGAGAGGGCAGACGAGGGATATTTGGGACTGCAAAAGAACCCTGGGGCGGAGGGGTCGACGTGATCATGGCGGTTCAAGTCAAGACGCGTCCTTGTTTACTTGTGCTACTACAACTTGGTTAGTACCCCATTGCATACCCTAAACTCTTTCCTCCACATCCCTCTGGTGGCCACCAAAATCTTGCCTGCGGTCTATTTTGCTCGGATTTTCCCCGCCGTCGCCTGCGGGTCTTCCGTGGACTATCGCGCACGACTTCGACCTCGACGCACGGAACACATGCGCTGGCTGCGAGGGACGCTAAAATCGGGGTGGCCACGTACGGATAGTGCTGCAGTTCGCTTCGTGGCACGGGTGGGCGCGTCTTGCGAGGGCGCTGGAGGCACTGGGCGAGCATCATCGGGGCGCTACTCGGCAGTGCTGCCTTGACGTGCTCGACGCGTCCCGCGCGAAATGGCTGCTCCCTCTCAGTACATGCGATGAGCGTGAAGAAACGCGCATACCGGTGGAAGGCGCGTTGATTCTTGGATAACCCAGGCCGCATCGCATGCCACCACCGCGGCCCACTGTCGACGCGTCTCTGCCGCGGACTCGGTGTCCTCGTACTCGGGTTCACGCGTTCTGGGAGGTAAATCAGTTATATAGCATGTATGGGAGGGAGGAGACAGACACGGGGGGCGGTGGAGGCGGCGGAAGAAGCGAAATTGTGTGGGGCGTCGACAAGAGACGGAATACTTTGCAAAGTCAGCATTTGAACCAAATATTATTCGGGGGCGTACAGACTGAGGTCTCCGCCTCCTCCTCTGTCTCCGGTGGATTCAGTTTCCGTCTTTTCCTCGCGTGAATGGCCGCGTCCAAATTCGACTCGATGAGCTCATGGAGCGTCCTCTGGAGCTCAAGGTCGTCCGCATCGTGGTCTGCATTTTGTGGGCCGAATAGATCTGCGCGGGCCACGGATTGTATGGTGCGAGGAATAAAATGCGGATTCGTGAATCGAGGGATCATGTTGTTTGGCTGCGATCATTTTCCTCCTCTTCTTACCTCAAATGGCCGCCGAATCCTCCAAACTCGCGTCCAAAAAAACGGACAAGAAATCCAAGCGCAAGGCAGAGGAGGACCCAGCCGTAGAGGCACTAGCCGTTGACGAAGCGCCGAACAAGTCTAAAAAGTTCAAGGTCATCCCCGAGACGGTACCAGAACCGGAGGATGATGCACCGCTGCACGGCTTCTCCACAGACGATGATGACTCCTCGGACGACGACGGGTACATGGACGTCGGGGTCTCCGCGTTCGATGTCGCGAAGCTACCGACCATCGCCAAGGACGACGCGACCGTCAAGCGGAAGCTTGAGAATGCTAAACGGCAGCCGGTACGCCCCTTCACGGTCCCCTCTGACTGCATTTATTTATCATGAATTAGACCGCCGACCATGGCGTCCTCTTCCTTGGCTGCATACCACATGGGTTTTACGAGGAGCAGCTCAAGGCGTACTTTGCACAGTTCGGGAACGTCACGCGCCTGCGCGTGTCGAGCAACAAAAAAGTTCGTATTTCCTACTTAAAACCTCTTGGTGTATCAACGTCAATGTGTTGCAGACCGGCCAATCGAAGCACTACGGCTTCATCAAGTTCGACTCGTCCTCGGTTGCGGCGATCGTCGCAGACACGATGGACAACTACCTGCTTATGGGACATATCATGCGGTGCAAGGTCATCCCGAAGGACCAGGTGCACCCCGAGCTCTGGGTCGGTGCGAATCGGAGATGGCGGCCTGTGCCGAAGGTTCGCGTTGCAAAGGCGGAGCACAATAAGGTCCCTCCCCGCTCTGTAATATAGCACGAACTCATTATATTTCACTGCAGCTCCGGACACAGGACGAGCAGATGCGCGTCGCGCACCGCCTGCTCAAGCGTCAGGAGGAACGGCAACGCAAGTTGGAAAAGGCAGGGATCAGCTACGATCTTGGGGCGGCTGGATATGTTGTCAGTAACTATTCCTTATTTCTCACGGACACGATCCTCACTACTTTTCTCAGAAACCTGCGAAGGCAATCGAAGTTTAGTGTACACTGTCGACGTAGACTATCTATCCTCCTATGCTACCGGGTTGTTGCTGATTCATTTTCAAACGTGTGAATTCTTAGTAATTCGTGACTAGCGGTTCAACGTTCAACGATGCCGACCACGGTGTGAGCCTCGTCAATCAGCATCCACCGAACCAGCACCCTAAATTTTGGGTTGTCCAGCAGTTTTCCGACGCGGCGACCCTGCAGCATTTGCGGGCTCATGACCCCGACCGAGATACCGTTCCCACCAGCAAATTCCGCAAACAAATCGCGTTCTTCGCGTATGTGAGCTTCGCGCATGGAATCCTCGTTGATTGCGATAGTTCGGAGACCAAATTTACGGCCCACTTCAGCCCAGAGTAAACCTAATCAGTTTCGCGTTCATTCTCGCGCCTACGTTTACGACACTCACCTGCTGTTCCGCTAAGACTTTGGTCGGCACGATCATGAAGGCAATTCCCCGCTCTTGATGAGCTTGCGCAGCAATCAGAGGAGCGAAGAGCACTGTGCTTTTGCCGAGACCAGTGGCGATGACAAGGAAGAGGTCGCGTCCGTCATTGAGATCCTTGCCGTGGTCGAGCTGATGTGCACTTCTGCCGCAGAAGATCATTGAGCCAGGCCCGGGAATTGACAGGAGGGTCCGGAGACAGCGTGTCTTGACCCCCGGATTCCTCCATTTGGAGTTCTGGTCAATTCTGCTTAAGTACGACGCGTCTTCTCTCGGACGCGTCGACGCGTCGCTGAAAGGAGAAGTTTGTTGATGCATCACATGTCCTGGCAACGTTCGGCCATCTCTGATTTTCAAACTCCGAGGCACTTCGTACAAAGCTGTATTCGTAAGTCCAAGACTAAATCAAAACCCTGCGGCGAGCCCTGGTATCGAGTCTACGAACGTCCGCTGCTCTCACTCAGCCGCACTGCGACTTGGATGTAACGATGGCTACTCGGAAAGGAACGCTTTTCGATGGGGGCAATGTAATCCGAGACTACAAGTACACCCAGGAAATATCGCAGATGGTTTGTACAGGATCTGCGGTGCAGTGGCCAAGAAACTGAGGAGGTTCGTGCAGATGTTTGTGTTCGGGGAGGTGCAAGATCCTAACTCAGAGACGGTCAATCTGGTTGAGGATATTGTCCGTGGGCAGATAATTGAGCTGGTACGTGTTCAATAAGTTCTCTACCATGCGAGTTTCATTTTGGGGCAGATTGTCCAAGCGCGAGCCCTTGCCACGCGCCGGGGCGCGCGCTACCTCTCCGCCGAGGACCTCATCTTCCTCATCCGGCACGATCGCGGAAAGGTAAATCGTCTGCGCACGTACCTCTCTTGGAAAGATGTACGCAAGCACGCGAAGGACTCTGGTGGCGACGGCGGTGGCGGCGTGGAGGTCGAGACGCTCGAGGACGGTGGCGACGGTGCGCTTCCCCTTCCTTCTTCCTTAGAGTGCTGACGTCTGTGTAAGAGAAACTCACCACGAAGGCACAGAAAATCACGATTAAGCTGCCATGGGAGATCACCACAATTTACTCCGAGGTCCTCAAACAGAGCGGCCACCAGTCCGACGACGAGGAGGACGAGGATGACATCGAGGCGCACGAGGCGTCGATTCTGCGTCTCAAGGAAGCCGACGATGCCACGCGACAAATGACGCGCGAAGAATACCAACACTACTCTGACTGCCGCCAAGCGTCCTTCACCTACCGCAAAGGTTTGCTTGGCCACAAGTCAGTCATCTGCACAACTAATGCACCTCCTAGCAAAGCGCTTCCGCGAATTCCTCAACCTTCCCCCGCACCTTGACCTCAAAGCCGGTGACGACACTGTCGATATCGTCGGCTTCCTTGCCTTTGAGATGGTCCGCTCCCTCACCCTCGCGGGCCTCACTGTCAAGAAGTCGCTTGAGGACTCAGACGCCCGACACGGGGACGCGTATGCCTCTCCTTCCCTCGGCAAGCGCAAGGCCTTGGGCGTCGCTGGCGGCGGCGCGGAGAAGCGGAGACGGGAAGATGGAGAGCTTGGTGGGGGCGCCGAGGAGGCGCCGAGTCTGCCGGTGAATACGCTTTTCCTCCCACCCCCTGAGGCCCGGACCGCGCTGCGGCCAGAGCACATCCAGGACGCGTTTTCCCGGATGCAGGCTGAGTGGGCGCATTTACGGAGTGCAGGCTCGCGAAATTGGCGTGGCGGACTTGTAAGGACGCGTGTTTCTCTCATTTAACTCCCTCGCGTGCACTCGTACTTCCAGCCCGATTGCCACACCGCTCTGTGTTATGTGTAATGGACGTGAATAAATTACTGGTGTGTACAGACTGTGCCAACTCAAGCAGAAAGAACCTTTCCACTGCTCTCGCTTTCCACAACCTTGTTCGAGGTATTCCACGGACCCGCATCGCTGAGAGAGCAGCCGCCGGGACAGCTGCAGTTCCCGCCAAACTCCTTGGGAAGATTATCGGCAGAGATCTGGGCGAGGAGCTTGTCCTTGTATCCGCTGCCGATGATGTCGATCTTGGCGACGGTGACTTCGTCGAGCCAGGGCTTTA
Source organism: Mycena olivaceomarginata (assembly GCA_029378375.1). Classification (NCBI taxonomy): domain Eukaryota; kingdom Fungi; phylum Basidiomycota; class Agaricomycetes; order Agaricales; family Mycenaceae; genus Mycena; species Mycena olivaceomarginata. The sequence continues at coordinate 25,248 of JARKIC010001705.1, forward strand.
TGAAAGACCAGACGGTGGAAAACATGAATGGGGCGTTGATGATGTAGAATTTGCCCATGCACTCGGGATAGTGGTCCTGTCCGATCCTGGAAGCCTGCATCACGTAGTCCTTGACGCGGTAGAAGTTGGAGAGGGAGACGTTGTGGAGGTCCATAATCGTACAGGACGTCTCAACTGGGTGGCCCGCTGCTGCAGAGCATGCGGGGAGCCGTTCGCTGATAAATTTCTCGTATTCGAGCACAAAGCGCTTGAGCTGGCGCTCCTGTGTCGTGGCGGCGTAGAGAGCCTTGAGGTCGAGTTGACCCAGGCGCTCGATGTACACTGGCCGACCATCCTAAAGACATATAAGGACTCGTCCGCCTGTTCGGTCATGGTGCCTACCTTGTCGTTTTTGTGATAGTACTGGGGATAGTATTTATCGACCTCGCGATGTTCTGGGAAATCAAAGTTCCTTGCGCTGGATCAGGGGAATGGCCACATCGACAACGGACAACGCTCACTTGACAATGTCGTCGACCCCGAATTCTTTTCGCCACTTCTCAGTGTTGAGGAACATTTCCTTTGCCTTGGGTACGTCAAACTTGCGCGCGCGCAAGTACCTAACGAAGGACGATGAGCCCCTCTGCCATGCAGCGATGACTGCATCCCATACTTGAGCAACGCGGCATCGGACATCCGCCGCTCGCCTTCGATATAAACATTGTCCGCCACCAGCTCCTTCTTCAGCTTCTCGAGGGCATGTTGTTGCGGGATGGTAAGATTCCCCTCCCGGCCAGGAAGAGGCTTGTAATTGGGGTCGGTGATGCCTGCGGGGAGCGGGCTTGCACTTGCAGCGACGGTGGTCATGATAGGGCGTAGAGGTCGTTTCTAGTGGGTGGTGGTATGAGCAAGGAGCAAAGATCAGAGCTAATCAATGACAGCATCTCTCTCCTAAATCGTCGGCCTACGACGTCGCGGGCCAGTCCATCGGCTACTCTAATCGCTCAAATCTTGCCGCTCTCTACGCAATCGTCGGGAAATTGGTCTCCGTAGCACAAGTTCAAATTCACCACCAAGGACGCGCAGCCGTCTTCCACCACCGTCGCCTCGACCGTCGCGAGCATTCTCGTCAGCGTGCTAAGTTTTTTCATCTAATCCCCGAGGGAAACAGCCACACAAGTTTCCTTGCAACTTTGTTCAGAAGCGCGTCCGGACCAGTTCCAACGGGCCTCCGCTAGACGTGGGTTAAATTTGTAGAATGTGGCGCATTGAAAAATAGATGCACATGTTGTGGGCGTCGAGGGCATCCAGCCGTGAGGCAATTCACTTGGGGGTGAAGTCTGTAATGTTTAATTCCAGATACTGTAAGGCTACGGTAGCACTGCGGCCGCTCCTGTACGCGGCTTAGATAGTAGCTCCAAAGCTACGCGTTGCTCAGCTTCCTCCTGCGCTAGGCGAGGCGCATCTAGTTTTGCGCGTCGTGCCTCTTTTCTAGCCTCTTTCCGCACCTCGGCGTCTTGCGCGGCCTTCTCCGCATTAGCCAATATCTGAGCCTCAGTGAGAGGTTCTTGTGGTGGCGCTTTAGCATCCTGAGGTTTGTTCTGTGCAGCAGCGCCCTTGACAGACTCGGGTCGTCTCCGACGTGCCTTGCGCGACTGCTGGCGCCATTCGTCGAAGGAGAGAACGGGTTCAGGCTTGTCTCCCGAAACTAGGTCGTTCGCCGGCGGCTCCTTCTCAGCGCCGGGGACGAGGGGAACGCCGGTACGCGCCGCCTCTGATTTCCAGCGCTCCCAGGACGGAGATGCAACCGAGTCCATGAGTTCCCGCACGATTGCGCTGGACAATTTGCCATATAGGTTCAAGGTTTGGGTTTCGCCATCGCCTGCAGCGAGTTGATACAAATGTGAGAAGATGAAACCGGGACGCACGAAAGGAAACTTGAAGCTCAGGCCGCCATTCGTCTTCAGGCCGCTTGTTCATTTTGCGCACTTGGATGTCCAAGTCGGGATTTGCGAAGCGTATGCGCGGCAACTGTTCCTTGAGAAAATGACTTGGGTGGCGCGCATAAATTGAGTAGCTCTAAAAAATGAAGGCGAACCTACCGGGCGCCAAAGTGGTCATTGCGAGCGGCGAGGGTGAGGCGTAATGAAGTGATGGACGGCAAGGCAAGCTTGGGCGCCGCTAAGAGAAATTCAAGACAGGAAACGGACAGCTGATAATTGGTACCTCTAAGATGGGCGACGAGACGCGACAAGTCTGAGGGGCCCTGGGGCAGCCGTTTACCGCGCGCCATGGAATTGAATGATGAAAAGGAAGGGTGTTGACTGATGCTTACTAATCACCTCTTGCCATGGACGTCGACGCGCCTGAGGAGCTGCTCGCGACGCGGCGGTCGCGCCGCAGCACCGCCGGCAATCGGTTGAGCTCATTCCCCTCGAACAAGTCTAACAATCTCATTTAATGTCCCAGCATGGAGGCGGCGATGGCGGAAATGGAGTTGGACGAGACCAAGGACGGAGAAGAGGACGCGGACTATACCAACGACAAGGGTGGGCAGTCTTTGAATCTACGCGCTCCCCGCACTCATCGCTGCAGACGAGGAGGACATCTTTGACGCCGACTTTGAGAGCACCGACGAAGAGGCCCAAGACAACGAGGCAGTCGGCGAGTTGGCCACCCAGGAAGAAGAAAAGCGCGCCCGGAAGGCACGCAACCCGTCCCCGCCCTCCTCGGACGCGCTTACCTGGTGATGTATTGCAGGCGACTCGCACCCGACTCGAGAAGGCCACTGACGCAGCCCACGCCCGCAACAAGGCCTCGTTCAATCCTCAAGCCGCCGCCGCAGCCCCACCAAAGCCCAGGCGTCGCGTCGCGTTGGGTGGTGCTGTTAATGCCGCCACGGGCGAAACCATCGTCGGGCGAGACCGGCCCACCGCCCACCGCCAGAGTATGCGCAAACACACCGTGCTCAATACTTCTCTCACCGAAACACGACTGAAGCGTTCCGAGGAAAAGAAGGTAAGCCAAGGCAATGCATTCCTCTTTGCTTTTTATTCATCGTCCTAGGCCTCCCAAGCTCCCAAAAAAGCCCGCGTCCAAGTGCCCACAATATCCCAGGCCGAGCTTATTGCCCGCGCACTCGATGCAGAGGAGGGCAATATTATCCAACATCGGGACTATCTCAAGCTCGAAGAAGAGAAACGACGCCGCGCGCGCGTCGTCCGCCCCACCGTACAAGGGCCACTTGTACGCTGGCTGAGTAGGGTGGAAGAAGCCAAGGTCGTTGTTCCACCCCCGCCAGTCTACAACTACGGGTACGCCGCAGGCACCAGCGGTGGCTATATATTTCCTTCATACCAGCCAGCCAGCGCACTGGCCGGCCCATCTCATGTCAATATACCACCGACTGCTTCGTCTTCACCCCACACTGCCTACACTCCCCCACCGTATCGCCCTAATCCCGCCGTGCCATATATCCCATACACCCCTCCTACGCCTGTGACACGCACCGAGAAGGTCGCGCGCAACTACATCGTGCATGAGGAAACGCAGAACCCCGAAGTTCCGAACGGCAGCCGCACAAGTCGCGCCCCAACAACCACCCCAAAGCCCACTTGGGGCGCCACGATGACGGCATTGTTTGGGTCGCATGTGGACTGGGAGGACGTGAAGGTGTACACGGGCAAGAACCGGCCGATGTGTAGGTTTTCGTTTGCATTTTCCGTTCTTTGTCCGCTAAATGTTTTCATTTCAGCACGGCCCGTTCAAACGTGCCCCCTTACTGGCCGTGCGGCTCAGTATCGTGATCCCCGCACGGGCGTACCGTTTGCAGACGTAGGCGCGTACGAGACCCTCACGCGAATTCTAGATCATGAGTTTGTGTGGAGTCCTGAGATTGGCGCATACGTTCGACAGGAACAACCGGTCAGGCCTGTAACCATGGAGTAGAATTTCTCTTGGAATCTTCCGCAGCCGTAGTGCCCGACGCTGTACAGAACAGCGTCCTCAATGTATTCGTCCTCGGCTATGTATTCTAGTACAATCACACCTCGGTCAACTTATTTGACCCACTCGGATGCTGCCACACATACAAGTACCGAATTGTAGATACTCTGCAAAGACCCGCCGTGGCGCTTGTTCAAACTCAACCCTGGAAGGAAATTCCGCCGCGACTGGTTTCTGCCAGGCCCCCGCTTGCGAAGCCCGTGCCTGTTGAAGTAGGTCGATAATGAATGAAGATGAAAACAAGATACAAAGCCCACCTTCTCGTTTCAATTCGATTATATCTTTCTTTTTAGTCGCACATCACATACGACGCACACGTGGGTTTCCTCTTTCCGTGAAGCACCCTCGTCTTTCGGCGCGGAAGATGATTTGGAGGCGGCTGTTTCTGGCCGGACCAGTGTCTCAGTGCATGTGCGACATACGACATGCGAACAAGGTTTCATCACTGGAACATCGATGAGCGGCTTGGTTGGTAGATGAAAATGCAAAAGCGACCCACAAAACATGATAACATTGTTTGAAAGCTTCTTCATGCACGATGGACAGACCGCCTCTCCCGGGTCTTTCGACCCAGTGGCACCTTCTTTTCCCTCGGTGTGATAAGTAAACTTTACAGATATCAGGTCTTTCAATCTGGGACGCGATAAGCATTTGGAAAAGAAAGCGATCGACGGCCTACGCAAATGAATGCCTGTCTCCTCCACCCCGGCAAACTGCTGTCATCTTGAGTTCTGAAGATTTGCCTCCGGCAGCCAATACATCGCGCTGGGCGACGCCTCCAAAGGTGGGAGTCAACGACGGAAGCCAAAAATCGGGCAGAACCCCTTCGTTAAATTTCGAGTTAGAGCGCGAATGAATCCAGCGGACACAGGGGGAATACCTTTGGCCGCTTCAGCCTGTTCCTTCGCAATTGCTCGGGCAGCAGCCTCCTCCGCCTGGGCAACGAGATCGGAGACGTGAGAGGGGGAGAACTCAAACGCAGTGGAAAACGGGCGCTTCGTTCCGGCCGAACTGGATTCCGCAGAGGGTACAGCAGGGAGCGAAGAAGAGCTAGACGCAAGACCGAGCTGACCGCGTTCAAAATCTTGCAGGACGCGCTCTCTGGCCGCAGCCTTTGCGCGCTCGACCTCCGCTTCTATCTCTTTCTTGATCTGCTCGGCCTTTTCCTTCTGCCGTTTGAGATCCTGTTTCTGGCTAACTATGGTCAAGAGGTGTCAAGTGAAGCAGTTGGGTGAAATAGATGAGCCTACGTAGATCGTTCACAGCACACTCCTTGCAGAAGAGATGGCCGTCCTTGCAACACACCGGTTCACGAGCGGTTTGGAGACACAGGGAGCACGCGTCAAAACGACGCATAGATTCGTTGCCTACGCGCTGTTGAGCGTTTGACGGCGTGGTTAAAAGCGGGAGCTACCTAGACGCTGGCGTTTGGTGCCATATTCAGCAGAGGCTTTGCGATATTCTGCATAGGAGAATATTGAGGACGCGGTATTGTTCTTGCTGTGTTTGGTCATGGGAGAGAAAGAATGATGGCATCAGGGATAGCATCACTTGCCCTTTACGCGTCGATCGGCGACTCGACCAATGTCGCTCGACGCCCCCGACGCCATGGACGTCGTTCCCCACCCACCTCCACCCGCTATTGAGACCCCTGAGGTCCCTGCTGTGCCAGCGATGGAGCTTCCGCCACCGTCGGCACCAGAGGATACATCCCGCGAGGATGCAGGGCTCCTCCTCCAGGCCTCTCCCACCGCAGATGCCGCACCCGCCCCCTTCTCGGATCCCCAGAACCACACACCCCTCGACCGCCCTCTGAATGTCACCGACGCTCTCAGCTATCTCGACGCAGTCAAGAACAAGTTCCACGACCAGCCCAATGTCTACAACCACTTCCTCGATATCATGAAGGAGTTCAAAAGCCAGATGTGAGTAGTTTGTGCTTCTTTAATCAATTCATTCTCATGGCGCACAAGTATCGACACTCCCGGGGTCATTAAACGTGTATCTCATCTCTTCAACGGTCATGCGGTTCTCATCCAGGGATTCAATACTTTCCTCCCGGTGGGCTACCGAATAGAATGCTCCAAGGATGCCCATGACTCGAATTTCATCACCGTCACAACCCCCACCGGAACCACCATGCAGACCACCAACAATGGACCCGGAAAGGGCCCAATACTCTGGTCTACCACGGAAGCGCGCACAACTACCAGTGCCGCCCCTCCTGCACCTTCTCCTACTAGGCCACCTTCCGCCGAACCGAAACAACACGAGAGTCAGACGATCGAACCGGCGGTGCAATACGTGCAGAAAATTAAGCAGCGCTGCGACGCAGAAACCTACCGACAGTTCCTTGACATTCTATCCAAGTATCACCATAAGCCGGATACGATTGACGAGGTGCAGAACATTCTTGGCTTTGCGGAAACATCCTGACCTGAGTTCGCAGGAGGAAGTTTTCCAAGCAAATCGCGCGTCTGTTCAAAGATGACCCAGATTTACGCGCTGAATTCCGTATCTTCATGCCGGAACGGAACCACCAAGTGCTCGAGGATATGCCTTCCTCGTCGCGCTCAGATAAGGCGAAGCACAGAAAGGCTGAACCGGTCAATGCCACCTCCATCTTGCCTCAGAAACGGAAACGTAAAGCTGTCGAAAAGGAGATTGTAGAAATTATTCCAAAGGCCGCACCCAAGGTGCGTTCTCTTCTCCCACATTTCATGTCCAGCCTAACGGTCCGAAAGGCTAAGAAGGTCAAGCACACTCCGGCGCAAGATTTGACGCCATCATCGTATAAATCTCGCGCGTCACCACCACCCAACCGTCGGCATCCGGGCTCTCGTGCTCCCGCTGCTGCCACAGTACTGGCCGCAGCACCCGAGGATTCTCATGCTCACGTCTTTTTCGACCGCGTCAAGCGCTATCTCGATGACAGTCGGGAAACCTATAACGAGTTTCTGAAGCTCGTCAATCTTTTCACTCAAGACTTCATTGATACCGCAAGGCTCATTAAGGAGAGCCGGAATTTCTTGGGTGACAGCGAGCTTCTGAACATGTTGCGAGAGATCGTCGGATGGGATGAGCGCAAAGAAAAAGAGTATTGGATGGAGGAACAAGCGGCCGGCAATTCCTGGGTGAGACCCACAATAATCGGTCGGAACGCGGGCGGTCGGACGACAAAGGTCGAATCAGACGTCCAGTTTGGCAGTTATAGAAAAATACCGGCCTCGGTGCGTACCTTGGTTTCATTCCGTCACAAATGCCCTCATACAATGTGTAGGACGCCAACGTAACCTGTTCTGGCCGTGACGAAATGTGCCGGGACGTTCTGAACGACGAATGGGTGTCGCATCCCACCTGGAGCAGCGAAGATGCAGGATTCGTTACCCCCCGTATGAATATCTACGAAGAGGCTCTTCACCGCAGCGAAGAGGAACGACACGAGTACGACTTCCACATTGAGGCGATCGTGCGCACCATTACGATGCTCGAACCGTTGAATAACAAGATGGCATCGCTCAGTCCAGAAGACAGAGCTTCTTATAAACCCAAGCCGAATCTCAACGGGGCAATCAAGAGCATTCACCACCGTGTCATCAAGAAAATTTACGGCCGGGAAGCGGGGCTGAGTGTAATCCATGCCATGCAGGATACGCCGGCACTGGCGATCCCCGTCGTCCTTCAGCGGTTGAAGCAGAAGGAGGAGGAATGGAAGCGCGCGCAGAGAGAGTGGAACAAAGTGTGGCGCGAGGTGGACGCGCGGAACTATAGCAAGAGCCTGGACCACCAGGGAATTTTGTTCAAGACTGCGGATAAAAAGGCCATCACCACCAAAGCCTTTGTGAACCAGATCGAGACAGCGCGCGAGGAGCAGATGGCCAAACGCGCGTCCCTTATTGATCCTCTTTTCGCGAGGACACGGCCCCGACACCAGCTGGAATTTGTCATGGACGATACGCAGGTGCTGCAGGATGCTCTTAAGCTGACCTTTTCGTTCCTCGACCGCACTCAGGGACAGATCAATTTCGCGGAACGAAAACGGATCGAAGGATTCTTGCGGTCGTTTGTGCCGCTCTTTTTCATGCTCGATCCTGTGGCCTTCAATGCTGCCTTTGTTGTCGTGCAGGAGACTGCGGATAGCGAATTAAGCGATGACGCCAGTGTTGTGGACGATGGGGAAGTCTCCAGCGTCGGTAGCACAAGCTCAAGGGCCGGAGGGAAGAACCGCAGGAACGGTGCGGCTACTGGCTCTGCAGCCGGAAGTGATCTGCGGAAGAAGCTGTTAAAAAGCGAGCAAGCTAAATCCAGCAACCGTAAAACACGGAACTATGGCTCTCCTTCCGTGTCGCGCTTGCCTTCGCCCGTTCCTATGGATGAAGACGCGCAGCCCGAAACACCTGCCCTTCCACAAGTTCGACGAACACCGCAACGAAACACTTTTTTCACCAATACGATTTCTTATACGCTCCTCCGACTTCTCGAGGTGGGTGGCCTCTGTTTATATAAGTCTATTTTGTAACATTGCTTTTGCAGGTGTTGTATTCGCGTCTTGCGCTTTTCAAGGGGATCGCAGCGAGGCTAGCGAGCCACGAGAAAGCCGATGCACCCACAGATCCAGGATCTTTTCCACATCCAGACTCGGTGCATTTGGGAGAGCGAGCCTCCACCGCGGAGCATTTCTACGATCTCTTGCTCGAATCTTGCGAACGACTTTTTGATAACGAACTTGAAACAAAATCTCTTTGAGGACCAAGTGCGGTTTATGTTTGGAATCAAGGTGCGCACCCTTTGGCTCATTCGCTCTCGCTAACTGGTTCCAGGAGGCCTATAAGATCTTCACTATTGATAAGCTGATTGGGTCTTTGATCAAACAAGCGCGTAAATTGCATGCTTTAGGATCGCAGGCTAAATGGTATACATCTCAGGTGCAGCTGCTTTTCGGAGACGAAAAGAGCCAAGACCTGCTGGAGGTCCTGAAGCGGGAGCAAGCTCTGGCCAGCCCCACGACTCAAGACCTGATCAACAGCCGAAAAAACGCAGAAAAGATACTCGGACCCGACGAGAATCTTTTCCGCGTGGATTGGGTTGGTATCCTTTTCGTGCGATATTGACCCTCGCTGATTGGTTCGCAGCTTCCGGATTCCAAGCACATGACTTTCCAACTTATTGGAAAAGACGATTCCAGCTTTGATGATTCGGAGGTTCTTACAGGGAGATGGCAATCCTACATCGATTCATTCGTCTCGGTACGGTTTTGACCTTTCCGCGAATTGCCTAGTAACATTTCAATCCAGAGCGAAGCGACCGAGAGTGTCTCTTTCAGCCGCACTAAACGACCTTTCTTGCGCAAGTTCGTGTGTTCTTTATATCTGAAGCGAGATTCTGATTTTCTCGAAGGAACCTTCCGGCCGCCGTGCAAAATGCACCACCTAACGTGGTGACGCAAGACGGCCTAGAAATCAAGATATGTGTACGAACATATAGGCTGTTCTACGTCTCCGCGTCAGAGGACTACTTGTTCAAATTACGGACTTGCGAGGACGTGGAAGCTGCGTCCAAACAGCTGAAGAAGAGGAACGTGCTGCGCCAACAGTGGTTGCAACAGATAGAGTCAAGCTAACGATATACATGAGTGGTTTTGGTTCCAAAATGCATGCATTATCTCGCTACTAAGATAGTCGACCCGATAAATAATGTCTATGGCAGGTAAACTATGCTTTGTCTTTGAAGATCTTCTCGATGGCCTGGGTCGAGTACGACTTGGGCCGCTCAAGAGCTTGAGTGAAGCGTCAGCAGTGAACGAGAATAAAAGCAGATGACGTACGAGCACCGAGAGCGCGATCCCAAATCAACTGGGCAGCGACACCGAAGGCGCGGGAAACACCGAACAAAACAGTATAGAACTGCATTTGCGTAAGGCCGTAGTGACTCAGTAGCGCGCCAGAGTGGGCATCAACGTTGGGCCAGGGGTTCTTGGCCTTGCCAGCCTAGCGAGAAATTATTAGCGATGTAGATGAATCGTAGACGCGTTCCAAACCTCGAGCAGGATATCAGGGACAATGTTGTAGATTTGGCCGACAAGCTTGAAGAGAGGGTCTTCCGGGAGATGCTTAAGCGCAAACTCGCGCTGGGCGGTATACCGGGGGTCGGTCTTGCGCAGCACGGCGTGGCCGTAGCCAGGAACCACTTGGCCGCCCTTGAGGGTCGCCCAGACGTACTCCTTGACAGCCTCATCAGACGCATTTTTGCCAATCTTGGACTGCATCTTGCTCAACCAGACCAAGACTTCCTGGTTCGCCAGACCATGGAGCGGGCCCGCGAGACCGTTGAGCGAGGCGGCGAACGCAAGGAAGGGGTCGGAGAGAGCCGAGCCAACGAGTTTTCCGGTGTGGGCAGAGACATTACCACCTTCGTGGTCGCTGTGAATGGTGATGTAGAGACGCATCAGTTCCACGAACGCCTGGTTGTCGCCGAATCCGAGCAAGGTGGACAAGTTGTGGGAATAGTCCTTGGCGGGGTCAATCGCTGGGAGTTTTCCCTGGCCGTAAACGTTCCGGTAGATACGTCCAGCGATGTTGGGAAGCTTGGCGATACTAGAAGAAAGACCGTGAGAAACATAGAAAAAATAAACCAGTCAGATGGCCTACAGGTCCATGGAATCTTCGAAAGTAGGACCCCAGTACTCCTTCTTGGACACGCCATCTTGGTAGGCTTTGGCAAAGGCGGAGTTGTGATTTAGCTGCGGAAGTTGAGAAAACAATGTTTGGAAAACCCTCAGCGACATACCGCAGTGACAGCAAGACTGAACTGGCTCATGGGGTGGAGAGTGGGGCGGGCAACGGTCCAAAATTTCTTCGACGAATTCAGGGATTGCGGAACGCGCTGCCCAGTCTTTTGAAAGTTCAGTGACCTGCTCCTGCGTCGGGACTTCTCCGGTAACAAGGAGCCAGAAGAGGCCTTCAGGAAGAGGCTCGGCACCACCGGGTGCCTTGGGGAGGAGTTCCTGGCACTCCGGGATGGTTTTGCCGCGGAAGCGGATACCCTCGTCTGGAGACATAAGTTGTGACGTAGACGAGAAATATGAGGATTACCAGCATCAAGCACGGAGCCGTCCCAGATCAGGGCGGGCAGACCTCGCATTCCACTGGCAAGCAGTTCAGGAGGCATGGACATGACAATGGAAATACCGAGCGTACCCGTAGAGCTGGTCGACAAGCACAGGTCCAAATGACTTTTTGCCGTGCTCAGCGCGGACGCGTTTGACCTAGAAACGGGGTGAGTGGCGAGAGACGCGCGGATGAGGGGAGTCCCACATTTTCGAGCTCGAGGGGAATGAGTTCTGCGAGGCGCTCCTTGAGGGTGGTATTTTTTGGCGCGGTGGAGGAGAACCTGGCGCGTGCGAGTGATGACCAGACCGGCTTGGTGCGAGACTGTGGGGAGTGAGCTGAATCAAGGAAAGGAAAGGAAAGAGCGGACAGTTCTGAGGATGGAGGCCATGGTGGTTCGAGTCGGAGATTCCGATGGCACCCGACCTCAAAAAATATAAATTATCCGAAGTGTGACTGCCTGTCACTGTCACGCATTCTTCTGCGGCCGTTGTGGGTAGACGGGCGCTCTATCTCCGCCGTAATCTCACAGGAGGCGGTTCGACGTCGATACTCTGCTGTAAGTATCTGCAAGCATGACCGGTCTGGAACTGCTGGATAGAACTACTTCGGAGGAATTGCTACGAGGTTTGCATACTACTCTTCGATCACCGCGACCAGTATTCTTTTCTGGTTCGGGGTTCCGGTTCGTGTCGAGGCTTCAAGCTTCAAGCTTCAAGTTGAATTCAACAACTTAGGAACTTGAAGTTCAAGTTGAACCTTCGGATTTGGACTTTGCACGTGCGAGATTGGAAAGATGTGACGTGCGCGTGACCCCTCTTCTCGACGCGCACAATCTCTCGCGCTACCCTCTTTCTTCTAGATCTTCCAGTGTGGTGAGTTGTTGGGCGTTTTGGCGCGCCTCTTTCCGTTTGTCACACGCTCAGAGTCGGCCTTCCGCTGGGCGCGACGCGCGGACACCCGTCTTTCCCGCTCCGCATCCGCTCGGGGCGGAACCTTCGGCTCTCTCCAAACCAGAACTCTATATCCAATGGATCCATGAATTCGTGTTTGTCTCGCGCTGGGTTTTTTCTGGCTTGTCTCGTTCCTCTTCCTCTGTGGAAAGACGCGTCGTAGCCGCCCTCCCTTCCCGCTCTCCCGATGGGTCTGACAGGGCGCATGCGTTGGGTTCTCTCGACGCACGCCGAGCGGGGCTGGCAGATCCGTCATCAAGAACGATCCTGACATCTCTCTCCAGAAAGGTTCGACAAGCACGAAACTCGGCACTGACGATGTCCAAGCGTAAACGACCAGAAAAAACAGAAGGCCTGCTTCCGCAGAAGAGGCATTATAGGCAGCGCGCTGTATGGCCTCGACTCTGCCTTACTCAGGTCTTCTGTTGAACACTGTTACAGCATGCCAACCCCTTTTCCGACCACACATTGGAGTACCCAGATTCCCCCGATGCCATAGACTGGGCGGTGCATTTTCCCGCCTCCCCGGGGCCCCCAGAGTTTGCCGATGTCGGTTGTGGCTTCGGTGGCCTCTTGACCGCCCTCGCACCTCTTTTCCCCGAAACCCGCATCCTCGGTCAGTATCTTGAGGTCTACCCTTGCGTTCACCGGTCCTAATCAGCTCATCAGGCTTGGAAATACGCGTCCAAGTGTCCCAGTATGTCCAAGACCGCATCGCCGCTCTCCGTGTCACCCCCGATGCGCCAACCCACTATCAAAACATTTCCATCGTCCGCGCAAATGCCATGAAGTTTCTCCCAAACTATTTTGCAAAGCACTCCCTCTCCGCCCTCTTTTTTCTCTTCCCCGATCCCCACTTCAAACAACGCAAGCACAAGGCGCGCATCATATCCCCCACATTGCTGGCCGAATATGCGTATGCTTTGCGTCCCGGCGGAATCGTGTACACAATCACCGACGTCCAGGATCTGCACGAATGGATGAAATCGCATCTCGACGCGTTCCCACTGTTCGAAAGCATTAGCGAGGAGCAGCTCCGCGCCGAAGGAAAGGGTCCTGTCGTTGACGCAGTATATACTAGCACGGAAGAGGGCAAAAAAGTCGAGAGAAACAAGGGCGAGAAATGGCTAGCTTGTTTCAGACGTGTAGAGGTCTCACGAGAAACATGATTTAATACTCGTCCATTGCGTTGTCCTCCCCTCCGCCTGTCCTTGGGCCGGACCCCATGGCACCAACGAGCCTGCTAGTGCGCTCCCGCACAGCTCCTTTTATTTCGGCGTGAATTACCTTGCCCGCTTCGCCCGCCAGTCGCAGGATCTCTTCGAAGCGTTCTACGTGCAAGCGGGTCTCCATCGTCACCAGAGTCACTTTGCCCGTCTTTGGCATGACGGCCACAGTAACGTGCGGGATGTCGTTTTCTTCCAGCAGCGTTAAATCCAACATGGGAGACGTAGAGTGCACTCCGCCGGTAACCGCGCACACAAAATCAAGCAAGGGGATCCCAGCGTTGGCGAGTGCGAGAGTAGTCCCGTTGATACACGCCTGTAGTAGGCCACCGTCTTGTTGAAGGACTTGAACAAAAATGTCGATTTGCGACCGAGGATAGAGACTCGTCTGCACCACCGGTTCGAAAGTTGACTTGATGGTGGCAGCCATCTCCAGTATTCGTCTGCAAGGACCATCACCTCCCGTAAAGCCCACCCGTCCAACGGGAAGCTTACTTGTCGCCTCGAGATCGTTTTCTGCGCTCCCCAGTGCTGAATGCAGCGACGCCAACCTCGACGTTGATATTGGCGCGGTCATGCATCGTGTGCGACCGCATTTTTGCCTCGCGGGGACCAAAAACCGAGACAAGAACCTGGGTTAGCCCATGGGTGATAATGGCTGAACCGTCTGCGACGCCTTGCTGGGACAGGTCGATTGTCATGTCGCGTAGCTCATACTGACGTCGTCCATCCGAACGAAATCCGCCGTCATTGAGGATCTCTACTCGGGAACCCTGGACGCAATGAGCGAAAATAAGACAAGAACGACATGCAAAGCACCATCGTGGGACTGGTTAAGCTTATCGCCGGCAGCCTTGCCGATTGACAGACCCCTATTATTACGCGCTGACTAGCGCGATTTGTGGCGGCAGTGTGGCGGCCATAATGATACCATTGCTTGCTTACAACCACAATGTCCTCAGATCTCCCTCTCCCCAGGTCCATTCTCGATACCGATCTATACAAGGTCTGTTGTCTGGGTATTTACTTGCAAGCTCAGCGATTCAACGATGATCCACAAGTTGACGATGCAGCAAGCCGTTCTACACCACTTTCGCGATAGAAAAGCCGCCTACAAATTTACTTTGCGCGACAAGAGCGTGGTGTTCCCGAAATCAGCCTTAGATATCTTCCAGAAGACCCTTGACCGTCAGATTCAGTTCCTTCGTCAGCCGGTGTTCTCTTACCTTTGCGCAGGCTTCGGCGAACTCGCCCTAACCGAGTCGGAGCATGCATGGCTCAAAAAGACCTGCCCGTACTTTACCGATGAATATCTGTCTTATCTGCGGGGTTACCGTTTCAAGCCAGAACAAGTTCGCGTCAAGTTCGTCCCCACTTCCGCTGACGGCGAGACCGGTATCATCGAAATGGACGTATCCGGCTCATGGCTTGACACTATATTATGGGAAGTTCCTCTCATGGCCACCTTGAGCGAGGTATACTTTCAGTACGTCGCAACCGATTGGAGCTATGACGGCCAGCAAGGTCGCTATCTCCTTGAAGTGCATTTGTTCTGCATTAATTCCACCCTTCACAGCCCTTGCTTATGAGAAAGGCCGGACTCTGTTACAGGCCGACTGTATTTTCAGTGAATTTGGGACCCGAAGAAGACGTTCCTTCGCAGCACAGGATATCGTGGTGGAATCCCTCGTTCGCGCGTCCAAGGACGTAGACAGCAAAGGAAGGCTCTCTGGCACGAGCAATGTCTGTCTGCACACAATCTTTTCCTGCTCTCGTTGAAATCGACTCAGGTTCACCTGGCGCATAAATACAACTTGATACCAGTTGGGACTATCGCTCAGTAAGTACATCCTTCTACGACGTTCTCGACTCATCCTCCCAAAGCGAGTGGTTCATGGGTGTATGTAGCTTGTCCATTTAGCTTAATCTGTTCTCAATTTCTGCAGGTTGCAGCACTGAAAGGCTACGAGAACGCCAACTCCATTGCAATGGATCTCTGGGAGGAAGTCTATTCGAATGCCCTTCTCATCGCCCTCACCGACACCTTTTCAAGCGAAACCTTCTTCAAGGTATTTAATTTAACATCTTTCAGCGCACTGTCCTCATAAAAGTGGAAGAGCTATGCCAGCGACAAGGAGCGGGCATTGCGATGGCAAGGACTTCGTCAAGACTCGGGTGATCCCTTCGTGTTTGGGTGTCGGGCAAAGGAGGTTTTCGAGTCGCTCGGTATAGATCCCAGCAAGAAGATGATCATCTATTCGGATGCGTTGAGCATTGACAAGGCGCTTCGTCTGAAAGAGCAGGCCAACGATCTCGGACTGAATGGTGCGTTTTCTGTACCTACCCTCAGAGAGTTGCTTGGAACAAAGGATCAGTTTCGTTCGGAATCGGGACCTCTTTGACCAACGACTTCAAGAAGTCTGGAAGCACAGACGTGAGCAAAGCGCTCAACATGGTCATTAAATTATCCTCGGTCGATGGTAAACCGTGTGTAAAACTCAGTGATGATTTGACCAAGGTAAACCAATTTGCATCTTGATACTTGCCTTGGGATTGATTGCTCTCAGACCACGGGCAACCAGGACACCGTCGACATGGTCAAACGAATTTATAACCTCGGCGCTTAGCTGCACATAGACGTATTTCAGTAATTCTACTGTAGTCATAGATGAAAGTTCAAAAGAACGACCTCTGTCTCGGATACGTCTACACCGTCGGTCACGTTCCTCACCTCTAGGCTCGGCTTACCTTGAACCTTTCCGTTCTCGGTCTCGTAAGTTTGCCCGCCCCATGTCAAACCAGATGCGTCATCGGCATGTCTGACCTTGTCAGCGTTGCCGCCAAAAAGCAGACAAGAACACGTACCCGATGGCGAGGCGCTTGATAGTCATTGCCTCGGGACTCTTTCCAGTAAAGGCGAGATCCAGGTGAACACTCGTTCTATTCTCTTGTCCTTGGAGGAACGCCTTCGAGTTGATGAAAACTGCACGGACAAGTCGACTTCCTTCGAATGCAGCATATCCCGCGACGTGTGTGTCATTGATCCCAATTTCGGATATCTGGACCTGTTCTTTGGATCCTCGTAGTTCGGCTGCGATGATGGCCGCATAATACAGGGGCTACAAGTATGCGTCAGCTTTCTGTCTTCGGGGAGCAACGCGCAACTCACCTGGACATGAGGAGGTAGAGGGGTCGACAACGGGGACCCGTCAAGAATCGATCGGTCCAACGCAACAGGTTGAATCTGTCAATTTTGAAGTTACGGCGCGGGCTGCACTGGAATGGTTCCGATACCAACCAATGAATATTTGAAACCGATGCCCTGAAGTATTACTATGGTGAGGTAAGGTTGGGCGACAGTGGCTGCACCACGTACCACATGGAAGAAGACTTTAGATATCCCAATCTGAGGGCTGTCAATTTGATTCAGTTCGTGCACGTTGCCAGGATTAGGACAATATCTGACGAGAATAGCGCATAATCTAATGCCCACAAAGCAGCGCCTGCCGTATTTGACACACCCGGGGCTCCCTGAAGATGTAAATGTGAGCTGGTGTGTCGGACGCGCAGAATAACATACATGGCAAGCATACGAATTTGTTTCACCCAGTATATAATCCAATCCTTGCGCATGCGTCGCGATAACATCATTTGAGTAGATCGTGAGGTTGGAACGAATGGTCGCCTTGGTCATCAAGTCACTTAATAGCCCACCGTTTCCAGTACAAAATGAGCCTGAAAGATGGTCGAAGGACCCAAGCACTCAATCATTCATTGTGCTTACCAGAGTAGTGATGTTCCGAGAACCTGAATTCTACATTAATACCAGTCGTTGAATGAGCGTGAAGGGACACACGCGGCGATTAAAGAACCAGGTCCCGAAGCCAGCACATTTTCGCTATAGATTGCCTGCGGAGAGAACCCAGTCGTCTTGGAGGACGATCCAGCAAAGGATCCAACCAAGAACTTGGTCCCAGTGTTGGATAGTCCAACGGCGTCCGATATATTCGAGGCGAGCGCGGTCCACCTAACCAAAAACCGTCAAATGAGGCACAATACAATGCTCCACCGTACTCTTCGACATATTGCGAAGAATTATACGACTTGCGGAACCCGTTATTGAGATATAAATCTGCTTCGTTCCCGATCTCGAGATAGTCCAGAGTGATTCCAGCAGCCTTGCAAACAGGCGAATTGAATGCGTTCATAATGGCCGTCGCCTCTAAGACTGCGGCCGTGACATTCAATGGGCCCAAAGGTACGCCCCTAGCGCAAATTCAGACGCCAGTCGCGTACGAATAGTTGCATGACTGCTTTACCAAGTAACGTGCGTGCCTCGGGGCAAGTGCTGGGCAATCTGGTAGAATGAATCCCCAACCGTGATGTTGAGAGCCTCTGGAGCCGCGTCAGAAGGACGTTATTGGAAAGCGCGATGCGTTCTATTCACCTGGATAGGGCACGATGGCGGTCGGCGCCGGGAATATATCTTGGGCATACTTATGGATGATTATAAGCCTGTTTGAAAGCGAGAGGCTCAAATTACCTGGACGTCGTGTGCAAAATTTGTCTTATCCTCAGAGTTTGCACCGATGCGAATGTCTGGAGGTGCACCGGTGATTGACTTGAGATTATTAAGGGTTTGGATGAAGAATTCATTCTTGGACGACGTGCCCGCCCAGTCTGGCCATCGATCCTGGCCGGAAATTCAAGTAAGAGAGGTGGAGGCATGTTTCGACGCGTACCTGCTCGATGGAAAGCGAGATGAGAGACTTTGAAATATACGGGGCGGATGTTCCGGGAGAGGATGAGATCGTTACTGTGAGCGCCAACGCGCATGGCAGGAGCGAGAACCAAACGATGGGGATCATTTTCGCCGGTGAATATGCATCTGGGCACGACGGTACTTATGGCGGGGAAGGAGCTTCTTTGATCGTGTGCTTGGAGAGCGGCGTCGGCAGATGACCGCTTCGACCGAGCAGCCACGGGTCCATATTCACGACCACGGGATGGGATTTTGACAGATGGGCGAATGGCACAGATTGAATGGGCGAATAGTCTTCCCTTGGCGAGTGTGCTGGCGGTTTTGTGGCATTGTGTGTTGAGGGCTGAGAGGCGCACATATCTTGCACATTGCGAGGAACCAGTGGGGAAATTCATATCCCGATTCGCATCGTGAACGCCGGAATCCCGAATTGGAACGGAGGCTAACTCGATGGCACCATTTAGGCATATGCATTGGACACCGTGTAGAGGAGAGATGCGAAGGCTCGTGTTTCCGATGGCCCGGCAGAGTCGGAAAGGAAATATACCAAAAATTACGAGGTAAAGACAAGGTTGACGAGAAGACTTGGGTGTATATCGAGCAGAGAATGTGGAATTAATCTACAACGGTACGGCGGGAGATGTAAGACTAACTGTTGAAGTTGCGGCGAGTTGAAACTCCGACACTCAGACAGACAACAACAAAGCCTCTACTATGGCAGACGTGCGCGCACTGCTCAAGGCGAAACGGGAGGAGGCGCGCATATCTCATCCTCTCGCCTCATACACCAATGGCCAGCTCAGATGTGTTGCATGTGGCCCCGTAAAACACGCCTCGGCTTGGGAAGGCCATTTGGGAAGCAAGCTTCATCGCACCACCGTCGCCCGTCTCAAGGAGGAGGAGCGGCTCAGGGAGGCCAAGCGGATAAGGCAGGAAGAGGAAGAGCATGTTCGTATCTCAAATGGCAAGAGGAAAGCCGAGGAGCAGGGCTCGGACTCGGATACGGAGGCAAAGAGGCGGAAGGTCGACGACGCTAGCAGCGCGTTTCCCACAGACTTCTTTTCCGATCCCTCACGCGCTCCCCTCCCGCCACAATCCGATGACGAGGACGATGAACCACCACCGGCGCAGCCCATTGCAGCACCCGCTACAGCGCTGGACTCTGAATGGGAACGCTTCCAGCGCGATGTCGTCAATGCGCCAGACCTCCGGGAAGCGTATGATAATGCCACGATAATGGTTGAGCCCGAGCTCGCGTCGGACACGTTCGAAGGTTTCCCGCCGCAACAAACCGAGAAGGACGCGCCAGTCGAACCCAATAAATTGGATTCAGAGGCATTGCGACGGCAGAAGGAACAGGACGAGCGCGAGTTGATTATGGACAGACTGCTGGATGAAGAACAAGCACAGGAGGAGGCCGATATGAAGGTTACGATGATGAAAAACCGACTGGAGGCGCTGATGCGAAAGAGGAATGCGGCCAAGGAGGCCAGATTAAAGGCTGCCACATGAATGTATGTACATTGCTACGGACTGTCGACCTCTTCCTCTACTTCCTGCAATCCCAGCCATTGGGCCCAATTCATTCCTTGCTTGTGCACCATCATGAGGGCCAATATGACGGGCAGCCACCAAAGTCCGTGCCGGAACGCAACTCTAGCCTCCTTGTCGCCGCCAATTCTGCAATATTTCCACGTCGCCTGACTCCACACGATATTTGGCACAAGAGACGTCAAGGCAAACGTCCACGTCGTGAGGCCCGCGGCGGGAATGAGTATAGAGCAAATGGGGAAGAGCAGAAGCCCGTGTCGCAGTGCTACCAGCGCGTTCTTTCGAGGCGAAATTACTGCGAGCATCTGATAGCCTGCTTGTGCGTACGAGGCGCGAACAAGGTGCGACAGAGGGCAAAAATGAGCAAACTGCCAACTGAAAAGCAGCATGAAGAGTGCAAATGGTGCGAGGGGGTTATCGGGAAGAAGGTCCAACGGCGCCGACGACAGAAATGGCGGAGGCACCAGTTGGATTGGGTTCAAGCTTGTGGGGAGGATATGGCCTCCGCATGCCGTCCAGCCCATCACTGGTGGGATCCCACCGACGATTGCGCCGACCCAAGTGTTCCATCGCGTTTGTCGCTTCATCCAGGTGTACAACCCCGCATACAGCAGGATGTTGGATGCCCCCAGCAGCGCCGTAGTGGGGTTCGTCATGCCCCACAGGATCGCAGGCCCTGCAACACCTGTGACGAGCGCGAACCCCGCAGCATGTAGAGGAGTAATTGAACGCCGCACAAGAGGCCGATTCCGCGTCCGGGTCATCTGCGCGTCCAACGGTGATTCTTGAATCTGGTTCAGGGTATTGGCTGATGCGGAACAGAGCGCGGTGCCCAGTGCAGTGGAAAGCAACACGGGGACCGTTGTTGGAAGGGGAGAAATAGCGACGCCCGACATGGTGGTCAAAACCATGAGCAGAGAAAGCCGGGACTTGGAGAGTTGGGCATAATTTTGGAGGAGATTTCTGGGGTTACGGAGGGATTCCAGCTGCTTGTATGGCAGAGCGAGAGAGTTGGCCCGGCGAAAAGATTTCAAGAAAAATGTTGAATTCAGCGGCGATTTGAGAAGATGATGCTGCATCGACTGGATGTAGTTTAATGATGATCTCGTATGACAGTCACTGTTGTGACACGGATTGAGTCTCTTTTCCACGTCGACCTTGCTCAGTCAACCAGTATGCCTGGCACTCACCTACTTCCCCCCAATCTTCTCAAACTTTTCGCTCCTCGTCCTCCCCTCCCCTACACCCGCCCTGTCGACAAGGACATTGACCGCATTCGTCCCAAAAATGTCAACGGCGTCGCCCATCTGCTCGCCGAGCTCAAGGAGGCAAAACAGAGAACATGATGAATACCGGAGAGTCGGAAGTCATCATGGAGGAAGGAGAAGAGCCCGTGTTCACCCATGCCGAAGAGGTCAAGCGACAGATCCGGCGCGAGGAGCGCAAGAAAAAGAAAACAGAAGACTTTAAAGCTGCAAAGGAATCTTGTGCTTGCATTTTCCCTGTTTTCCGCTACCTTCTCTGACCACTTCCTCCAGACAAACCTGCTGATGATCCTGAAGCCGTAGGCGACCCTTACAAGACATTATTTATCTCACGTCTGGTACAGTTCGTCCAATTTCCTCCATTCGTCATGTGCTCATCATATTTGTAGCACAAAACCGCCACGGAGAGCGACCTTCGTCGCGAGTTTGAAACCTACGGCACCATCGAGCGGGTAAGAATCGTCCGCGACAAAAAGGGTCGCAGCAGAGGGTATGCGTTTGTCGTATATGAGCGCGAACGTGATATGAAAGGTCCATCTCTCTTTCCTTACCTTTGGGTCCACTAAGAGTTGCCGGCTCACGACTGCAACTCATTTTTTCTAGCCGCATACAAGGAATCCGACGGTCTCCATATAATGGGAAAGCGCATACTGGTCGATGTTGAACGCGGTCGAACCGTTCGCGGCTGGAAACCTCGTCGCCTTGGTGGGGGTCTTGGCGGTCGTCCTAAGCGGGTGGAACCTCCGATGGGTCCCCCCAGGGGCGGCGGCGGCGGCGGCTTTCGGGGCGGCTTTGGGGGCGGGGGTGGAGGCGGGCGAGGATTTGGTGGAGATCGTGGAGGAGGAGGATTTGGAGACCGTGGCGGAGGCTTCCGCGGCGGTCGTGGCGGATCGTTTGGCGGGGGCCCGTCTCGCGGCGGCTTTGGCGGAGACCGAGGCTATGGAGATAGACCCGGCGGAGGTGGTGGTTTTGGCGCCGACAGAGGCGGCGGGGGATTTGGTGGCGATCGGGGCTCCTTCAGAGGCGGGGACGGCGGATTCCGCGGGGGAGGCGGAGGATTCAGAGGAAGGGAGGATGGCGGCTTCAGGTGAATTACACGCGGCATTCACACAAAGTCCATTCGCTAACTTTATTTCCATAGGGGTGGTCGCGGTGGGGGTATTGGGTATAATGGCGGTGGATTCAACGACAACCCGTCCAATGGGTATGGTCCTCCTCCAGGTTCGGGTGGATTCGGACCTCCCCCGCCTGGATATGGGGCTCCGCCGGGAGGAGGAGGGGGTGGGTATGGGCCCACTGCAGGCGGATTCCGCGGGGACCTCAAGCGAGAAGGACCTTCTGGTGGGTATGATGAAAGGGATGCGAAACGGCCAAGGTATTGAAGAGGTATATCTGGCTTTTCCATCATTTCCTTCCGATTTTCTCGCGAAGGTGACTGTATATGTTTTCCGGTCGAGTATTTTTGGTGGGTGCGCCTATGCGCCTGCGATTTAAACGTGCGCCAGTTATGTGTAAGTATGCGGTTTGTTGGAAATTCAACGTGGGATTGTAGCAACTTGTCGGAATTTCCTTTTTGATCTAAAAGCGTTTGTTTGTTTCTGCTTGTAAAGCCTTTGTACGGCTCGTCAATTTCTGCTCACCAGGTGGCCAAGTTGTTACGAAGGGTCGAGCTGGTCAATATTCTGGCGTCAACAGAACACGGACACGCCCGACATCGATGGTGATCGCGCTACATGGCCTCGAGTTGGGTGCCTGACATCTATCACCACCGGAGAAGCCTTCTACCGGTCTCGTCACTGGCCTTTGAACCGCTTTGCTGTGCGTTGCCTTGAACGGTTCCATCAAGAACGACCTCAACCGTATGGCCACCGCAAATTGCCCCAGTCTTCTGGCCTTTGACGTATTCTCCTTGCTGCTTGTGTTCTTTCTCCGAGTCAACTGTGGCGTGCAGAAATATTTTCGAATCACTTCCAGGAGCGTACAACTTGGCCGAACGTATTTCTCGAGCACCTCAACACCATCAGAGACCTCCCCCCACAAACTCGACCACAGCGAGAGCTATCACTCTGTTCTAGTTTGGTTGTCGACAAGGAGGCCCCTCCGACTCTCGTGATTCTCAGTGGTTTACAAAACGTCAGTCACCCGTCTCGCCTCCCCGTCGGCCTTCGCTCTCCTGGTTACCCGTTCAAATCTCACTCGTCCAACTCTATTGAGGAGCGACATCTAATTCCGCATTCGTGCGCCAACCACCTGGGGGAGTTTCCGAGTTCTAAGCATTGTGGCGCCCCTCACCTCACGACCGTCGATCCGTCCTCGTTGCTCTCGTTCTGTCCACCGAGGCTCCATCATCAAACGTGGTTGCCATCTCCGGTTCTCGACATCATCGACGAAATGTGCAGACAATATTTCCGCCTTCGCCCCTCAGTGTCGCCAGGAAAAACACTTCGTCTCGGGCTTTATTTCAAGCTCCGAACACTTTGCAAGCGGGTTTTCGAGGCCTGCGCCGTCCCATCTTTCCTTCCGTTGCACGTTCAATGAACTATCTAGGCTGTTGAGTTCCTGAGTTCTTTTGGCTCTTCGTCGAGTTTTCCCCGCCCCTTCGTTGACGATATACTCGATCTGAAAGCAGAAAACCACCTCGCGTTGTATGTCGATGTACACTCCACGAATTCCTTTTAGTCGCACATTATTTTACCCCGATGTCGGCTTTCTTCCAGTACATTTTCTGAGATGAAATAAGTACGATTCAGAACAACTGTCCAATGAAAGATAAGGGAGGGACATACTCGCATGGCAGACCTGCACCAGTGGCACAATCAGGATGAACAGCGCGGCGACGACCCTGTATCTTCATTCTTCTGTATCACGTTTCCTAATCGTAATTGACTTGTGTATCGTGCTTCGGAATGTCACTTTTTAATGTCAGCCTGTATCATGTACGCTCCTTTGCGCAGTGTTGTCACTTAAGGTGTTAATAAGGGTAAATCTTTTGTTAAGGCCTTAACACCTAATTACGCCTTAATATTAAGGGCATATTAAGGCTTAAGTTAAGGGGTGCTCAATTTTTTTCTACGTCAGATCGTAAGTAGCTACTGCACAATCAGCCGTAAACCAGCTCCCATCCAGAAGAGCTAAGGCTGCCCTCTCCTCCCAGTCGTCATCACTGTCAATGTCAATTGGAATGGGGACATTGTCTGGGTGATAGAGGGCAATACAAGCCCAGCAGTAGGCATTGAAATGTGCCATGTTATGCTTTGTTCCTTGGTGAAAGAACTCTATCAGAGGGTCGCAGCATCTGGAATGACCTTTGTACTATCGGTGTCTGTGGAGTGTCTGTACGTGTCTGTACGGTCTGTCACAGACTGCCCCAGTCTGTCACAGACCTTACAGACACCGGCAGACCTGGGCCATTTTCCAGATGAGGTGGGCAGCATTGACAAAGAAGATGCGAAGAAAAAATGATGTAATTGCCATCAATAAGTCTTAATTAAGGCTTAACGGTACCGAAGCTTGAAGCTAAGTCTTAATATTAAGGGGTAATTAAGCCTTAACTTAACTTAAGTCTTAACTCTTAAGGACAACACTGCCTTTGCGATAGATAGTTCTGAGTACTTACGACTGCTCTGCTCGGCCGGACGGGCTCCTGCGGGATGTCAGCATGTCAGTTCTGCTTTGCGACTCATCGGACGTCGAACCGGATTTGTATGACGCCCCCGTTCAGGGTCGTTGGTTTTACTGAAATGTTGCCTGTTCCTGGTATCGACTTTGCATACGTGCAGGCAGCCCCATTCCAGTCTCTGCACTGTTCGTGAGCTGTTGGCATAGCTTGTGTCGCCAGCATTTTTGAATTTGTGTAAGTAGGTCCTGCTTTTGTTGACGCGTGTCGGTTAAACCGCCAATCACCCAAGTTTTTCAAATTCTTCGGTAGAACATTCTCTGGAAGCGGGATGTTGTGGGGGATAGCCGGCTAGCAACGGAGGGCCGAGACGGAATCGCGTGTTCGCACGAAGGTCGCTCTGAGGGCTCCGGAGCTCAATGCATCCGAACGGAATTATGTGACCGGAGGCTGGTTTGAACTTTGGGTGGAAAATTGCGCCCTAAGTATTGCGCCTGTGCTTGACGTGCCCTGACGCGCCACCGGAATGATACACGGTTATCTTTGCGCCACCGATCGTGATGTGCTTCTCTCACTTTTATGTTTGCCTTTTTTGTCGATTTCCTTGCACGGATGAGACATTTTTTGCCAGTTACGGTTTCTATGTTGCTTTCCAAACCTTGTTGGGTCTGTCCGATTGGATGGGATCCCCAGTGATTCTCCTATTTTCTGTCTTCTCCCGTCGTCGCTGGTCTCCTTGCCAGTCGATCGTAGACAGTCTAACGTCACAATCTCTCAACCCTTTTGGTCAGGTCCACGCTTCTCCGTCCTCATGCGCCGATCCCCAGATCTATCTAAGACCTCTTGTGCTTTCTGACCTGTCCCTACCTCTCCTTCTTTCCCTCTCGCCGCAGCGCGCGTTTCTTATATTCTCTCCTTCTGACTGTTGACTTGCGGTCGCCTTTCGTCCGCGCAAGGTATGCCGCTTCGCAAACCACAGCCTGCCCCTTCTTAGGAACCCAGCTTAGCCGGATACTTTTGCAATCATGGCCGGAGGCCCACAAACGCGCGCAAAGCTCCAGATTGACCCGTCCGCAAAGGCCTGTGCATCGACGCCGTCCCCGAGTTCTGCCTCGACCACCCTTTCCGCCCTGTCTCCGCTCACCACGCGACCCTCATCCGCCGGCTCGCATACCACAGAGGAGGAAGATGAGAAGGGCGTCAAGTCCGACAAGTCTGACCCCGAGAAGCCCAAACGCTCTCGTGTGACCCCCGAGCAACTGGTCCACTTGGAGCGTTTCTTCGCCGTCGAGAGAAGCCCCACCGCAAGCCGCCGACGCGAAATCGGCGAGCGCCTTGGGATGCAGGAGCGCCAAACACAGATCTGGTTCCAAAACAGGTGCGTAAACTTGTCAATCCCTTACCTTCACCATTGATTCACAGAAACCTAGACGCGCCAAGGCAAAGCTTCAGAGCAGTAAAATCAAGAAAACCAAGGGCCTGTGCCCGGGCCCTGATCTTGTTATGCTTCCTAGCCTCTCCACGAGTTTCGAGAACGAGCTGAACAACATGATTCACGAAGATGAGCGTAAGTGCAGCCGCACGGTCCTCCGTTCAACTGTTTTTAACAACCCCCTTCTTTAGCTGTAACATTCATCCCTTGCTCAGACCTTTCGATAGGTTCCTGGCGGCGGATAGCCACGGATACAAGCCAACGCGACTTGGTAGCCTATACGTGTGAGGCCAAGCGTTGTTTGACGTGGTTCATCTACAATGGGGGATTTGGTTTCAAGATGGAAATTCCGTTCGACACCATCGTCGATACGGAATTTACCCACGCGTCTCCTGGTTCAACTGGGATCGCCTCCTTTGTGCTCTCTCGGCCGCCCATATTTTATTTGGAAAATTCTTCCGACAAAGCTCGTCACTGGAAGAGATGCACCGACTGGACAGAAGGCCATCAGGCGTCTCATGTGCTGAGGCACGACCTGATTGGTTCTGCTGTACCGCTCGTCCACCTCCTCCAGAGTTTGCAGACGAATGCGGAGGTCTCGTCACCATACTCTCCTTACCACCACTCTGAACCACCCTCGCCGATGGAAATCCCACCGCCCCCTCTGAGCGTCATTCAACGCTCAGCGGACTATCCCGAGGAGACCAATTTGATTCGATCCATCGGATACCGCCGCCGGTCGTACGCCGCCAACGATCTTTCTCAGCTCGTCGTGTCCGGCCTGTCGCATTACAGGCGGGACCTCCCCCACACTGCTCCCGCAGTTCCGTCATACACCCACACATCGTATCTGCCGCCCTCCGGGTACACCCCTTCGGTTGAGCCAATCCTGGCCGCTGAAGAGCACTCCTTGGAAGACTACGGCGCGCGCCCAGTCTCGCACGATATGACACCACGTCCTTACTCTGCGCAGCCCGTTCCTCCCCACTTCTACGAGAAGCCTTCTCCCTTCTTTTTCAATCCGTACCCCAACGACGAGTACCTGACTACCGATGCCGACTCAGGCGTCTCACAGATGTACTACCGGGACCACCAAATCGGCCTTTGCTGATGGACTTGCCTAACGCCCTCCTTAAATTTAGTGTATGTGAACTTTGTAGTCGGTTTTCTACTTACTTGGTATTATCGGCTAATTACTTTCGGACCATTGTGTTGTGTAATTTAGTGTAGTCAGTGGTTTAGGGAGAGGACATGGACTCTTTATTATCAGGTACCTAAATAATTTTCTGCACATAGGTTTCAAGGACGTCATTAGGTTTCAAGAACACTAGATTGCTGCCTAACACGATCCTTTTATTATATCACATTGGCTTGGTCTTCCATCCTCTCCCTACCCAATCGTGCGACATAGGTCCTCCGTACTATATTAACTGTTTTTGGGATTAACGGTTCATTTTTGAAATTTTTAGAGACCGGGGTCAAGACTTACACGCTTCCATGTACCGGTCCAGACACCGCGACAGACAGGTCTGCTCTCCGCTGGAGAGACTCGTGCCTTGAGACGAGTTAGCCAGAAACCAAGCGTCAAGAGGACCGCCACGTGCCAGGCTTCGTGATGCATGCTTTGTAGCATCTCTCATTT
Organism: Mycena olivaceomarginata; assembly: GCA_029378375.1. NCBI lineage: Eukaryota > Fungi > Basidiomycota > Agaricomycetes > Agaricales > Mycenaceae > Mycena > Mycena olivaceomarginata. Next base: position 52,785 of record JARKIC010001705.1, read on the forward strand.
GCGCTCTAAGTAGATATCAGTCTGTGCGGAGGGTTTGCAGAGCGAAAAAATTTGACATTCATAAGTTGTTGAGCATTTGTGAGAGCGATTTCATTCCGTACGGCGTTCATGACCGCTTCCTTCTTTGCGTTCATGTCTAGGTGACCATAAGGAAGATGTTGGTGCTCGAATTGTAGACCGCACCAGTAGGCGCAGACGACTTGAGAAAGTCTGTCATTTTGGTAAAAGGAAAGCGTGATCGGGCCAAATAAGGAAACCGGTACTCTCTTTCTCTCGACTCGGACTCATGGGCCAGCAGGGCTCTACTTCAACCCCCGGTGCTGCTGCCTCGGAAGAATTGGATTATTACCAACTCCTCGAGGTGGAAGAGACGGCGACCGCCGATGAAATAAAGGTCCCAAAAAATTACATCGCGATTTTGTCTCGCTTAAATAATGTCTTTAGCGTTCATTCCGTAGACTGGCCCTAATCCACCATCCCGATAAGAATCAGGTATTTCTCGAATTGGGATTTCCGGCCGATGCTAAAAAAAGTCCTAGAACGACGTCGAGGGAGCCACTAAACGATTTGCGACATTGCAGCAAGCATACGAGGTTCGTCGCAAACTGTAGAGCCATCTTCTGACCCTCTAATTTTTCTTCAGGTTCTGAGTGACGAACAAGTAAGCCAATAACTTATCCTTTGTCGACAATAAATCCATTGTCCATCAAGTAGGAACGCGCCTGGTATGACTCGCACAAGGCTTCCCTGGCCCCGGAGCCGGACGACGCGACCGTATACGAAGACATTCGCAAGGGCGCAGCTCCTTCCCGTGCGCAGGACCGCGGGCTCACCGTCCGCCACCTGAACCGCTTTTTTGACTCGTCCATCTGGTCGGGTGTGGACGACGGTGAGAATGTACGCAGGTATCTTATCATTTATCGTAACATTAGAACCAACGCGTGCATACAGAGTTTCTTCACGATCTACCGCAGCCTCTTCGCCCGCCTCCAAGCCGAGGAAGCACTCATATCGGACTCTGAATACCCCTCCTTTGGGTACGCTGGTTGGACATGGGCCCCAGCCGACAAGACGGCCGACGGCGCGCGCACTTTCTACGCAGCTTGGACTAACTTTGCCACGGCAAAAGACTTTGTGTGGATGGACCAGTGGAATCTAACCGAAGCACCGGATCGGCGCGTCCGTCGATTAATGGAAAAGGACAACAAGAAGGCGCGGGAGGACGCGCGTAGGGAGTACAACGATACCGTTCGGGTCAGTACATCCGTTTATCTCAAGTGAACGGTCAAATGTTCATTTTATTCCCTGCCAGTCTCTTGCGAAATTCTTGCGGAAACGCGATCCGCGGTACAAAGCGCATCTCGCGCAGCAGGCGCAGAATCCACCATCAGGGTCAGCCACGCCAGGTGGCGGAACCGCTACTCCCAAGGCGACGGCGGCTCCACGCGCGGAGTATGTTGAGCAGGAGTGGCAGAAGGTCGACGCGTTGCGGCAGCACGACGACTTGGAGTGGGCCGCGGTAGAGGGAGAGGATCCGGAGGAGTGGGAGTGCGTCGTTTGTGGCAAGTCGTTTTGGAGCGAAGCCGCGTGGGACAGCCACGAGCGAAGCAAAAAACATTTGAAGGAGGTCGAGAGGCTGAAGAAGGAGATGCTGCAAGACGATGCGGAATTTGGGTTAACGGTCGAAGAAGAGGAGTCGGTTCCAGAGGTTCCACGAAGCCCAACCCCGCCTCCAGAAGACCCAGCGCCTGATGTGATCTCAGCTGAGGAGCGCTCCCCAGAAGCTCCGCCGCCGCTTGAGGAAGAACAGTACGATACGTCCGCTCGACCGACTGGCAAGAAAAAGAAGCCGAAAAAGGCCACCAACCCGGACTGGGAACCTCCAACAAAAACCGAGAAAATGGCCCGCAATTTCGGCGACGTTGAACCGGAGCGAGCTGACCCAGAAGAACCCGATGCTCCAGTAGCTCCAACGAAACGCGACCTTCGGAAGGCGCGGCAAGCAAAGAAGGCGGATGAGGCCGCTGAGAAACAGGTAACTTGCAATGTTTGCGCCGAATCTTTCAACAGCAAAACTGCGCTGTTTGCACATGTAAAAGAGACGGGGCATGCACGAGCAGAGCCTGCAGACCAGCACACGAAGAAGGGCAAGAAAAACAAGCGATAGAATGGATAGACCTAGAATGTACAGAGTATAATAGTAATCCTCATAACTCAACCCATTAACTGTGAGACGTCCTCTGGTGGGTATTTCGTTTGAGAGAATGTCAAAAGCCTGTTTCAAAGTCAGCACAATGCCAAAAAAATGAGTAATAGCATACCGTTTGAGACTTTGAATGTACTTTCGACTGACTTCATCGTTCAATACATGGGCTACTTGGTCTGACGAAATCTTTTCGCGGGCAGACCGTTCGTGGATACTGACCCGAGAGTCAGTTCAGATCTAGTTGTGGCAAAGGGAGGGAAAGACGCACCCCACCATGGTCACGCCGATGGGCCATGGAGCGTTCCCGATGGACAGACGTAGATACGAGTCGTTGGCGCGCTGATACTGCCGCTTCTGCATGTAGTGGACGATCTCTGCCATGCGGCCGAGGACATCGGCGGGGAGCGAGCGAGCACGAAGCGTCTTGAAGAGAGGCTTCAAGTATTCTGCCGACTGTACCTGGGTTGCTGCAGCGAGCTTCCCTTGCGTTGTGCGCTTAACGCTTTCTGTGGCCGAATGAGCATATACAGATTGTTTAGCCGGAGAACAGGCGTACCGGGGCGGTCCTCCATGGCCTCTCCCCACTCCCGCAGAGTGCGCTTCAAGGCATAGTAGATGAGGGGATAGAGTTTATCGGGGTCGGATTTTACGAGGCTGAGGTCAAGCACCGAGTTGGTCGACTGCTCTGCTTCGTCGCGCTTCTTGCCCTTCGTACCCTTGGCCTTCATCTCGCGCTCGACATTCTCTACGTCCTCGAGGGCCTTTTTGAAATCATTCTGCCCACCCTGCCGATCATGATCCTTCTCCTCGATGAGCTCGAGCGCACGGAGGCGCAGGCGGCGATCCTTGTCAGACTCGGCGAAGAGGCGGATAGGTTGGCCCTTTGAGCGCAGGCGGCGGATAGTCTCTTCGTTGGAGATGTTGAACTGGGCAGTCTCCGGCTTGGACGAGTCTACGTCGCGGTCGGGGTGGGGTGAGTTTGTTGCTTCTCGTGAAGGGGCCTGCTCTCGAATCGCGAATAAGGATGCTGGATGTAAGACCGAGCACAAGCTCACTTCTGCTGCCGCTGCTGCTGCTTTTTGCGCTACTACTGCGACCCGTTGGGCCTCTGCATCTCGTGCCTCTGCGTCTTTGCGCTCACGCTCCCGATCGTCTTCTTCTTGCTGGAGACGCTCGATGTCGCCTCTGCGCATGTATTTTGTGGGGCGGGGACCATCGTTTATCGCCTTGCGTTTCGAGGCGACTTCCTGCAGGAGGCCGTCCATGGAGGTTGAAGCTTAGGACAAGACTTGAGCTTCTGATCATCAAGTAAGCGAGTGATGTCGGGATGGCTCGGCATTTCACACCTTGTCTCCTGCTCAGCTGCTACCAATTAATTTTTTCAACCATTTGGATGTAATATGTATCTTGTGCATCTGTGTCCCCACAAATTTCAACATTTGACTAAGACAAACTCCTTGATTCCGAGACTGTGTACCTAAAACATGCAATATTCAGATTCGGCGCTGGAACCAAAGTCAAGCCATTGAGGATGTGAATAAGTAAGGTTATAAGAGGCCTTAGAACAGCCAGGGAGCATCGTGGCACACCGAGCGCTGCGAGATAGTGGAATTGATGGAATTTCCTTTTCCAGGAGGGGCGTCGTGGGAAAGAGTCAGTTGATCTAGACATCGCTCACCTTCCACCTCATCTTCCGTGGCCTAGAAGCCTAGAACCATCCCACTACCTGAACCATAACCGCAACCACCATGTCGGACGGCGAGGAAGACTTGTCCAAGTGCGCGGCCTGCTTCGTTTACATCCTGGTGCTCACTGCTCTCCAGGAAATACGCCCTGCGTACCGCCCCCTTCGATGCGCGGTTTCCTAACCAAAATCAAACCCGAAACTGCTGGCAAAATTATTGCGACTACTTTCGCTGCGTTAATGCCAGGGGCGAGGACTTCAAGCCGTGCAAGCAGTTCAAAATGACTTATCACTCTCTGTGCCCCAGTGCGTCTACTGTCTTTGCCCTCGTTCCATGCCAACGCCGTGCACAGATGAATGGATTGCCAAGTGGGACGACCAGCGCGAAAATGGGACGTTCCCCGCCGTCTTGGACGAGTAGAGTCGCTGCTGTAGCTAAATATCGCAGTCGAATAAATCGCATTGAATCGGATCAAATCGTGACAAGGGCCGAATTCGGAATTCGGAGCTTGGACGCCTAACTTACATGACGGACGCCTCATTCCAGGCCTCGTTTCACTCGACCCTACACCCACCATGACTCACATGAACTACGACGACGAGCCCCAGCGCTCCGACATGCTCATCGTCCAAGGAACGGAGCCATTCAACGCAGAACCACCCGCTGCTGCTCTGGTTGAATTCGATTACACTCCTGAAGACCTTTTGTACAAGAGGAATCATGGCCCCGTCTGCGAATACCCCGAAGAGTCCTATTTTTTGACCGTCAAGTGCGGTGATACTGCGGTACTCCGGATTTCCGTGCCCGAATTGCGGTCCCTATTCCCGAAAGCACAAGTAGTCGCCGCCTTGCAGGTAAAGCGTCTGCAGAACAACGCGCCTCCTCTGACATGCCGCAGTGCGCGGGAAACAGGCGTAAGGAAATGGGTGCAATCAAGCCAGTCAGCGGCGTAGCGTGGGCCGACGGCGTTGTCGGAAACTGCAAATGGTCGGGAGTTCGGCTCTGTGACCTGCTCAAACGCACTGGGGTCTCCCTCGACGATTATGCGCACGTCTGCTTTTCTTCGTATGCAACTCTCTGCCAGGACGATACATATTACGGGGCCTCCATTTCCATGAAAAAAGCTATGACCCGTGAAGACGATGTGCTGCTCGCATACGAGGTCAGCACATATTATTGTTTGGTAATATCCAACAACGGAGTCCTTTAGATGAACGACGAAACGCTGTGCGCTGACCATGGTGGGCCATTGCGGGTAGTCGCTCCGGGATACCTCGGCGCGCGCTGGGTAAAGTGGGTCGACACTATTGTCCTCTCGCACGAGGAATCGCCCAATTATTACCAGCAACGCGACTATAAGATCCTTCCGCCCGAGGTAAGCGAGTTCACCGTTTCCTCGTTGCGCTGACACGACCGATCCAGGTGGACTCGAAAGCCAAGGCGCTCACCCTGTGGTCGAAATACCCGTCGATGACCGCACTCCCACTTAACTCTGTAGTCGCATCCGTGACCCCTACACCAATGCCTGATTCTCCTCTGTTCTCTATTTATGTCAAAGGGTATGCTCTTCCGGGTCAGCTGAGCGGCGGTAATGTTTCCGCGGTGGAAGTTTCGGTGGACGAGGGCGCGAGCTGGACCGCGGCGGCGATTACCTACCAGGAAAGCAAGTGGAGCTGGACGTTGTGGGAGGTGTCGATTGACGGGGTTTCTCCAACGGGGACCGTATATGCTCGAGCAAAGGACGAGGTGGGCGGCGTGCAGCCGAGGGAAGGTAACTGGAACTTGCGAGGTGTCGCGTTCAATGCATGGGGTGTCGGGCATTGGTGATAATCATGTACTGTAATTATAATTTCTACGACTCAATTCTAGGTATACGCGTATAAGCGTTTTGCGACGTGCCGAATGCCGACGTTACCAAATTAGGATCTGCCGAGCGTCCACGTCCACCGCACTTTTACTTTTATACGCGGCGGTCCATCCAGTCTTGTACTCAACCAATGGCTATCGCAAGACTCTTCCACTACGCCTTTGACGCTGTCCTTCTTTCCACCGTGGCCGCTGGCGTCCGTCGGTCAAGTGGCTTCACGTTCGTCAAGTCGACATATCTCTGCCTCTGGCTGATTACCCCACTGCAGTCCCAACTCGGAGGCCATCTCAGACCCCACCCTCCGGTCGATTGCAGACCGCTACCTCGGTGTCGGCGAGACCATATTCGACATGATACAGGCAACCGCCGTGAACAGCACATACTTCAAGCGTGACACCAAGGGCCCGCGGTGACCCTGCGCGTCTTCGTGAGCATTCTATTGTATCTTACCGTCTCCGGTGTTGATGCTGTTCTCGCGCAGCAGTCCATTCACTCTCCTTTTCTCCCTTGTAGCAGTGACGTGTAATTTATCCGACCTCAACATATAATATAACTTTCTCCGAGGGACCGTTCCGTATGATTTCGTTCTCCAATTCGGGCGAGCTGTGAGCTGTCGCCGCTGTGGGATGCCACGGCTAACGCGTGCAGCTCGTATCTCGATGCACTTGGGTGACTGACCCGTGTATTGCGTATCGTTCTGATCGTCGCTTGCGTTCGGTTGGGATTTTTCAGTCGATGAGCAGTATTTTATTCTTCTTTCTACGACGTCATTTACCCATTGCAGCCAAACCATATGCAACTCTCAGCAGGTTCGCGGTCACGCTCTCCTCACACGACCGCCCTCAATGTTGAGCATTGTCAGAACAACGAATAGTCCTTCCACTGGGCTTGTCGAGGCCACCATATTCGGGCGGTCATTCCTCCGCCACGATACGCTGATCTGCACGCGTTTCTCTCCTCGAGACCAAGGATAATAAGGGATAAAGCTCTGGCGACTACTTACTCTACTTCCATCGTGATCTCACGAAGCTACTCCGATTGGACATGTGTTTTCCCTTATCGAGCCAGCGTGAATCGAGATAGTCTAACCTTGGGACCACCCAGCATATCTTTCCTGGTATCTGACGACGCAATCACGGACATGCATATGGTCTCTTGTCTTCCTCCTACCCCGGCACCGTGATTATCTCCGCGATAAATCTATTCTGATTCTTGACTCTATGATACTGAGCGCCGTCCCCTTGGCGGATATACGGAATTGGCCTGCCCTAGCGAGGAAGCGCAATAGCCCAGCGTGACGAATGTCCACGCGGCGACTGGGCCAGCGGACGATCCTATCCTACGAATGACCGTCTTATCCTGAATATTTATGGACAATATCAGGGATCCCCTTTTGGGTTCAAGGACTGCATAATAAGAAGACGGAATAACCGTCCATAGCTGCACTTCGTCCAGCACTTCTGTGGTCCAATGATGTTCACTTCTGGAGTTCTGTCCGTCCTCGCTTTGAGCGTCGTTTCGGTGTTTGGATATGATCCCAGTTCGTGATTGATTTCAGATTTCTTTGTGGCAATGATTTAACCTTTCACAACTAGCTCGGACAGATAATGTTCGTGATCAATTTCTTTGTGACAGCAGAATTAACGAGCTTTCGCAACTAGTTGGTCGTCTACTGGGGTCTGGTCCTCCTCCCCCCATTGCGTTTTGACAACTAATGTGTCTGCTCAGGTCAAAACTCCTACGGTGCTCAGAATGCCGGAAATACCGCCAACTGGCAGAAAACCATCTCGACTTATTGCCAGGATACAGTGATCAACGCAATCCCTATCGCGTTCCTCGATGTCTTCTCGTCTACCGGTGGACTTCCGGACCTCAACCTGGCTAATGTAAGTGCATCTCCGACTCCTTTTCAGCTCATTGACGCCGGGGCCGCAACAGATCTGCAACGGTGCTGACAGTGGCGTTTTCGCGGGCACTGGGTTGGCCAATTGCCAATTTATGGCTGCTGGTATCCAGAGCTGCCAAGCAGCGGGCAAGATCGTCACACTCTCGCTCGGTGGGGCGAGCGGTGCGGCGACCTTCAGCTCTGACGCCCAAGGGAAAGCTTTCGCGGACACCATCTGGAACTTGTTCCTCGGCGGTTCGAGCTCGACGCGTCCTTTCGGCGCGGCTGTACTTGACGGAGTCGATCTGGACATCGAAGGCGGTGGTCCAACCGGCTTTGCGGCGTTTGTGACGCAGCTGCGTACACATACGAATGCCGCAAGTAAACCGTCGGTGCCTCTTTCCACTTTCACTCGCTCATCTGACGCTTCGCTGCAGTTATTACATTACGGCGGCCCCTCAGTGCCCTTTCCCCGACGCATACCTTGGGTCGATCATCAACGCAGTCGGCTTTGACGCCCTTTACGTGCAGGTTAGTGGAAATACATGTCTATTTCCTGATCTTACCCTTCACCAAGTTTTACAACAATTACTGCGCGGTCAGCAATTATCCCAATGTCAACGTGAGTCTTTCGTCCGTTATCATTATCTGCATTCGACTTAATCCCGCCAAGGACTGGGACTTTTCCTCCTGGGACAGCTGGGCCAAAACCACTTCACCGAACAAGAATATCAAGATCTTTGTCGGTTCGTGGATTTACTGCATTCCTTGAAGGTGTCCTCAATGTTTACACAATAGGCGCTCCTGCGGCCCCTAATGCCGGTTCAGGCTTTGCGAGCGCCGCCACTTTAGGCCAGATTGCGTCGGCGACTCGCGCACAGTACTCAAGCTTCGGGGGTATCATGCTTTGGGACGCTTCCCAGGCTTATGGCAAGTCTCGCTTGATGTCTCAATTCGCGTGGTTAACTTTCTGTGCAGCGAATGGGAGATTCGACCAACAAGTGAAGAACCTCATCGCCACGGCTGGCGGCGGCGGCGGTACGACTACGACCTCCACCAAGACAACGACTACATCGACCTCCACTAAGACAACGACGACAACGACAACGACGTCCAAGACGACGTCTACGACCTCTACCACCACGACCATAAAGAGCGGCAGCTGCGCTGGTGTTGCAGCTTGGGTCTCGACAGTTCCCGTACGTTATGTTTTGTGATCATGAGCATGGGCCGAAGATACATTTTAGTACGACGGCGGATCTCGAGTGACTTACAACAGTCACCTCTGGCAAGCAAACTGGTGGTCTGAAGCCGGTACGTCAAAGACACCCTGGTACCATCTGGAGCTCAATCTGCGCAGATGTCCCCGGGGGCGCCTCTGGGGACTGGGCTGATCTCGGCGCATGCACATCGCTCCTCGCCACCGGGAAAGTGGCCGCCCTTCCGGCTACTGCGGCGACGTTGACTGGTGCCGCACATGCAACACCAGCGGCGGCTGCCGAGGCCAAGAAAGCTGCGGCTTCTCCGGTTGAGACTGGGGAGGCGAAGCGGAGCAATTCCAGGGTCTTTAGAATCTAGGGTTTTGTTTATTGTGATAAACTTCCAGGGCATGTACTACAGCTGTACGAGAATACGAATGAACAGCGAGGCTAGCCCTCGTGTATTTGACAAACGACGGTGTCCCTGAGTCGAGCCAAAATCCGAGTCCGGCAGCACGTTGAAAGCCGATCTGTGACATAATCACTCAATTATTACTTGTCCCGTTCCGCGTCCTTATACCCCAGAAACCCTCACTCTCCTTGTTTACGACCTGAAATGCCTTCTTCACCATTACCCTCACCGACCGCCAGCACAACAAATATCCCGCGACGGCCGCCACAGCCGATATTAGCACGGTTGCAGGGCTTGTTTCCTGCCTCCCCGACCACAGACACTCCCCCACCAATGCCTGAACCGCTGTCGTCCAATTCTTCCTCTCGGCGGTTCAATATCCCCAAACCCCCCAAAATTCGCTCCAGTATAGTCCCCAATTCACTTAAGGTGCGGATTGTGACCTGGAACATGCATGATTCAATCCCGAAGGTAAGAATTCGTGATATGTGTCGTCCTAAGCCTTGATGTCGATTTACCAGGGAGATTTGGAAGAACTTTTGGGAAAGGTTCCTGCGTACACGACTCCAGATGTTCCTCCCAGTGGCTTCCCGCAACTTCCACCAGAGGACTGTCACCCTTACCACTTCGTTGTTGTGTACGCCCCCGTTTTCCGATACAGATGTATGTTTACGTGGAACTTTTAAGTGCTGGCCAAGAATGCCCTTCAATGCATGGTACGCGTTCACCCTTACGTCCATCCTCCCCGTTTACCGTTACTGTAGGGATTCCCATGGGCCTAGGCGCCGGGTTCAAATTCATCGACAGAGAGAAGGACAAAGATGCAGAGAAAGGAGAGAGGGCCAAGGACCGGGATAAGGACTACGACAAGCCGCGCTCTAAACTTCATAAGGACGATGCCAAGGACCCTCCTCATGAAGCTTCTGGATGGACCGCTAAGATTGACGAGTGGTTGTGTCATGGAGCACGCCAGGCTTCCCCCACGCCTTCTGACATTAGTGTTCCCAAACGGCTGTCTGCACAGGGCAAACCGAAAGAGCGCAAAGGCCCTTATCAACTCCTGATTAAAGGTTTGCTCTTCAGCGTACTTCGGAACCGTCGTTTCTCATTTCCTTTTCATTAATTTAGAGCGAATGATGGGCTTGTACCTGGCAATCTACATCCATCGTGACCTCCGTCCTCTCGTTAGAGGTGCTGGGCTTATCTTCAACCTAACGCTTATACTGATCGTTTTGCCAGGCACTTCTCGGTCTGCGGTGACCGCTGGCTTAATCGGCGGCAGAGTCGGAAATAAGGGTGGCGTCGGCATTAGTGTCGACCTGAACGGTAAGCGGTCTCGAGTGGAATGAAATATTTGCTCACTCTGCTGTTTAACAGGTACTACCTTGCTTTTTATCAACGCCCACCTGGCTGGTGAGCTAAAACTACAATTCTTGCTCTGTGTTTCCGACTCTTTGAATAGCGCATGAGGGTAAAGTTAATCACCGGCTTGCCAACTTTGCGAAAATCAAGGTGAAAAAAGAAAATGCACCGATACCTCACCTTGTAACATCTCAATCTAGGCAGAGCTGACCGTCGATGATTTTCTGGCCCCGGATGATCCGCGTGTCATGTCAGAAGGTTGATTCATACTTTTTTTTCCTCATTTCGAGCCATGCACTGATGATTCACAGACCCAACCGACAAGTTCGACTACACCTTCCTTTGCGGGGATCTCAACTTCCGGCTAGATATCTCGCGGTTGCATGCTGATTGGCTGATATCCCGTCAAGGTTTCTTTACTCACCTCTCGTCGTTACTGCATATAACTTTCAAACACTAGATTACGCGCAAGCCCTCGCCTTTGACCAGCTCCGAAACCTCATGCAGAGCGGCAAAGCTTTCGTTGGGTTCAATGAGGCGCATATTGACTTTCCTCCCACATTCAAGTACGATGTCCTTCGCACCATCAAATCTAAGCGAAAATCGAGGTGGAGGACGCAGGGAGGAGAGTCGGGACGTCGTCTAACTGAGGTCGATGAACAGGACCCAGAAGACGAGGGCGAAGAAAGTGACAAGGAGGGAGAAGGGGAAGCGGAGGCCATCTCGCTCTCCTCCTCCGTCTACACATCAATGCACTCTCGGCATGGTACAGACGGAGACGACGATTATTTTAATCCGTCACCATCTTCCAATGCCATCAGCAATTTCAGCTCCCCCGGCAGTCGCGTCTCTGTTTCGGCTGCAGCTCTCAACAAGGCCAAAACTAAATGGATGTCTTTACTTTCCCCCGATTCCCCTCACAGCCCTGCCAGGTGGCTGAAGACGAAGCAGGCGCCGTTTGCTCCTCGGCATACTCCTGCGCTGAGTCCCACCAGTCCTAGAGACGACAAGTTTGACATCGGCGATCCTCCCGGCTCCCTGGATGCACCCTTAAATGCGTCCATATTGCGCCCCAGCCTTAAGCGTCTCAGTTCAACAAAATCCAGTTTGCCGAGCGACGACGAAGACGAGGGAGATGATAAAGGTGTTTACGACTCGTCTTCCAAGAAACGGGTCCCAAGCTGGTGCGACCGAGTTCTTTGGAAAACAACGATCCAGGTGGAGCCAGAGTCGGAGGACGAGGAGCCAATGGAGTTTGCGGTTCCCCGAGGGCCTCGAGCCCGCATGGGCCAATTTTTCGCGAACGCATTCCGGCCGTTGGCCGGGCGCGCGCGGCGAAACTCATACAGCTCGTTCGCCTCGGCTGTTTCTGTCGCTACCTCCACCGACGCCGAAACGTCTGCCACGGATTCGTCGCCCTCTTCGCCCGACGTGACAGAACAGGTTGCACCCTTCTCCCGGTTCATCGAACCGCAGGCTCGTGTGCTATCGCACAGTAGATCTAATGAGATCGTCGGCAGACCTCCAGCACCTAGAACGGCATCCCACGAGACCGCTCCCGGGTTGCAGCGTTCCAACTCGGCTTCCAACAATTCTCCTTCTCCACATCTGAATCGACCTCGTCGGGCCACAGAAAGTTCGGGATCGCCTTCGACTGGTCTCCCATATCACACTCGAATCCCTACACCATCCCGCTGGCGGTTCTTCCCCTCGTTTCTGACGCACAACTCTGCGCCCAGTAGCTCCTCTCAGGATGCCTCACTAGACGTCCTTCCTCCCCGTCCACCGCGGAGGGGTGAAGTCCTGTGTCTGAATTACAAGACCCTCGACGACCGAGGAATGCGCCGGCTAGAAGGTGAGTTCGCTTTACCTTTGAACTTCCTCCTTGACGCCTTGCAGGTCGGAGCGATCATCGACCAGTCATTGCTGCCTACATCTGCTACGTGTAATTTATTGACATGACAGTCTGGATTGGAATTCATTGCCGCACTAATCGATACATTTCTTAGAATATACCATAGTACATACCTGGAACGCTAATACCGTAAACTAAAGATCTGTTGTTGTAAATCCCCCTTGTAATCTTGTATTCGCTCCTTCAAGTCCTAGACTGATCCCAATCACGGTCATGCATTCCAAGGTTTCACGAACCTGTCACGCGTATAAGCGACCGTAACGCGGTGTGACGAAGCTATTCTTTGCTCTCACTACGTCCATCGAAGAACCTTTTGCCCTCGTAAATTCAATGCCTTTCAATCCTCCTGCCTTATTTTCTGGCGCCTGCGCCGGTCTCGTGTGGCTCGTTTTCCAGGATTCAATCAAGAACGGCGCCAATTTGATGACCGCCTTGGTTCTCTCCTTCCCGTTCATCGCGTTCTTCTGGGCCATCACCCGCGCCCTCGACTTGTCTTCGTTAATTCTCATTGTTATGCTCACCGTTGGCGCGGAAGCGGTACCGAAAGATGACGACGACGACGTCCACTTCCCCGGAACGTTCAGCATCGAGGACCACATTGTTGAGCACACCACGGCTCTCCAGGAGTTACGCGAGCTGTCGACCACAGCGAAAGCGACCTCACCATCGTTAATGAGTGCGACATCGAGCGTAGCCCAGTCGCCACAAGGAAGGTCGTTCGGGCTCTGGTGTATCACGCACCGCCAGTCGCTTGCCTCCCAATCGGCACCTGCTCTTCTTGCCCCCTATTCACAACTCGTTGGCTGGCTCGGGAGCAACTGGAGCAGGCTCTGAATCCACCGTCGACAGGCGAGGAGCGCTGTTCTGGGTGGAGGTGGCTGACTTGCAGGTGACGAGAACGCGGTCCGCATCGACGGTCGAGAGGTGAAGGCTGTCGTCTTGCGCAGAGCTCCGGGTGCCGTCTTGCCGCACGGACGCGGGACCGGTAACCAAAGCGCCGCCCCCCCAATATATGTTCAGTCGAACCATAGCTTCACGCAAGACGACGCGCCTAAGCCTGCGATAGTCGTTTCGGACGTCGATGTCACCGCCCCCTCAACAGAAGTTCTGCCTGGTTCGGTCTCTTCCCGTCCATTCAACGACGCCCGGTCGTCATCAAGCCCGTGTTTGTGCCGCAGCCACTCGGGCCAGCCTCTACCCACAATGGCATTGCTCCTCTTGCGGCATTCGACTTGGAACCGCCCGTCACCGCTTCGTCAACGGAGGCTCTTGCTGTAATCGACCGAGGCACAGCAATGAAACAGGCGTCTGGAATTTCCGACGTTGTTGCCCCCTCGTCGACCGATAAGAAGAAGAAATCACGCCGGGGCCTTCATTTCAAACTCCCGTCTTCTCTCAAACACCTCTAGGTCTGCATCTGCGTCGTCTGCGCGTTCCACTAGCGGCTTTCTTTCTGCCGTCAAAGCGATAAATTATCTGGGCTGAGGGTGCGATCTACCCTTACAGAATGCGCCGAATCTTTAGTTGATATGTTTCTGCTTGTATTGCTTGGATCAGGTAAGTTTCCTGCGCCCTGGATCGGCGATGTGCTCAATCTTATTCTGCAGAAATTGTGTGCTCCGACTAGTGCTCCCCTTTCTCCGCCTCCCACAATGCTCCACCGCGGTAGCGCACTCTCCAAGGCGCCACGCACAACTCTATCTCGCCCCGCATATAACCCATCGCGCTCATCGCCAATACCCACCGCGTCGGGTCCATGACTTGAATTTTTCGGCCGCGAACAATTTAGTGGCGTATCACTGGTTCCAGTACGTTCCGTTTTATGAGGCATCCTAATTGACTTGCAGATCTCCTGCCCCAGATTCTGTATCCTTATATTTTAGCCCGTGCTCTTGTATACTCTATGAATTTAGTCGTGTGCTGTATGAATTGATCGGACAGTGTCCCGCGAATGACTTATACTTACCAGATCTAGAGTGGTCGGCGCCTATGCCGATTAGCGCCCAGTCACGTGTAACGGAATTTTGAGCCAAATTCAGCCGCGCTCTCTCTCCCTTACCTCCCCGACTTGTCCCCGACACTCTTCAAGACCACCACCCGCCAAAATGGTAAGCCCATCTACTGCCTGGCCCGGAGCACTGTCTACGCTGTTTGTATGCTCTGCAATGAGTGTATATTGAGCTGGATCGTAAGCATTTCGTTTGGATACCGTAGCCCATCTGACTTGGATTTCAGATCTGTGTTTCCATACACATGAATGCTGGGCCCGCACTTGCTGCGGGCGCTAGAGCTCCGGGCGCTGGCTGCGACATTTTGTTGCTTTTGGCTCACCCGTCTCAATGACCAGCCCAAAGCCAAGACCGGAACCGGCAAGAAGCCCGCCGCCGCCCCCTTTGGCGCCAGCAAGCCCCAAAAGACCAAGAAGAACCCTCTCTTCGAGTCCACCCCCAAGAACTTTGGCATTGGTAGCTTGCGATTGAAAGAGAAAAAGAATGGAACGCTAACGATATGCAGGCCAGGACATCCAGCCCCAAAAAGACCTGACGCGCTTCGTCAAATGGCCCGAATACATCCGTCTCCAGCGCCAAAAGGTGATCCTGCACCAGCGCCTCAAGGTCCCCCCGGCCATCGCCCAGTTCGCCCACACCCTCGACAAGAACACCGCCACCCAGCTCTTCAAGCTGCTCAACAAGTACCGTCCCGAGACAAAGTCTGAGAAGAAGACCCGTCTCGAGGCCACCGCCGCTGCCGTTGCTGAGAACAAGGATGCCGCCAAGGTTTGCTTTTTCTTGATATTTTTTTTGCGGACACTAAACCCTCCACAGCAGGACACCAAAAAGCCGCTCTACGTCAAGTTCGGCCTGAACCACACCGTTGCGCTCATCGAGGCCAAGAAGGCGTCGCTCGTCGTCATTGCCCACGACGTCGACCCCATCGAGCTTGTCGTCTTCCTCCCCGCCCTCTGCCGCAAGATGGGTGTACCGTACGTCATCGTCAAGGGCAAGGCCCGTCTCGGCACGGTCGTCCACAAGAAGACCGCCGCCGTCCTCGCGCTCCAGGACGTCAAGTCCGAGGACACCCGCGAGCTCGCCACCATTGTCAGCGCCGCCAAGGCCAACTTGTGCGTTGTTTCGTCTCGTCTCTTTCTATCGCTGGATTCTTACATGTGTTCCCAGCTCGGACAAGTACGACGAGCACCGCCGTCAATGGGGTGGAGGTCTGCGCGGCAACAAGTCGACCCAGATGCTCCGCAAGCGCGCAAAGGCGTCCGGCCAGACCATCTCTGCTGCCACCATCGGCAAGCTCTGAGCTGCTTTCTTTGGTTGGCTCTGGGTCGCGGCGCGTCGCGTCGGGTTGGGGATGGTTGTCGTATGCATGTATTAGTTATGCCATTATGCCATATACATGCCGGAAGTCCCGCTTGGCTGGGTAACTTGATGAACCTCAAGTGTGAATCCAACCCACAACAAAATGCAATAGTCGTACAACATCTCAAGTGCAGAATTCGGTCGTACACGTCTTCCCCCAGCAAAATGAGAACGGCGAGACATAGCGCTGTGCGGAGTTGCAGAAGCGCATGCGGGCTTGGGTACGTTCTTGTGCGTCACGGAGAGCCTGAGCGAGGGAGCGGGAGAGAGACAACGTGTGCAATTTAATTTTGATCAATAAATGGGCCCACGGCGTGCAACTACAGCTCCTCGTGCTTGCTAACCTTGCTGTCCAGCCCGACGAGCTCGACGGTGAAGACGAGCGCCGAGTTGGCGGGGATGACCGAACCAAAGCCCCGCGAGCCTGTCGAAGAAATAAGACAGATTTCGGGGTGACAGAACATTGGCCGTACCGTAGGCCAGGTCGGAGGGGATGGTGAGCGTGCGCTTCTCGTTGAGGCACATGCCGATGAGGCCCTCGTCCCATCCCTTAATCACCTGCCCGACGCCGACTAGAAATCGTCAATGATTTATTTAAGCCTGCCACGTACGGCCACGTACGTGTGAGCGGAAGGGGCGAGCCACGGTCCAAGCTGCAGCGTCTGTTAGCGGGAAACCAGTAAAGAAATGCGCGCGCACCTCGAGTCGAACTTGTTGCCATTGGCGAAGAGGGTGCCGGTGTAGTGGACCTAGATACGTTTAGAGAAATCAAATGAACAGCTCTGAAAGCACCTTGATCTGGTCGCCCTTTGCGGCTTTGGCGGGGCAGTCGTCGGGGAGGTAGGTAGTCTCGATCTGGAGTTCTTTGGGCGGCTCAGCAGCGAGGACGGCGACCGCAGCGACCAGGAGAGACGAGAGGAAGGTGGCGACACGCATGTTGTGGGTTAAGATAAGATTAAGATATCAAGCTGCAGCCCACGTGACCCCGTCGCCAAACACAGACTAACATTATAGCACCAAACTTTCACAGCACCCCGTTTTTTACCGCACGACGACCAGAAGACTCCATGGTGCGCTGCCTTGTCGCTCCTCCGAGCCCCGACTGACTGACCCCCGACGTCCCACAGCCTTCCCAAAAGACCTTCCGCACCAAGAGAATTCTCGCAAAGGCGGGTCGTCAGAACCGGTTCGCCTTTTCTATTTTTCGCAGTCACCACCACTGACTACCGCAGACCCATTCCCCAGTGGTTCCGTCTCAAGACCGACACAAAAATCCAGGTGCGTCCGTCCGCCGTCTCAACCCTGCATCCCGGTTGACTTTTATTATTACAGTACAACGCCAAGAGGCGGCACTGGCGCCGTACGTTTCCTTCTATTCTCTACAGCTTATACGATGCTCACAGCGCACGCAGGGACGAAGCTGAACATCTAAGTGGGCAGTGGCGGCGTTACTATGTTTTCGGCATGTCTATGCGATATGATACATGCGTGCGTGCGCCTAGGGGAGGCAGCGCGATTGAATGAAGTCGACTGAACGAACGTGTATCTGTTGCTGCAATTCCTCAATCCCTCGAGACGCGTTCAGAATATATGTTGACCTGCAAGGGCACATGTGCGAATTTCCTGGGACGAACTTTCTCCACGTTGGGTATGCTCGAACCCTTCCCCACGTTCGAACCGAGAGTCCGACCCACGCTGAACGTGCATGGGCTGGTCTGAAGTTATTGAGGACATCACATTTGTTTTTTGAGTTTTCTGAGGATCTGTTGAATTGAAAATATTTGAACCAAGCTTTGAGGACATCACATTTGTCTTTTGAGTGTTCTGAGGATCTCTTGAATTGAGAACATTTGAACCAAGCTACAGACGGCACTCATACGCTTCTGGTTAGTTGGTATAATCCACCATTCGCATAAATAAATCAAGTTGCCGACAAACTGCCGTATTAGACCGACTGACCGAAACCTGTGCTTTGTTCTCTTCACTTACGACGCGGTATGCGCCCGTCCAGATCCCCCCGCCCCGCCCCGCTCTCCCTGTCGCTCGCACACCAGAATGCCAGCGAGTACACTCTCCAGAGCGTCGACACCGACCACACCCCATTAAATACACCCACCACGCCCTCCTATGGCTCGGCAATCCACCACCGCCCGTCCTCGCGCCGTCTCATCTTCAATGCCACGCTCAAGATGGCCTGTGTCTTTCTTGCCAGCACCCTCATTCTCGGCTCAATACTCTGGCTCGCCCTTCCTACACTTGAGGAGTGAGCAGCCTCGCTCGGTGACCGGAGATGCGCTAATTCTCACTCGGACAGAGACGACCGGCCGAAACTCCGGATCCCAAAGTCTTTTGCGCAGCTTCAGGACCTAAACGGGATACTCAAGAAGTACCGCGACATCTTCCCCTACCGCATCTTTATATGCTTCGTCGTGACCTATTTATTGTGCGCAAACTCGGAAACTTCTGTGGGTCTATACTGATATGCGACTAGCCTACAAGCGTTCTCGCTCCCCGGGTCGATGTACATGTCCATTCTCGGCGGTGCGGTATGGGGTATGCCGATCGCGCTGCCGCTCGTGTGCTGCCTCGTCGCGTCCGGCGCGACGCTATGCTACCTCATCTCAGACGCCCTTGGACCCGCGCTGCTCACGATTCCCAAGTGGAAAGCCATGCTCGACAAGTGGGCGCGCAAGATCCAGCAGAACCAGGTTCGTGCCCCTATTTATTTATGTTCGCACCACCAACTCGCGCGCCGCCAGGACAACATGATCTCCTTCCTGATCGTGCTGCGCATCGCACCGCTGCCGCCGCACTGGGCGCTCAACATTCTCGCGCCGCACGTCGGCATCTCCATCCCCATCTTCTGGATATCGACCGCGCTGGGGATACTCGGCGTGAGTGTCATCCACACGACCATCGGCGGCGGGCTCGAGCAGATGACGAGCTCGGATGACTTTCACCTCATCTCGTGGCGCAACTTTTTTGGACTGTCGGCTGTGGTGGTTGGGGTGATGATCCCCGTGGGGCTACGGTATTGGTTTGGGAAGCGCGGGACGGTGGTGAATGTAGAGGACGAAGAGGAGGAGGAGGAGGGAGTGGAGACGACGGCGATTCCCGGGGAAGAAGACGGGGAAGAGGAGGACTTGGTCCTTGCGGTGGGGCCGCCGGTACACGAGTTGCCGAAGGACAGCGACGACGATGAATCCGAGGACGACTTGGACGACCAAGACATTGTACTAGAGGCGGGGCCAGCGATTGCCCTCGTCCCGAAAGACAACCAGCGTGCGTGAATTGGATTGTATTTATTGTAGACGCGCAGAGGTACATGCTCACGACCATTATGATGTACTATATTCAACTGACTTGAGGATTGTCCGGGTGATTTTCGCGACTGACGACCCTGAACGCCTTTTTTTCTTCTTTTGTTAAAGCGTCTGTTCGTGCCATGGGGTTGTGTTGAAAAACGTTGCTAGTTTACGAGTTGTTATAAGTGATGGCCGCCGCTGAACCGCCGGTGAGGGGGGCAGTGTGTCTCTAGCCGAAACGCGACAGTCACATCGTTTCAGTGGTACCGACAGACGCGGTCTCGGCTGCTCTTCTCCTCCTCCCCCCTCGATCTCCTGCTCGACCTCCCGCCCTCCTCCTCCCCCTCCTCCCCCATCCCAGGGATTGCCGGCTATTTATCCTTAAACGCTTAATCCCTCTAAATCCTACGGCTCCTTATCCTAACGGCGGTAAACAGGTCTGCCCAGCTCTCTCACACCACTCCCACCGCGGTCTCCTTCTGCCCCCATGGCAGACCGCTACAACATGATCCCCAACTCCTTCCCCCCGGGTATCCACCAGCAGGGCATGGGCCAGAACCATCTCCAGCAGGACAACCACACCCAGCCCGGCGCCTTTCCCGACCAGGGCCCAATGTGGCAGCAGCAGATGCAACAGATCCAGAACCAGTTCCGCCCACAGAGCACCCCCATGGACGCCCATGTCAGTCCCCAGGTCAGTTTTCTCCCCACTCGTAGCTTACCTCGTCCTTACGTGATGCTCCCTCGCTTCAGGTCGCAGAGCTCATGCGCAACCAGCTCCGCGGGGGCCAGCAGCAGCAACAGCAACAGCAACAACAGCAACAGTTCGGTCTCCAGCAGATGGGCCAGCCTAACCAGGCATTCCTTGACCCGTCCAATCAGCAACAACAGCCGTCCCAATCGCATCCTGGCTTCCAGAATATGGGCATATCGAACCCCTCGCTCCAGACCCTCAATAACCGCACTGCGATGCTGCAAGCCTTCCAGCAGCCGAACAACCCCGCGGCCCACAGGCAGCTAGAGCTTATGGGCCTCGCGCACAACCAGCAGCCTCAGAACGGTCCGATCAACTTTGCAAACCGCATGCAGCAGCAGGCCTCCCTTAATGGCCAGCCCGGCGGCGGTATGGGCCAACCGCAGCAGCAGCCCGGTCCTGAAAACTTTTTGTCCCCGTCAATGCAAAACAGCGAGGCTATCCGCCGCGCGTCTCCGTCTCACCCCGCCCACCAGCAGCCGGGGCCCCCGAACGGCGGCATGCCCAACAATATCCCGAACGGCCTTCCCCCGGGGCAGCCGCCAATCACCCCCGCGAGCTTCAGGGCTCTCACCGAGCGTGCACAGAACCTGAAAAACATCATTACCAACCAGGAGAGCCAACTTGTGCAGCTCACGAGCCAGCGCACCCGTATCGGCGATGCCACCTTCATGGACAAGGTCCGCAGCCGTCTCGGCCGATCTCAAGAACCGCAAGGAGCACTACGCCCGGCTCCTCAACTTTCTCCACCAAATCCAGTCTCAGCTCCAGGCGAACGGCCAGATGTATGTCATCTGTTCTCCCGCGGGAAGTTTGTATTTATCGTTTGTAGGAATAGTATGGGCGGCGGAATGCCGTTGCCGCCCCAACCGAACCAGGGGCAGCCGTGGATGCAGGCAGGCCCGTCGTCACAGCCGCAGCCGCCGTTCAACAACCAGAACAACGGCCAGCCGCAGAATGGCCAGCAGGGCGGTCCTCAGGGCATGCACCCGGGGCAGAACGGACACATGCAAAATCACCCCTCCGCTGTACCGCCACGCTCGGTACCCACACCTCAACAGTTTGGCGGGAATCCGATGCAGCCTAACCAGCCGTTTCAGCAGAACCCGGCGAACCAGGAGGGTCGGCACTTTCCCCCCATCCCGCCGCTCGAAAAGGGCCGCTTCGACACCGTTTACAAAAACTTTTGCGCACAGCGGAGTCTTGTACACAATCCGCGGATGCTGACGATCGAATCCCGCCCGCTGGACTTGTATGACTTGCACACGCAGGTCATGATCGAGGGTGGAGCAGCCAACGTGAGAACTCGTTTTTTTTTACCTCTATACCCACGCTGCGATTCTAACAAACCCCTAGGTCGCGGCGAAGGACTCGTGGGCGGTGATTGGCGGGCGCATGGGTTTTCGTCCAGTTCCCTGGCTCGGATTCAGAGCCCGCAAAGTCGGGTCCCGCAGCTGCCCAACATCTAGCGCACGTCTACAAGGAGTACCTTGCAGCGTTTGACAATGTCTACGTCAACACGGTCATGCAATCGCGCCAGAAGAACGACGCGCAGCGGCCGATGCCGGGCGCACCAAACTTCCCGATAGCGCGCCCCAGCGGCATCACGGACCCGTCGCAGATGCAGCTCGTCATGGCGTACGCCAGCATTCCGGTCCCCGAGTTGCGCCGTCGGGGGATTCCCGAGCAGCTCATCCAGTTCATCGAGGCGAACCGCACAACGATTATGCGCCAGCAGACTGAGGCCGTGGCGTTCCGCAATCAGCTCACCCAGCGCCCAGACCCGTCTAGGGGGCCCATGCCGGTCCAACCACCGCCGTTTGGTGGGCCGCCCAACATGAACTCTGGGATGATTCCGCCCGGACCCTTTAACAACATGGCGCATATGCAGCGCAATCCGATGGACGGCCAGCCCCCGCAACCGCCCCAACTTATGCGGCCTAGTCGGGAAACTCTCCAGACTGCCATAACACTGGTCACGAAGCTCAAAAACGACTTACAGCCCAGATCGTACGTTTCATGTTCTATCTTGATTTGATGGATGCTGAGGGTTTGCGCACTCGCAGGGATGCTTCAGAATGTGCCTGCGATAGATGTCCCCGCCGAACAGCGCATGGAGTACAACACCGTCCTTGAACAGCTGCACAGAGCGTGCACTGAATTGGACCACAAATTACCGATGCTCTACGCCGTTCTCAAGAAGGAGGACGTCGTGCGAAGGCTCGTCATCATCGTCAGTGTCTCGTGTTGGGAAATTTACTGCATCCAGTTCTAACGTCATTTTAGGTCCAGACTGCCATTCAACAGCGGGCGATGATCTCCTCTGGGAGCACTCGTTTCCTCGTCACCCTCGAAACACTGCGTACCATGCTCCAACAGGTGCTGCACATGAACGAGAGTTTTGCTGCGATTCTGGCGAGCTTGATGGGTAAAGGGCCGATGCCTGGCCCTCCGGGCGGCCCTATGGGAGGAGGAGGAATGCAGCCGCAGCCGCGTCCGCCACCAAACCAACCTCTCCTCCCTCCGCAACCGAAGCCGATGACCCAGCCGTCTTCAATACCGCCCCAGCCCACCAATTCCCTCCCTCCGCAACAGCTACCCAATCCCCCCCTCAACCTCCGGGCTCCTCCGCGGAAGCAGCGGATGCCTACCTCCGCTCCCAGCCCTACCCCCCCTCCGGTTGCTTCTGCTTCAACGCCGGTGAATAACGCCCCTACCCCAAGGGACATGTCATCACCGCAGGCCCCAAAGTCTCCGAAAGGCAAGCCGAAACCGAAACCGCCTGTGAAGGCTACTAGAAAGGCATCGACGTCGATGAAGGCCGCTCCCCAGCCGATTCCACCGACCGAACCGACAACGGCGCCTTCCCCCGCAGGCAGCAACAAGCGGCCGCGAGAGGAGGAGGCGTCGCCGCCGCAGCAGCCGCAACAGTTGCAGGCATCAACGTCTTCTAACCCCTCTAACGCCCTCGGGCCCAGTGCGGCGAACGAGCCATCGCCACCTAAGCGCCAGAAGACCGAGTGGGATGGGCCGCCGAACGAAGCAATCAAGGAGCGGGAGCAGCAGGTTGCGAACGTCAAGACCGAGGAGGACAGCACGGCGTTCCTCGAGCAGATGACGGAGCTGTTCAAGATGGCGGCCGGAAACGACGGACAAGACACGCTCACGTCTGACTTTTCCGAGACTTTGGATACTATTTTCAAAGGCTTTGGTGCGCCGACTGACGACACTGCGGGTGGCAGTATGTCCTCATTGGGCATGGGCGGTGACGGGAGCGTCCCGCAGGATGGTGGTCCTCCAGCACACGACGAATTTGTGGAATTCTTCGACTTTTCGTCGTTCGGGACACTCGACGAGGACGATGCGGGCTCCAAGGCGGCGACTCCGGATCTAATATCCTCATCGTCGGCGAACCCGAGTCCCGAGTCGAACAACTCAGAAGTCGATGCGGCACACCATGCGCTGACATCGTCTGATGTAAAATCAGAAGATTTCACGGATCACCTCAGGCTAGGGGTGTGGAAGGAGGTGGACGGTGGCGAATCTGCATACTTTCATTCTGGTCAGTGGAAATGGGACAGTCCGATGCAATCTCTGGAACAACCATGGGCCATCTTCAACTCATAGTATTTGTTTCGGTGGGATTTATCATTTTTATCATCTTCCCGTCATCTCCTCCCATCTCGTCGCTATTTTATTCCTGGAGTCCCACCTGCACTTTTGGTTATAATCTCTTTTTCACTCGGCCGCTCTGTATTCCTATCTGTTGTTTTACCTCGCTATCGATTTCTTGCAGACTCGTGGATGAATGAATATACTATTGCGAAAGTTACAATGAATACTATTGCTACAGAGGATGTCGGTATCATTATTCTAGAATCATGATTTTGGTCGACCAAACGGATTGGATTGTCGCGCAGTGTTCTCCAGTACCCGCGCGCGCAGCGCCGCCACGGGGTTCGCGGTCGTTGCTGGCCGATTCTTTACTGGACGTCGAGCCGAAGAAGAGGATGAAGGGATGCTCGTAATTTCCACAGCAAGTTTCCGACGCTTGTTGCTTTCGCGAAGCTCGAGTTCTCGACGTCCTCGCGCCCATTCTGTCCTTTGCGTCCTCTGCAGCCTTCTCGTCATCTTCGATCAGACTCAATGTCTCCGGCAATGCGTAGCGATCCTTTATTCGGATCATCCGCCGCTTTCTTGGCCTTTTCAACTTTCTTTTCTTCTCGAAAGCGTTTTCGGACCTTGGTGGAGAGGGAGAAGGGGTCCGAATTGTAATGCTCGGATGCTTCTTGCAAGGATTCGAGGCGATCCTGGGCCTTGACCAGACCCTTCTGTGCATCGGTGGTTTTCTCCAATGACGCCAGGGGATCCACGGGTACAGCAGCGGCCTCGGTGTCTGTGATAATGAGTCAGATAACATAATCCTCTCGAGTCTAGGCATGCTTACCGTGGACAGCGAAACCGCCGTTTTCTTCAGGATTCCAATCTTCGTCTTTTTGGCGAGCGCCGGAAACAACGACATAGCGAGTATTCTGTACGGACCTGTTAGTGCCATGGCCTAGGACTAGCGCAGTTCGGATGTACCTTTGGATCCGTTTGTATTTCGAACCAGCCGTCACAGAGGTGGCATTTACAGCGGAATGAAAAGATTGGGGTCGAATAATAGGCGCCGATTTTCTTCTTCTCGGCATTGTACCGGACACCCATTCCAATATGGTTGTTGCATGTTCCGCTTCGCGACTTGAGGCACAACGAAGTTGAATACTTTTGGACACCTACCACCAGATATTGAAGGGCAACTCGAATCGTGTAATCAAGATTCCTTGGTCGAGCTTTCGAGCTCTGTCGCCGAGAGCATGTTTACCTGTGGTCCGCTAAGCGGATTTTGATTAACACGACGGTTCAACGTACCGCGGTACGAATTGAGACTGCCGTGCTTGTCGACATTGTCGAAGAAGTCGGGGGGATAGTATTTGTTAAACCCTGCAGCGACGTCAGCCCATCCGAGAAGAGTATCGGGGTATTCACTCCCCTTGCATGCTCGCCGAGTCAAGGAATTGCAAGCGGAAACAAACAAACGCTCTCAGCCGAAAAAGGTAATTGTCAGGAGAGTGCAAATCAACGTGTTATACAGGGTATACAGGCACTAAAATACAAGCAGAAGCCGAAGCGCGATACGGAAATTTTGGAATTTGAAGCGTCATAAAAAACAGAAGAGTAGCGTACCAAATCAGGACAGCAGACGGAGGATACAAGTATTGTAGTGCGCTGCCCAGAAAATTGTGCACCGGACGCGATGGGAGTGTTGTGCAGTGAGGGTGTTGGGGTATAATGGGCCGCGCGGAATAGAGAATTGAGGCCATCGTTTGTGCGGCTGGTGCGGGTGGGACAATTGCACTGGGTTTCGTTTCATTTCTACAGGCCCAGATTGAGTACATCGCTGATGAAGGGGCTGGGGAACTCACGCCGAGCCTAGCAATCGAGATGATTCATGGATCCAAGGGCAGATAGAAAGATGGAACGTGTCGACGACGCAGATGCAGCCGAAGACATACGCTTGACTGAAGTTCGCAGCTGGAAGCCAGGTCCCAGACTTGTGTTCCCAGTAACAGTAGGGAATTCGAATGTCGGAAACTACAAATGTGTTCTAATCACGCACGTGGTTTGTAGCGCAGCCTGCCTTCACCCTTCTGGGTCGCAGGAGTGATGCATACTGTCCTCCGCCCGATGAACGACGTCCCCTTCTCCGCCCCGCCGTCGTCCTCTGCAGACGCCCGCGCGTCGGTATCCCATCTGCTGTCTCACGCAAGCACTTACCCTTGCTCTGCCGCAACCCCTGCCTTTACGCGCCTCGCTCACTCTACCTCCACTTTCCAACTTGCCCTCGACGCGCTCCTCCCGGTTCTCGACCCTCCTGTGCCCACAGAGGTTTGTGGCGCTTCTCCGGTTGATTTTGGCGAAAACTCACATTGCTCAATCGGATCTTGTCCCAGCTCACCTCGCGCATCCTCGCCTCGTTCATCCTCTTCGCGTTGTACGCCCCGCATCCGATTGCGATCAACCCCTTCAAGTCCGTTCTCTTCGTCACCTTTGTCAAGGAGCGCGACAAGGCCCGCGCCGCCGCAGCTGGCGGCGTCGCACCGAACGAGCCCTTGGTCTGGGTTCTCTGGAAAATCCTCAAGGGCGATGGCGAGGATGTACGTGTCTGCATCTCGTCGCCTCCCCTATTCCATTGTACGTCTATTTACAAAAATCCAAAATCCAGATCGGCCCCTATTCTCCGAGCGCCCTCGCACGCTCATTGCTGCCGCCCAACTTTCGCGCCACAAAACTCATCCTCGACGACACCCTCTATCGCGCCGCTGCTGCAGACTTGTACCTTTCTCCCATTGCCATTTATGAATTGTTTTATTCAATTTTCGCAGGGACGACTCCGCATATGCACAACTCGAACGAAACGCTCGCCCGGTAACACCGCAAAACGACAACGCGCGTCTCATAACTCCAGAGGAGGATGCCCAGAACGAAGTCGTCGCCCATGCGATGCGCCTTCTCCTCGCCGCACGCTCACGTGTGCTGTCCCTCGCAGAGCAGCGGGTGCCTCTATTTATTTCCTTGCGCGTTCCCCGTGAATGCTGACACTTGGAATGCAGCACCTCACGCCCCTCCTCCCAACCCTCTTGTCACCCACGACGCGCCAGGACAATCCTCCGCGTGCGCTCCTCGCGTCTGCAGACCTCGCCCCTCTCGTCGCGACTAACCCCCCACTTGCGGCAGGCGTGGTCGGAGCGCTGCTGGCCGCCGGTCCTCCCACTGAAGGTCTAAACGGCGCTTCGGTACCGACGGGCGACTTGAATGGCGCTGGCAAACACTCCAACGGCAGTACAGCGGGCATGACAACCTCTGCCATTCTCTCTGCGCTGGCACACCTCCCGCCCATGCTCCCCACGTTCGACGTGCTTGGGCGGCTGTTGCGCGACGCACGTGTGGTGGCGAGTGTCGAGGATGAGAACGATGGTCGGAAACGGGAATGGGAACGCAAACGGCGGGGCGACGGTCGCTAACGGGCCTGGCACCGGAACCACGACTATCGCGGATCTCGTTCGCACAGACGTCCTCGGTCGCTTTGTCGCTGCAAGCATCGACTGGGTCGACAGTGCCGAACGCGAGGAGCGGGAAGGTCGCGCGAGCGAAGATACGTGGGCGCAAGGGGTCGTCCATGTAACACCCTTTCTCTCTCATTTTGAGGTACACAACGCTGACGCCAACCCTGCAGCTCTGTCGCTTCTACGCCGCGCTCCTGCGTGCAGGGCTCGCTGACCCCACGAGCGACGCGGACAGTGCTGCGATGGCGCACTTCAGCCTGCGTCATGCGCGTTTCGGCGAGGCGAACGCACTGTACCGGCTGCTTGTCAGTGCGAACGAGTGATGCAACGAGTCTTATGCTTCAGTGTGCGATTCACCGTGCGCCTTGGAATTCAAGCGTTGATACCTCACGACAGTTCAGTTTAGGTGCAAGATTATGTTCACGCCTAAGTATCTCAAGTCCCAAGTCCATAACCCCATGCTCGCTCATGCCCATGCCACCGTCCACATGCCCACTCATCATCCTGAAGATAATTTATTCATCAACACCATCGCATTAGACGCATGCACAAGTACCATGCTTCACTTCTGTTTCTTACGCCGCGCAACGACTCGAGCCGGATTCTCAGTTTACTTAGTGTAGGTGTCTGTGTGTGTAGCCTTTGGTTCGGAGCGCCGTTGTTGTACTTGTAACTAGTAGAATAAAATAAGTAAAATCGGATGCGGGGCATTGTGTAATTTCCAGGTTGGTGTACGACGTCGCCGAAGCAGACGTTGTGTTCGCAAGTTTCTGATGAACTTCTGTGAACGTAGATGGAAGACGAAGATGCACACACGTTCGATTTGCCTGGGCGCAGTCAATATATTTTTCCCAGTAGCCAACAGATTGTTGTCGTGTTGTACATGTGCAAAATGGCATTCCCGAATTGAGAAGAACACCTCCCATCAAGCATCGCTGATTGAGAATCGTTGGCACTCTGCCAAATCTATGAGCGCTCATATTCCAAGTTGGATTCAATGGAGAGACGCCGACAGGCGATAAAAATATACAAAATAAATATATCTCCGCGAATGTGCCCACTACTTGAGTTTACTGGTGCCCGTATCACTGGATCTCATCCCCCGCGTCAAAGTCAACAACAGCTGCTCGATGCGCGCCTGCCGCTCCTGTAAGAACGATTCAGTAATCGAGCACTCGGAGAAAAAACCAGAGCATACCTGCAACTCGCGCATCTCATCCTTCAGCCGATGCACCGGCAGTTCGCGCAGGTCCTCCATCATCGTCTCAACGCGGCGCATGGTTGCTTCGACATGCCCCTGCCCCGCCGGCCCTACGGGCGGCGGGTCAACGTGCGCAAAGAATTTAGCCAGCGGGCTGCGTCCACTTGAGGGAATCTCCGCGGAGGCCACCCCGAGGTCGAGCGCGCTCAGCAGCCGCCTGCGCGGCGATCCATGCGGCCCAGGGCTCGTCGTCCGGTGCGGCGAACGCGGTGCGAGGCTCACTCGCGACGGCCGTCGCTGCACACGATCGGCCGACCTGAGTGTATCGTGGGACGCAAAGGAGCGCAACTGTGGGAAGTCCTCGTCGTCGGACTCGTCAAAGAGACCCGGCCCTGTCGGCCCATCGACCTCGAAGATCGCCTCGTAGAGATTGCTCGACGTAGAGCCCACGAGCGCCTCGACGAAAGGCATGTTTTGCATCTGGCGCGGGAGACTGTTGAACAGCGTGTGCGCCGCGTCCACGGAGGACTCGCGCAGACTCTGCCCCGCAGCAAAATAGCGCTCGTACACCCCGATAACGACCAGGATTGGGAAACTCGTGGCCTTGATGAGGGACACATTGAGGGTATGAAGGGTCCGCGGCGTAACGACGTAACTCGCGGGTTTCAACACAACGAAGGCCAGCAGATTGAACGGCGGCTGGTACGAAAATAGTGCATCCGCTTTTACGCTTTATGGACGGTAAGTGCCTAGTGATTATTTACCATATAGCTTACCCTTCAATAGTCGATATTGCGAATTGAAAAAGGTGTTCCTGGGTGGCGTTCTGAACCCGGGGTCAGGACCGACAACGCCGAAGAAATGGCACCAAACTCACGGCATCAATCCGTGCAACGGTGTTGGACAGTATGGAGATCAGGACTGCAACGTCGACGTTTGTCAGTGTCAACAATCAGCCGGCACACACGCACTTGTTAATAACAATGTATTCGAGAGTGCCGCGAAGGCGGTCATAAGAATCTACGCAAGCTGAGGTCGCGTGGTGACGTGAATAAGAACGGACGTACGGGTCCAAAGAAGGGGTGAAAAGACTACGTGGAGTGAGAAGGGTACTGAAAACCGCCGAAGCAACAACTTACCTCCGCCTGGCCGAACGACAAATAAGTGTTTCCGAACCATATCTGGACCATAAGCCAAGCGATGCCCTAACAGGATCTTGATTTAGCATAACTCGGTGTCGTCGGCCAATGGTTAGTACCTTGATCGTCCACGATGCCTTCCCGAGCGTCCAGAGGGTGAAGAGTAAACCTGAGACTGGTAAGACCATTTCAAGAAAATAAATATATAAGGGCGCACCTGAAAAACAGATCGCCGCAATTGTCATGAAAAATATGAATTCAGCAATCATGGCGCGCAGGGATCTACGCGCCAAACTTCAGTGCTAGCGGTTTTGCCGACGGCTTCAGACGTACAGTACGACCACGTTGTTGGAGACCGCGAAAAAGGCAAGCCGGGGGAAGAGGATACACGCGCCACAGGCGAGGACATCGAAGGCCATCTCTGAAGACGCGAGGTTCCCGTACGAAAGCCCTTTGATGCGCATGCCCGCATAGCAGAGAAAAACGAGGACGAAGGACGTGTCGAAGACGTTCCACATCTGAAAAACATCGATACAGATTAAAAACAAAAATAAAAGGCAGCATACGTTGGCAATGTATATGATCCAACCTGAAAAATTAGAAATTAGAACGACCTGGAATTGAGTAAAACTGCAAACCATGCTCAGTGGCCGCAGTATACTCCTCGAGCGTGAATGCTACGGCAAAAAATGACAAAGATAACCTCCCAGAGAGTTACTTGGGTAGGATCCTGGTCTGGACACATTGTCAGAAGGCCAACAACTCGAACAGAACGCGACCGTACTAGAAAGACACAAGACAAAAGTGACCAATAAACAGGCAAAGTTAAGGAACTCGAGAATTGCGCCGTACTTGGGAACGCGCAGGCGATAGTGATCAAGAAACGGCGCGTCCCGGCTGTCATAAATTGTGATGGCTTTAGGTTTGTAATTATCGGCAAGCATCGAGCGGGTTGCAGCAGTAGAGAAGACGATACGACCCGTGTAAATGTCGTTCACGACCTTTTGGGCGACGGGGGAAGAGATGAACTGCTTTGCCTGGGTGGATATGGCCACTTCAAGGGCACTTTGTGCGTCGCTAACATTGGCGTTACTTCCAAGCACTTGTTTGACTTCTGCGATAACCTTTTTAAAAATATTGGGTACCAAGTCAACGCATAATATTCTTGGTCCCACCTCAGGGGATGCGCCAGCCAGGGGGCTCCAGCTAGTCGTCAGCACGGCGACCAAGTTGATGTGGTTGGATGCAAAGTGGCTAAGAAGCTTCATAGCCAGGATTTCGCATAGCGTAGCCTGAGATGCCGCGGGTTAGACGCGTCGAGGCGGGAACGCGCTGGGCTCACACGCGATAGCATGACGCCTGCATATGCAAGATCATCTTCGGACTCCTCGAGGAAGTTGGCCTGCGTGGATCAATCAAATTCTGACACGAAGCGTGGCTTCTGCGGGCTGTCGCGCACTCTGTTCACAAGACATGCGAATACAACTGCCATATTTTTGAGTTTTGCATACTTGAGAACGATGGGCCGGACGATGGTGAAGTTATGTCGGACGCCGTGAGTTGGCTGCGGGGAGTGAGCGGGAACGAACATTTATAGAATCACGCAGAATATTTACTCCCAAGTAAGGGCACTGTCAATGGTTCTCTGAAACAAACGTCGGGTATGTACGCGGAAAGCACTTGGCGAGCACGTACGGTGACATCTTTCTTAATGGCGGGAATAAGAGGAAAGACGGGGACAGTAGCAAGAAACTCTGGAGACGGAGCAAGAAGGGCCGCTGTCTGGTCTTCGTGGTCCATAGTGAGGGTGGCAGACGCTGCGGATCAAGGTCTGACAACCGGCAACCCTCTGTATGTTTTGCTGGCAATCAGCCGATATTCCAATTGTGAATTTGCATTATTTTTTGGGATACGGGGCGGACGGAGGAATATACGAGCTGAGCGCTGAGCGCCGAGGCCGGAGGGCTGAGGGAGAGAACAAAGGGGTCTTGTTTTCGGAGACACCATTATTCCCTTTACGGAAGTAGAGGAGCTCACGCGGACCTAAGTAGCGCTGTCTGTTTTAGCTCACCCCCTTTGATATCCGACTTGTCTACTCCTCCCTCCTGTACCTTTAGTTTCCATCTTCCAGGCTCGGAGAGCTACTATGGGTGCTGTCTGCTGCTGTTCGTGCACTCGTCTCCCGTTTCTGTCCCGCTCACCGTTTACCCCAGGTCTATCCGAGCCCGTTGACTATAATGCTGGTAGGTCTAGGGGTGTCCAGTGGCGCTCTCCATTAACCATCGCACAGAGGTTACCCTCTACCACTTCGACCTTCACCGCGCGGTCGGCAAAGGTGCATTTGGAAAGGTTACTTAGCCGTTTCCCCACTTCTCCCGCGTTGCTCAGCCACTCTCAGGTTCGCGTCGTAGAACACAAACCCACGAAAAAGCTATATGCCCTCAAATACATCGACAAGGCGCGATGTATACGACAGAAGGCAGTCGCCAATGTCATTCAAGAACGCAGGTTGCTTGAAGAGGTCCGTGATTGCCTCTACTCAAATGTTGCGCTGCTGATGATCTCTATTTACAGATAGACCATCCGTTTATCGTCAACATGCGCTACGCATTCCAAGACGATGAGAACTGTTTCTTTGTTCTCGACCTCATGCTCGGAGGCGACTTGCGTTGTACGCCACCCCATCACTATTTGCCACTGCACACGTCTGACCATCACCCCTAGTTCACCTGGAACGCAAGGGTTTCATACCTGAGGAGGTCGTCTGCTTCTGGGTAGCCGAACTTGCTTGCGCCCTGGAGTACCTCCATCGCCAGAAAATTATCCACCGCGATATAAAACCGGACAACATTCTTTTGGACGCCATGGGCCATGCCCACTTTACTGACTTTAATGTAACCGTTTCTGTTTACGTTTACTCTGCTCCCGGTCTCACCCTCAGCAGGTTGCTATCCACTACTCCGAGCGGAGGTTACATACCAGTGTCGCCGGATCTATGGCATACATGGCCCCACAGGTTGTTGGCCGAAAAGGCTACAGCTGGGCTATCGACTGGTGGAGTTTGGGTGTAACTGCATATGAGCTCCTCTTTCACCGACGACCATTTGATGGCCGGACATCAGAGCGAATGACCCACTCAATAATGAAGGATCCGCTCAAGTTCCCTGAGGATTCCAAATCGAAGGTGTCGGATGCCTGCATCAGGGCGCTGAAAGGGGTTCGTCCTCCCGACTTCGTCTCTTATCCTCCGACTAATATCCAATCGAATTGGCAGTTCATTGACAAGGATCCTGCCACGCGACTTGGCTGCCGGCCAGACGGCCAAGGTATCGAAGATGTCCGGCGACACCCCTGGTTCGCTGCTATCGACTGGGAAAACCTCTCGCGCAAAGAATCCCAGCCACCCTTTGTACCTGACGTTCGTTTTGCACATATCCTGCCTTCGTACATATGATGCTTACCCCACCTCGTAGATGAAGGCCGCTAACTTTGATGTCTCACACGAGCTTGACGAGTTTTTAATGGTCGAAAAGCCTTTAACACACACGAAACGGAAGGCTAACGCTGACCTGGACAAACTCAAACCTGAGTTACGAGAACTGGAAGAAAAGTATGTTTTCCACATACTATTTTACCCGCTTCTCACCTCCCGGTTTCAGGTTCACTGTTTACGACTTTGCCAGCACTAAGCGGCTTTCATATTATCCGCATAACCAGCCCATCGTCACGGTCGCCTCCGAGACCGACACCGAACGGACACTCGCGCCGTCCCAAACAGCGACGGTGGCTGAACGATCACAGGCCGGGTCTCCCACGCTCGACAGCGCACACCACGACTATCCGATGCCTGAAATGCCTCGTCCATCACACAGTCCGTCCCAACGGTCTCGTCCCTCACACAGTTCCCGTCGTCGATCTCGCAGTCCCTCGTCATAGCCCACTCGAGTGGATTTCACTACCTCTACAGCCTATATAATCTTGCGGCCACATTTCCTATGTTCCTCTACTAAACTATTCACTCACTCTGGCTGGAGTGCAGGCGGCTCTTGTCATATATTGTACTGGAGGTATTTGTAACTCGTAGTTTCGTTCGTTTATGCATCATGGTTCGCGCCTTACGCGCGTCTATACCTTTGAACAACTGAAAAACATGATAAAAGGTTTCAAATTCTTGTGATGGTCTTCAATATCGTATGCTTTCACAAAGGCGTTCAAGATAACGTTTACTTCCGCCATCGGCGTATTTCGGGCTTCGGAATAGCCGCCCGACGGGCCTAATCAGATTGCACGAGTGCGCCAACTTGCTTGCCAACTTGTGCTGCTCGTCTATGACTTCCAATGGCTCTGTGCCATCGAAAACCGTGGTCGTTCTAGGTGGTGCCTATGGTGGTCCGTCACTGTATTTTCCAAGTCTCCACACATTGAACCCATGTAGGTGCTCGTGCGGCACAATTAATTGCTGCTGGGCTTCCCGACGGCTGGCGAATCGTCCTCATAGATCGTAACTCGTGTGTGCTTCTTATCGTCAAATATTACCGCAGACTGACAATATACTTTAAGACATGCTAACCGTGAGTGGAACTCATATCTGATAACATATCACTTAATTTGAGTAGACGTTTACATTCTACCTCGGCTCGCGGTCCTGGCTGGCCATGAACATAAAGCATGTAGGTCGGCCTGTACTAAAATTTCCCTCTCAATTTATGCAGTGCTCTAGTTGTTCCTTACGACAACATATTTAATGTCCCAGAGCCAAAAATGGACGGAAAATATGTATTCATTCAGGCTCAAATCCAGTCTCTCAGCGCCAAGTCCGTAAAACTATCGCGCGCATTCCCGGAGCACGGCATTGAATCGGACACTTTGCATTTCGACTACGCGGTGTACGCGCTGGGATCCCACCTTCCCAGCCCGCTGAACCTATGGCATGCCAGCCCGGATGGTAAGCCGGCGGCGCATTCTTACGAAGGTAACAAAACAGAGAGTATTTCTTGGCTCAGAGGAAAGCAGCGTACCATCGAGGACGCTACCTCCGTCCTCGTTGTAGGAGGCGGCGCGCTGGGCATTCGTATGTCGCTAATTATCGTCGCTTGCCCTGCGCGTCCTCACCCATAGCCAGAATTTGCGACGGACATTTCAGCTGTGTACCCCGGGAAACCGGTAACACTCCTTCACTCGCGCACACGGCTCCTCCCGCGTTTTGATAGTGCAATGCACACCGAGAGTACGTTTCTCCTGCCTAAAACAACCAATGAGATACAAACTCCGCATCTCGCCAGTTCTGCAGGCTCTTGAGTCCGCAAACGTGGATGTCATCCTCGGTGAGCGACTGGACCTCGTCACTGCCACACCAGGACACAGCACCGTCCGCACGACTACCGGACGCATAATTCACGCTGATTTGGTCGTAAGTCTCTTTCTTGTTATAAATTACCCATTGCTTACGGTACCCCAGCTTCTGTGCACTGGGCAGCAGCCAAACACGGAGTTTCTGCAAGCCCTGGATTCGCGCACGGTCAACCCGAGCAATTCGCTTGCGCATGTTTTGCGCACAATGCAACTCGGCCTACTTCCCCCGCCCGCCCAGTCCATAGACGTACTTGAGTCCCCTGCACTCGAGCAAGACGACGCCGTGCTAGCAGCTGCCCTTGCGGAGATCGCACTGCAGGACGAGGTGCTGGCAGAATCGGCGGATGACAAAGACCAAGACGGCGCCGAGGACGTGGAGGCGGAGGAAATGACGCCTTACCCTCACATCTTCGTCGTCGGCGATGCTGCGGACGCATTCGGCGCGATCCCTGCTGGACACAATGCGTACTATCAAGGGGAGGTCGCCGCACGCAACATCCTCCGGCTCATTGAAGGCGCCGGTACCCCGCTGGAACAGTACACGCCCGGCATGCCTGCGATCAAAGTCTCTCTCGGGCTCGTACGTTGTTCTTTGCAACTATACTTCCTGGGATTAACCCATATGCTCCAGAAGAAAAATGTGTACCAAGTCAATGGTGTTGTCGGCGTGGGGAAGGAGACGCGCGACGATCTCAACGCTGCGTCGATCTGGTCGTATTTTGGGTGTCCCGTGGCGGATGAGGCGGAGATGTACCGGTGAAACATTTAGATTTAGGCACAAAGATTCTTTATTTCTCAGTTAACAAGGATTTAGTACAAATTAGCTTGGACAATATATTATGTCGCAAGGACGCGTTGACTAACGACGAGTTCAGCACATCGATCGGGATTTGCCGGAACATCATGGCCGAAACGTTACTTGCAATTCTACTCGTTACAACTTCTGCAAAAGGCTCAAGCATCGTCTACCGGTGAATCTATACCTCAATTGCCGCGTCTCATAGGCATTGAATTGAAATAAGGTGGCCGCCGTCGCCCGTGGCATCTCCGAGATTCAGTCGCGCAAAGCCAGATAGCGCACCCAGTTCTTTACATCTTGACAATCCCTGGCGCGCTTCCCATCCATCCGAAGTCCCTCCAAATCCCTTTGGGGAATCCATTCATCTGCAAAATGATCCCGAGCGCGAATGGAAGCGGCCAAGCACCCAGCGCGACCGATCCATGTCGTTCTCTTCATCTGGCTCGCATCCCTCTTCTGGTAGGAATTCTCCGACCAAAGACATGCTAGAACCCCGCCCCATTGAAGACGAATACAACCATCTCTTTGGCTATTCGTCCGACTTTCTGGCCAATCTTCTGTGCCCGCAACGCTCCATGTGCCACCAGAAATTTGAGTTATTGGTGGACGACCTTGCGTTCATCGGACACCCTGTGTCTGCCGAAGACAACGGAGCGTGGCGGTTCAAACCCGAGAAACTCAAGCTGAATGACAGAGGGAGAGAGTCTCGCATTCGAAGGGTGTCTCAAACCGACGACCGCGCCAGCTCGGCGAGCCCATCTCGGCCCGCGTCATCTGAGAAGACACCGCTGGTCGCGAGTCTGTGGCTTCAGCGGTTTCATTTTGTCATTGTATTGGACGTCCCTGATCCCTCATCCTCTGCGTCCGGAAACATTACCAAGTACTTCGACATAATCTACGAGCAAATTGCGTTTCCAGTGGCAGCTGTTTTGTTTCAGGAACAAGTCCTCTCCAATTTTGTCGAGGAGGAATGCGACATCCTAGGTTCTTTGAAGGATGATTGCTCTGCAAAAGGTATGCTCATGTCGATTATGACCAAATGGCAAATGGAAACAAAGATTCAGGTGACGAATTCTCGAGCTACATGGCCCAGGCCCTCGACGCTTCGTCTATCGCCCCTGCCATGAAAAACCCTCTACGAGGCTCTCAAATCGTCTTCTGTCGCCTACATCACTATTCACGACCTCCCTTTGGAGCTCCAATTACCACCATACCTGGACGTTCTCCTCCATTCAGAGGAAGAGAACGAACCCGAATGTTTGACCGCTCCCGATGACGACGACTATCAAGTCTGGGGGCAAGAAATGAGCTTCGGATACAGACTTCCTTCCCTAACTGCGTGGAAGAGTCTTCTCCTGCTGGACGACGGGCCCGAGGGTATAGACCCCTACGCAAATCTGAGGAGGTCCCTTATTGGTACTGGGGATCGTTCGCTCGTCGAAGGACTGATCAAGTTTCTCGAGATCGCGTCGGTGACTCTTTCGTACGTTGTCCACTGTCATCATTCATATGGCCAGAAAGTCAAACTTCCGGGCAGGCTCGCAGACATGGCGAGTTTACTGGATTGGGATCTTGAAACCCAGGTATTTCCTACGGTCCGATGGTTGGTGCACCATCGACGGGCCAAAGTCGTCGACATAGTTCATCCTGGACTGAAGACAGTCTTCACTCTGCCGCCCAAATTTGATGCACCGTAAGTTTTGCTACAGCTGAATATTCCTCGTCCTCATTCGCATTGAAGGATGTCTCAATTAACTGCGGACTTCAACACACAATTTGGTCACTCGGGCGTCCCACCTCTTCCTCGGCTTTTATCTGCAATTTCCACTTCCAGTTCCAAACAGAGCGATACACATTTCTTTGCTTCTGTCGTTCAGAGCAAGGAAGCAATACCGCTCTATCACGAGGTGGTGCTCTGGATGCTAAAGCGGGACATGCTAATTACACTTCACCTTCACATACGCATCGTAGCCACTGTGAGGCTAAAGGAGCGGGTCAAATTCGCTGCAAAGGGTCGGTCTCGGGATCGAAAAAGCAGCGGTCGGAAAGGGCACAGTAAACTCCGCAATCAGCTGGATGCCGATGCAGAACGGTCTCCCCCCGGCGTTGCTTGGCTGGCTCTGTCGCCCGGGGGGGCGCGCCGCTATACAAGAGACTCGTCTGCTGGCGGATCACGAAATAGCAGGCTGAGTGAACTGATCCTTCCTGATGACAGCGATAGCGACGGCCGACGGCGGGAGGAGAGCGAGACGCCGGAGTCGCAGGATGAACTCGACAGCCACGCCGAAGACGATGAAGAGTCTATGATCAATGATCCTGGCAGAGCGACGACTTTACAGCGACGTTGGCTCTCCGCGATGTCGGATGGTAAGGACAACCCCGTATTGGTCCGACGGTTCGAGCAGTAAGCGTTCCTGCGATTGTTATCCTTTTTCTAACACGAACTAAGGATCAACCAATACTTTGACGGAAGAAGAACTGACGATGAGATTCTTTATCGAGCGGAGATGAGTAGGAGAGAGTTGCGTGAAATATTGCATCACTACGATGAATATGTGAGTTGTTGCACAAACCCGCTTCCTGGCTCTCAATTTCAGATCAGCTGCAAACATTTCTGCATCCGTCGTGAGGGTGCATACGAAGCGCGGGGGAAATGAAGCTGTTTTGACACGCTCCAGAATATTTGTATCCTGGCAAGGTGCCAACTCAATTGAAAGAATATGACCCGGAGTAAACAATGGTGAATTCACCGTGAGAGCCATAAACTTCCACGCAGTGATAGAGAGTCAAGAAGTAACGCGAGTCGGGACTGCGTACGAGGTCGGACTGGACCCTCCGGTGACTAATTGAATAACCTTATTTAACAAGCTTCTCGTTTATTTTGATGAGTAACACAAGCAATCACATGCGCTTCTTCTCGACCAGGGTCTCATATTCACCCTTTTGCAGGGGTCCAGCAGCCCCATGTTATCCTACGCTCTTTCAACTGGTATGCCCGTTTCTTCTTGTCATTTCTCTTCTAAGCCTTCGCCAGCAAGCACGTATTTCCATCTCCCAATCAACGAGGAAGAAGATAAAGACATAAATGAATATCAGCGAAAATACATAACCTGGACAGCAGACTCGTCTGCTCCATCGTCTTCCTCCCCCTCGTCCACGCAATCTTCCCATTCTCTACCTTCAGCAGAGCGGACACAGGCTCTCAACGACGTTTTAGCCAACGACGATCTGTATGCCATTCTCGGCGTGTCCAAGTCCGATAACTTGGACAAGTTGGCCCTCAGAAGGGCTTACCTAGCTCGATCCAGAGCCTGTCACCCTGAGTGCGTTGAATCGCACGGCTTCGAGGCATAATCTCAACTTTTGAGGCAGCAAATTTCCAAATAACCCTGACGCGACGTGTGCGTTTCAGAGAATAGGTGTCGCATACTCTGTTCTCAGCCAACCTGCATCGAGGCGCTCATACGATTCCCGGCCCCCATTCTCCAAATATGATGCGTTCGCCGCCCACCCCACGGGCCATGCGGAAAACACATTTCGCAGCATCGTAATGAGCGTATTCGATGACTTCTTGGAAGGTGATCTGGAGATGATACGAACGCTACTCAGTGAGTGCTCCTGTTTTCTTCAGCGCCAAGTTGACCTTGGATATTCCAGAGGCCATCAACGATATTAACCCCTCATTGAGCATGGGCGATGAGGGCATTAATTCTGTTTTAAATTCTCTCCAGCGTATTCGGGAACGTGCTCTGAGTAGCCTTTTCTCTATCGCGCCGTTCTTCCTACTCACCTATTTTTACAGCGTGCCGGACATGTATCTATGCGCTGCATGCCGAGCTCACAAGATTGCTTGAGTTGCAGTACTCGTTCCGGCAACTTTCCTATTTCGACATCATGGGGCGGACCCGCTTAACGATACAGCTGACGCGAATTACGCTCAGTCTCCCTATTGCGCTTGAAAAGGCCATCGCCGAACAGAACGTGAACTACGGACACAACACGGACGTAGACGTCCAGACTGCCGACCACAATGTGGACGCCATCCTCCCGCGCCAGGTCACTCTCCTCATCCGCGGGGTGGATGTTGTGCTGGAGCACATGGAGGGTATGCTCAAGAAGTAGTGCCCTCCGTTCATGTTCTTATTGGCTTATTATCGGGATTGGCATTTGTTTTCATCACCTAGACGACATGTATGTACCATGTATCCATCCATCTCTAGATTTGCCCCGACTGGGGACGTACGATATTAATCTTGCTGTATGCCTATCGTTCTCGAGAATCAACTTTCTTGTGGGATTGCAACGAGTGACATTGGACGGGATAACTATCTGCTTCACTGGTACAACGGAGGGAGACGGGCATAGAAGACGAACGAATACAATGTACAGAATACAAAACGGGACACCAAAGAGACATTCGGGAAGGGGGGCATAAGGGAGGACTAGGCTTTCAGATCTTCAGGCCGAGGGAGGGACCGGGTACGGTCTCTGATGCTGCTTAAAGTCAGAACCGCAATGAGATGAATCAAAAGCACCAACCATATTGTTATTCCCTACCCACTGCGCGCGATGCATCATCGTTGGGCTGCGCTCTTC
Organism: Mycena olivaceomarginata; assembly: GCA_029378375.1. NCBI lineage: Eukaryota > Fungi > Basidiomycota > Agaricomycetes > Agaricales > Mycenaceae > Mycena > Mycena olivaceomarginata. The sequence goes on from JARKIC010001705.1 coordinate 92,936, forward strand.
GGAGATGAACGTGTCCTGAGAGCCCTGGCCGCTGTACGATCCATGCTGGCCATGCGTCGCCGCCGCCGCGAGGATATGCCCGTACCCCGGGTCCTGCACACCATTCGTGGTCGGCGACGACACAGGTGGATTCCCGTTCTCATCCGGGAAGAACGGGTAGAACAGCCCCGTCGGGATGTCGACAAGGTGCTTACCCCCCGCGCCGTTCGAAGCTGCGACGTGCTGCGCGCTGCTGCCGCCGCCGTTCATGCGCGGCTGCGGCCCGTAAATCGCCTTGGGCGGATACGAGTTGGTCGGCGTCGGGGACGTATGTTGCGAGACGGCCATCGGCGAGGGGATCCCCAGGTCGTCGTCCCACTCGGGCTCGGACAGCAGGACGGGGTTAGTAACAGGCTTGACGGCGTGCAGGTCAACGCCCATAACGTGCGATGCGAGCTGGAAGATGAGGGGATGCCCGCCGTTGAGGTCCTTGCGCTCCCAGCGCCAGCGGAAGCGCGGCAGCATGTCGAGCGCAAGCCACACGTCCTCGATCGCAGTCTGCCGTGGGAGACGCTCGCAGTTGGACATTTGGCCGTACAGAATGACCATCGCCGCAATGTGCAGCGGGATCGGCGACGTAAAGAACGCGATATCCGGGAAACGGATGAGCTGACTGTGGAAGATGATAACATTGTGCGCGGTCACGATCGCTGCACAGCACGTCAGACAAGGTTTGCAAGAAAGAAAGGATGTATGACAGCGTACCGTCGATCAGCGCTTTGTGCCTATGCTCATAGTGCAGCTCGTTCGAACTGAAGAGCGCGCGCAGCAAAAGGAGCCGCGCAATCCCGACCTTGAGGAGCGTGAGGCCCTCATCCTCGTTGATCTCCTGCACAAGCTTCGTCTTCTGCTCGAGCGTCCAGTCGTCCGTGCCAGGTAAAGTAGAACTGCCACTTGTCCGACAGACTGCGACGGAACTCAGGACATGCTCTTGATGACACGGGTCGCATTGCGCATGAGGGTGTCACCCTTCTGGCGCGTCGGAGAGTAGAGCGAGTTGATAATATCGGCTTGGATCTCAGCAACGGCGTGGCTGAGTTCAAAGTGCTCGGAAAAGTCGCAGTGGCCCTTGGAGCGCGAGGGGCGCGGCGTGCTCGAGTCTGACGGAGCGATGCCGAGGGGCCTGCCGAGGAGAATGGAGGTGCCGCGGTCATGGATGAGGATTATCCCCCAGAGGTTGATGCGGAGGATGCACTCTTCCTCGGTGAAGAGGCGCTGCTTTGTCGTTGGGTTCGACTGGCTCGTGGGATCGTGGTGCAGGCCGAGCTCGATGGAGAGCCTGACAAGGCTGCCGACAAGGCGCCAGAGCGTGCGACCTTGACGCTATATATGGGTCAGATTAAGAAAATTGACACAAAATAGGAATCTACCTCGGTATAGAGATACCAGTGCAGGAGGATGAGAGCCTGCAGACTAGAAATGGTGACGCGAAGGTCGGGCTTGACGCTGAGGGCACGCTCAAAGAACTCGTCATGCTCAGGCCAGTCCGGCGGCATGAGCTTTTTGACGAGCAGCTGCTGGGTAGACGAGTCGTCGATTTGATGGTGGACGGACCGGTAGTTCAGGTCGCTAAGGGTGCCAAGAGCGAGGACAAGATAGAAGCTGCAGAGGAAGCCGGGATCGTGGTGGACGAGAGAATCGGGAGCAGTTGCCATCTGACCCTCATACAGGTCGTCGAGAGCCTTGTCAAAGTCGCGGCGTGCAAAGACGGGACGATGAATATTGAGGCGGGAAAAGTAGACGTCGACAATGGCGGTGACCATTTTGCGGTCTTTGGGAAGCCAGATATCTATCGCGTTGGGGAGCTCTGGGGCGACGGTCGCGATATGGGGCGGATGCGCAAATGCGTTGGAGCCGCGGCGGACGGTGACGGTGACCCAGTGGGCGGGATCGCGGGGAATGGAGGCCTCGGTAAGGGAACGGTCGCGGCCCGAGGTTAGTCCCGACGAACCGACAGCAAGGTCTTCTTTGTCGACCTGGTTCGCGCCGATAACAGAAACAATGTCTGCCGACACCCCGAAATTTTTCGCCAATGCGCGCGGGTCGCTCATGTCATTGCTATTGGGATCCTGTCCTTTGATGTCTGTGGGGAGCGAGCGGACGGGAGCCGCAGGGGGAGGACCGTGGGTGGGATAAGGCTGTTGGAACGCAGGATGGATGTGGGGATTGAAGGCGCCTGGGGGCGCAGGAGGGATAGGATAGCCATGCTGGTAGACAACTGGGGGATACGGAGTGGGGTACTCTGCGTGGGATATGGCCCGTATGACCCCGGCTGAGCCTCGATTCCCTCGCGCGTCAGAGTAGCATCGAGGTCGTTCAGCTCAAAGCCCGGGATATGGCGCTTGAGAAGGAGCTGGCATTGAGCTAGCTGAAGCTCGATGCGCTCAAGATGGCCGCGAGGAGTGAGAGTGTTGCGGTGACGATCCTCCTGGGCACAAACGACACCAGCAGATGCACAAGCAGTGCATCGGGGATGCTTGGAGTCACAGTAAACATCCCAAAGAGTCAGTACAGAGTTCAGGGAGTAATAGACAAAAAAGCAGAGAAATCAAAGCAGAATCATTAGAATCGCAACTGTCTGGAAGTTGCCGTCGGTGTCGCCCGGCGGGACTTGCCACGATCCTCTTCCTCCTCGCCTCGACTCTTGGCTCCGGAGAGCCTAGCGATGCGCATGCGCGTTCAACTCTGTGCGCAATCCATTCGATGTCGCAGGGACGATCGACCCACCGCCATGCGAGCAGAAACACCCCCCTCCCTCCCACCGAGCCCCCGTCCATCCTCTACCGCCAGGAAAGAATAAATGACGTATCTTTATTTTCTTACTGCGACACCGGGAACATGCCTCGTGCGAACGACGAAGACGGCGAGGCTCGGTTCCCTCGTCGGCGCTACTTTTTTTGCGTTTGCGAGCGGACTGCTGGAGCTCTGGTTCGGCGCCGTTCTCGACAGGAGAGTTCATCTGCAGCGCAGACTGCAGGGAGGATTGGGGAGGGTGGGAAGGGGACGTCGGGGACGCAGACATGCTGGACAAGGAGCGGCCTATCCGACCTCGGTTACTTATTTGGCGTTGATACGCTCTCAGCTCTAGTTGAAAAATTCTATTCATTCTCTTCCTCCGACCCACCACCCCGGCGTTTGCATGTATCCCAGCTGACAACCATCTGGTTTATAACGATATTAACGTGTGGATAACGTATAACGCAAAGTTTCAGCAGTCCGCTTTGACGTACAACTCGGCCAATGTCATCAGGCTCAGTGAGAAACAGCTCGCCTTGAACCCAACGGCGTTCTGGGATATGTCAACCCTGTGAGTGTGGACAAAATTGCTCGACTAAGACTCAACCGTGTTCTAGGCTACACCGTTCGCCGTTGACTCTCGCGTCCTTCATTCACACTTTTTTGCCTCCGGTGCGGCCGGCACCTCTCTCTCCTCGTTAGCGTCTAATTCTCAAACAACTTGAAGCCGCTCCTCTACTATCTTACTAATGTTCTGGCAATTCTGGGGCCCAAAACATTCGTTCTATCGGCTGGCTTTGCTTCCAATAACCTGCTGTATGGCTTACCGTGCCGCGGTAACGCTCGACATTGCAAGAGGCTTTCTCTCCACCGACCCCGCCAGGCTCGAGTACATGAATCAAGCCCTAGTGGTCCGTTCCGCGTTTTTAATCTGTTCGCGCTCTGACAGCCACATAGCTGATTATGTTCACCGTGTTCACGCGGTCCCTTGTCCGAACTTTTAGTTCGCTGACCCCACAGCGCCGCCAAGAGAGACAACTTGCTCTCGACGCCGCCGATCTTACTCTCAATCTTCGAGGTGTTGGGCTGGAATTTCTCTGCCGGCATGAAGATACCTGCCCACACCCGCCCATTGGCGCCGACCTCGGCGTATCTAGCTGCAACCGGCAGATGCCTCGCTATTCATATCGTAGGATTCGATTTTGTCCACTACTTCTCCCAGCTCCTCGCTCCTACCGGCGGAATCTACGACATGGCCATCTCCGATCCCTTGGTCCGAAACCTCCGCGCCACACTCCTCACCATCCTCGTGGGTCTGTGCATCTACGGGGCCATCCAAGTCGGCAGCGACGCATTCACCGTCATCGGAATCACCCTCCTCGGCCAACCCCCGTCTCAGTGGCCTCCCATGTTTGACTCGCCGTGGCTCGCGACCTCTGTCACGGAATTCTGGGCTGCACGATGGCACCAAATATTCCGCCAGGAGTTTCTCGCCCTCGGCGCCAAACCGCTCAGTCGAGTGGCGGGACGTCCCGGCGGTGTCCTCGGTGCATTCATGGTGTCGGGTGCGCTGCACTTGGTGGGCCTGTGGGGTATGGGGAAAGGCACGGATATCCGGGTTCTGTATTTCTTCTTGATGATGGGCGTCGGCGTGATCCTAGAGGGATTTTGGAGACGATTTACTGGTAGACGCGTGGGTGGCTGGATGGGGTGGATGTGGTCGTGCGTGTGGATCGTTGGTTGGGGGCCTTTTATGGCAGACCCGTGGTGTCTCAGCGGAATCATGCACAGTGTGTTTCTGCCTCAGATTGTACGACCGTCGGTGTGTGGCTTCATAGATTAGCAACAAGTATATTTACATTCCGTTAATCCGTAGAGATATAGCGATGTTCACTCGGATTCGAGTGTGACTGCGTCCAGTCCTTCGGTGATTTTAGCAACCTCCTCCTACAGTGACGCCCAGCTTTTCCTTGGCCTGTAGAACGCGTTGCCTTATACCCTCCTCGCCTGCTTCGTCGAGGATCTTGAGGATGCCAGGTTCGCCGCCAACCCAAGCGCGCACTTGATCCATGATGTTCTTCAAGTCCTGCCATCGCTCCCCAGGCAATCCGGTCCATTCCTTGACCTTGGACCCGCTAAATCCCTTGCCTAACCCGCGCCTTGTCAACCTCTTCGCGTTCCAGCGTGTCCCACTGCTCCTTCTTCCCGAAATACTCCAGCGCATGCTGGACCTGTTCTTCCTTCTCCAACCCGCGAGGAGTAGAGGCCGAATCGGCACTACCCTGCTGCTGCTCCTTTACCCACTCAACAAACTGCGCGTACATCTTCCGCTCGGGCTTGACCTTTTTGATTCCCTGACCCTCGGTCCGGAAGCGTACGGGGGTCAAACAGCGGGGACGCGCCGACCCATTCAAAGACCTCGTTCTTGGTCTGGAAGCCGGCGTTCCAGCGCGCCATCGACAGGCCCATGTACTGGATTATCTCTTCCATGTTTTCGCTGAGGTCGAAAGGAGGGCGAGGGGGTGTGCGGAATCTGTCGCGTAGAATTAAGATGAGTATGTGTGGTGAAGGTAAAGATTGAGTAAGACCTTCAAGCCTTTGCTTGCCCAGTGCCAGGCCCTTGTTTCGCGCAACCAATCCCAGAATCATACCGAGGTCGCCATAGCCGTGGAAGAAGTGGATGCGCTCCCACTCGGCCTTGTCAGCGCACACATGCACGTCGACCTGGCAGCATGTTAGCTCGCATTTGCGATAGTCAACGCGAGGAATGACCTGATAGAAGATGTCCCCCTGATTGTCAGTCTCCTTTGCCTGGCGGCGGACTTTCCTCTTCCTCCGCTGCGTGTCCCAGCTTGGCCCATTCACCGTCATCGATAGGAACCGCGTAGCTGGAGGTCCTGTTTCCCGGCATGGGGACGACATATTTCGCATCCAACAGCGCCTGAACTTTCTCGTGCGGCTACTTTCCGCACCAGTAAGCGGCTCGCAGACGAGAAAATCGAGATCTCCGTGATCATTCTTTTCGGGCGCCTCATAAGGCGTGGATACGATGGAATAGATAGCTAGAAGACGGGGTGTGAAGACGATCTTTGACTGAATGGTACACGGCAGGAGGGATTCGCGGGGAAAGCCCGAGGCTGGTAGAGTGGCACTGAATGCGCTGCCATCCCATGCTGAGAGCTGAGATTCAGAACGAGGTTGCGAGTGGGAAGTCAGTGCAAGAGACTAGAGTTGAGATCGAGTCAGATGAGGAATTAATGAGGGGCGTTGCAACTCGCGTGACCGTGTTGTTTGATGGTTGGCACTGCCACCCTAATTAACATCTTGTCCTCTCGCATGTCGCTCCTGCTGTCCATTCTGGCGCTAAACAAATGTCTAAACGTGTCACAAAGACTCTGTACACGGCCAAATTCTACGGAATCCCCCTCCTCGTCCGAATCCACCCGTCCCATCCCTCCAAGCACAGCAGCCATCCGCCTACCTCGAAAGCTCTTCCACGCCCACGTCGCACTGAACCAGATGGAGGAGGTCCCACAGACACCTCGTCCGGAAAACACAGAACGTGTCAACGCCTTCGCCAAAGGGTCGTCGACGCGTACAACGCCACAAACGGGAACCCCGCTAGCGGCAAGTGGGGGCTTCTCGTCAACCTGCTGCGTACAGGAACGGCCAAGGGAAATTATCGCTACATCAACACCAGAACAGACGCAGTCCCACTGGAGCCGCCAGAGGGATGGCTGCTGGCCGAAACAGAGGACGAATGGCTCGCTTGGGAGAGGAAACGGAAGCGGGAGCAGCCGTTGCTGGAAAAGAAGCAGGAGGAGGAGCGGTTGTTGAAGGAGAAGGTCGAGACTTGGAAGCGCCACCTCACTGACCTCGACGATCAAATGCCTGACTCGTCTCCGATGCTCGACGAGGTACCGGAATCCCCGTCGCCTATTCAGCCCAAGAAGCCATTGCCCCCCTCTGATGGAAACAATTGCCCTCCAAGAGCGCTACATCCTCGCGTCCGCCAAACTCGCGCACTCGGGTCATTGCAGAAGTTCAAGAGGTTGGTTTTGTTTCGTCGCATTGGTACGATGTTGACCATTAACCAGGCTCTTTTCCCGCCATCCTTCCCCTCCAACCTCAATACCTCCACCCCGGTCACGCGCCAGAAACCTTCTCCGATCGAGCTTGTCCCGTCCTCATCCCCTTCTCTCTCCCCCAACGAAATATTGACCTGCCTGGGCCGTCCAAGCCCACTACCTCCTCGTCTTCGACTCCCTTCTCTTCGCCGACGAAAAATCCCGTGTCTATGGCCGTCCGCGCCCACTGGAATCGCCACTCAACGTGCCCGGTCCTCTTCTCCAACGCCCAACACCGCTGCCAAAAGCTTCGTACAGATCCTTCTCCCCCAGCGAGCGGTTCTGCTCCTGCAGCGTCCCCGCCCTCCAAGAAACCCGCCTCCAAAATGCCTTACACTCCTCCGCGAAACTCTTCCTAAGCTCCAAGACCTCATTGCTGCGTCTGCCCAAAGCAGAAAAGCAAGGCAAAATCGAAAGAGAAGGGAAAGGCCAAGGCCAAGCCTGCGCTGAGCTTTAATCCGCCGTCTAAATCCCCAGAGGAGGCTCGCAGCACCTCGCGGTCCTCCGAGGACTGCGTCAGCGCGGGACAGAGACGCGCATCGGTGCCGCGGTTATCAACTGGGACGCGACCCTCGAGAAGATGAACGCGAACCATACCGGCGCGGCCGCCGCGTCCCCGACCAAGTCCTCTCCTCCATCGCCGACTCCAACTCGCTCGAGTCGCCGCAGGAACCAACAGCATGGACATGCCGGACTTTTCGAACGGCGCGCCGTTCGACCCTATCGGTGCCTCGACGCAGCCGATGGGCATGCTTGGAGCGAGAGTATGGGGACGACGGAGCGCGGCGCGCGCGGGTTCGGGCAGCCGGACGACTTTGGGTTTCCGATGCGCTACGAGTCGCAGTTGGACGTGGAGAGCCATATGCAGGGTGGGAGGACTTGCTGATGCAGATGTCGGTGGCTACACTGGCCCGTGGATGGGTGCGGGTCGACGACGACGAGCAGTGGGGCGGGAACGTGAACCTCGATTCCAGCCCGTAGATCTGGGACTATTTTGTGGGAAACGCACTTGTGGTATTTCGAAAACTGTTCCAGCATTGGAATCCGATGTAACTATGTGAATTTATGTATTCCTTTCGAAGACCTGGGACAGGGAGAAAATGGCAAGAATGTTGACGCCTTGCAAACGCCTGGTTCATAAAACGAGGTTTACATCACGTACATACAACACATCGACTCAGTCTGAGTTCGGGGCTTCAGACAGACGAACTTGGGCCGTCTAGCTGGTCCTCGCCGCCACCGTCTCTTGTTCCTATCCACAATCACG
>JARKIC010001706.1:0-100994 GCA_029378375.1 Mycena olivaceomarginata
CCTCTCAAACATGTCGCAACCTCCAGACTACTACTCGGCAATTTGGGCGCCCTATTCTGTCCGCGGAGCATATCCGTTTCCCGGTAATCTCGTCCTTTACATATTCGGGACCGAATTTTCCCTGACCTACCCATCCAAAATCAGTCACACCTCCGAACTCGTCACCGTCAGGTGTGCTGCTAATACCTCCGCCAGCGTACTTCCATCTGCCTGACTTTCGAATATCAGAGAACACCACGCGCCAAAAAATGAAAGTACAAACTCAAATCTGACCCATGTCCCATAGCCTGTCCTTTTTTTCCAGTCTGCACACCATACTCCGTGAATCATCGAGCACCCGGCGCCTTCTGGTCACTGTTTGGACCTCAGCAGCGCCGGATCCCCATTTTATAGGATTGTTCATGTACGTAGTCTTTCTACCCTTTTGTCGGCTTAAATTATATTATTTCAACGCCGTCTTTTTCTGCCTGGCGATACATCCCTCGTATTTTCTGACTAACATGGAAATCTTGCTCTATGCAGTGCCTACAATAGGATACATGCTGAACTCGCCTCAGCCGATGTAACTTCTCCAGGAATTCCGGGGAACTATTCGAGAGCTTGTCTGGCCAAGCCCTCTGTGGGCTTACCGCGAGCCTTCTACCAGAATGTTTATATCCAATTTGATCTGATGCACTCCCAAGTTGTCCTAGATTTGCGCACTTGGGTGACTTATATATCTGAACCTCTTTTAATAAATTCGTATTTTAGTAGAATAATTCGTGTGTATTGTATACACAAATCAAACTGCGTCAATCTACTCGTACAGACGTCTCTGCCTACACATATGGTTAGTTCATTTGGGCGCCGAAATGAAGCAGACAGATAGCTAGGGAGTCGGGACGTCTTGGAAGCGCGCGCTCCTGGCGATCGCATTCCTGCGAAGATGTTTCGGCCTTGGGATTCGTCGCACCTTGGACATTTTTTCACCCTCCTTACGTATTGTATTTCTACTTCACTTCCATTGTATGTACTTTCGTTTCAATAATATCACTCTTTCATTTCTTACTTGCCCTGAGTGCGTCAACACTGGAATCAATCGGTGCAAACGCAAATCCTGGCCTCAGAATTGATTGATGCGACTATAGGCTCTCGGTTACGGTTTTTCCTTTGCTCTTCTAGCCATTATTCTCGCTCCCTGCAATTGAACTTTCGCACTATCGGCGGAGCCATCCCTCAACTCTGGGACATATACTCTCCGATCCACAGCCAACGATTTCGTCCGGGAAACCCCGGGAACTTGAAGGTCTCAGACTCTCCCGCCTTCAAAACCCACTGGTCGATCGCATCAGCCATTATACTGAAAGCCTCAATGTAATCCTGGTCCGTTCCATGAATCTTGATCCTCAATGTGAATTATGCCAGTTGAGTCCTTCAATATCTACTGTACTCACGCGTCACGCCCATTTTTTCTGAGGCCGGAAATAATTTTTTCTCAATTTATCAGATTTTCTGAGGATTTTTTTTAGCGGAAAATTCAGGGGTCCGTGACGAATTGATTGAAATAGTCCAGTATTCTGACGATGTTGCGATGACCGTATATCGTATATTGTACTAGGGGAGAAAGATCTCTCGATGGAGGGATTGTTAAGCGTCGAGATGGCCTGTGGTCGACGTGGTATACGTCGTAACACTCTTGCGGGACTTCCATTAACGAAGGCTCAAATCGACCGCTGATCTGTAGAGGAGGGAATCAGTAGGTGATTTTTTCTGCAGCACTCCTCGAGACCACTACAAAATCAACCACTCTCTTTGCACACCTATTTCTTGCGTCCTCTACTTCCCGGGATTTCCAGGGAAACCTCCTATTGTCTTTTGACACCGATTTCTTGGACCCCACCTCCTGGGAACCTCGGGAAGCACATTCTGGGATTAGAGAGCTAGGGGCGATACCTACGGGTTGACTTCATAAAAAAACTCGAGGAGGAGCTGCGACAGTGGGACAACCGTCATCGCTGCGTGGAATGGGTTGAATGATATCCTGAGTACTTGATCGGGGAAGTGCAGAATAATAGACCGACAAGACTACGTTCATTGAATTTCAGGTTGAGCGATTGAGATGGGATACCTCTGAGGGTAACTTGGAAAGCTGCCCTGGGAAGTGGCGAATTTACGTGACTTGAACAGAATTGAGGGGACTTGTTTGAAGTGAAACCAACTGGCAACCAGCCTTCTCGCACGATTCGCGGGAGAAAACTGACTGAGTGCAGTTGGCGCCAGTTTGGGACGGAATTTAGCTGTGGGGAGAAAACGAACGGAAGGCAGATGACAAGACCTGCACGAAGCTGGAAAGGTCTCGCTAGCCGCGGTAGGAGAAGAAGAAGATTAGGGCGGGTTTTCAAAGATTGAAGCCAGGGAACTCGAGTAAAAGACGTTGAGTTGACGCCTCCAACGAGTATTCGGCGCATTTGCGCACCCCGCGCAACTCATTCAACTTGCATGGCTTGCGAAGGAACTTCAAGCAGAATATTATTGAACGTCGGCCGATATTAATACATGTATGGGTACTGAAATGAAGACAGGTAATTGACGCACTGAAGGAAATACGGAGATAACAAGGAGGGTCCCGTCCGAACCACGCGAGGGTCGGTTACCATGTCCCGAGCGCTGCAAGAAAGAGCAGACCCGGTGCTCTTACTGCGTGCGCAGGCAGGAAATGCGGTACGGACTGAGAAATGCGCACGCAATTTCGCTGGCATGGCACTGCGGCGCAATCACATTATTATCCCTATAAAATTCATCCAATTGACCGGTGAAATATAGATAGGGAAGACCTAGCTGAAAAAAGCAGATACAATGCATATACAATTTATCATTGATTAGATGTATTATTCCGATAGAGGGACCTGGTTAGTTAACTACAATGTAGGACTTCTTCTCTCACATGCGCATACACACATGGAAAATTTTGGGAGGTCATGAGCTGAGTTTTGTACCTTGCCTGAGCCACCGGCCAGAGACCCCTCACACCTGGGAGATCATGAAATTCATGCAAATTGAACCATGGAATTCAGCATGTTTTGCTACAGAAACACCTGAAAAAATACATTGAAAGGTAAAGTACCTGAAATATGTTTTCATACAGTGTATATATATAGATACATTGGAGCGGCTAGATTACTAGAGCTTGAGCCCAAGTGGCATGCCGCTTTTAGGTTGTGCAAAAAGCGGCATGCCACTTTTTTTTCTTTTTTTCCTCTAAAGGGCATTAACAAGGTGCAAAAGCATCGATATCGGGTCTGTGAATATGAGGTGCACACAAAAGTTGTAAAAAAAAAGCGGCATGCCGCTTTTTGTGCAACCTAAAAGCGGCATGCCGCTTGGGCTCAAGCTCTCTATTAAATAATTAAGGAAGATGGTGGCAACAAGAGAAGAGGTGCATACGGCATGTATCGCCTCAGCACTGCAATTACGGCAAAATTAATCACAGTTGCTCCAATGCAACTCCAATGATGCATTCACTCAACGCTCGTATTCCTGACCACGCAGCGGGCCGCCAGCAGCGGTGCTACGCGAGCGCCAGGATAATTATTTATTGCGTGTTATTTCCATGTACTTTTGTGTTGAAAAACTCATCCTAAATGATCGTGAAATTTATGTGCTTTGGAAGGGCCATTCGGAGGGGTACCTGAAATGTAACTACCTAAAAAAAAAAATCACTATGAAGAGCCGTGAACCGTGAAATCCAGGCCCCTGTACCCTGAAAGTCAGGGGGGGGTCTGCGACCACAGTGCTCGGGTAAAACCAACCCAGATTCAAGTTCACATACATACACTCAACTCTTCTTTTGAAGCCGGCTTGAAGCGTTGGCAGCAACTCGGACCCCGTCCGCTTGCCGCACTTCGCTTCCATGCCGCAACCGGCTTCAGCTCACACACCGTCGAGTGGATGATACTTCTTTCTTCTACTTCACTGTTTCTCTCACTGGATTGATGTAGTTGCCTGTGATTACTGTACCTTTGAGCACCCTGTACCGGTAGCTGTTTTCGAATATATAATTTTCCTAAATTCCTCGAATCGTTTCCGTTCCATCGGAGTTTAGTCCAAATGAGTCACATTTTTGATCGTTTTCTTCCGGCAAAGCGGTGGGTGATCGAGCGCAAGATGCGTTGTCTATGCGCATCTATGTGTCTATGTGTCTATCGGCTAATTAACCTCTAGCAGTCTATCGGTCTTTCTCGGTCTAACACAGACCACCCCGTGTCTATGCCCGTCTATCCCGGTCTAGAATAGAAAGGGGGAAGTCTATCGGTCTATTTGGTCTATGTGGTCTATATAAGTAGACCGCGGAATTTTCCAGATGTGATATCGATCGATGTGTCCGGCCCGGCCGGGCCTTCCAAACCTTGATTTGTGGTATTCATCTGATGCTACGTGGCACCCTGCTCCGACTTTATCAGCATGTTGCGAGAGACAAGATCCACTAGCGCGGCCAAGACGCGGTCGTCCCGCAAACATCTCAACCGTCCACTGCGAGTGGACCTTTCCCCCAAAATCAAGGCTGCACGGCGGCAGGGACATGGAAAGAAGGAACGAGCTACCAAAGACTATGAGGTCGCGGAAGTGGTAGAAACCAAGATAAATTTGCTCGGGGTATGTGCCATCCCCCATTTCATATTACAATCTGATATCGCTTCGCAGGAGCGGGAATTCAAGGTTCGCTGGAAAGGTTACCCCAAGTCGGCCAACAGTTGGGTCCTCGAGAAGGATGCAAAGTGAGCCGCCTACTGTCCTGATTAAGCTCCTCGCCGACTCACGTTATCAGTATGCCAGAATGTATTGCTGCTTTTATGGCGGCAAATATCGCTGAATCGAAGGACGAAAATGAGAGCGAGAACGGCGGCGGTGACCCAGACGGTGTCGGGGCCGCCGCCAGCACTACTTCCGGCCACGTCAACGAGGAAATGGACGAGTTGGACGGCGAATGAGATGTTGCTCTCACTCAGTACTATTTTAGCCTGATGTGTCCATGCACCCTGATGTGGAATCTTCGCTAATCTCAAACGCAATTGTAGCTCTCTGCCTCTCTGATTGCGCCTGCACTAATCTAGGCTCCAACGCCGACACTCAGGAAGACCAGTCTGCAGCAAAGATGTTGTGAAATTTCGATGATTATGTGAGTAAATCTCCTATTTTAAATCCCAAATGAAATATGAGTACTTTGAACCATTCTAACAACGACCTGGGGAGGCAGATATGCATATCTGAGGCCTGCGAACTTTCGGCCGATTTACGAAAAAAAAATGGGTGTCACGCCCGACCCGGCCCAAATACGAAATCTGGATTTCGTACGTCGCGGTCACAGGTCACAGGTGGGTAGGAATTGAAATTAAATGCTACAGTAGGTAAAAGATGTCACGCGTCACCCCCCGTGTCGATTTGAACGAAATTGTACAGTACTTCGGAATTACCTCAACTCGGGACAGGGACGACAGCGAGTCTGAGGCTATACATATTTGCAGACAATTGCTGTATTCACCGGTTTGCGCGTTGGAGGGCAAGACATCGCGTTTCCGCGATTTTTTGTGGGAGGCAACCGTGTTTTCTCATTGAATTTTGGAGTACTGGAAGGTTTAGAGCTGCGCGGGCCCTGTGGCATCGTAGAAGAAGGGAAGGAGGCACATCGGGGAAGCGAGAAAGAAGCGAGCCGTATTAGTGGCATCATTCGGAGCGCGCTGAAACGGCCGAATTTGCCGTGATCCGTTTTGGCCGATTTAAAGCCTGGTTTGATTGTTGAAAACGACACTGGTGCCTTCAAAAATGGCGGAAATCGGTTCAGATGGCGAGAAACGGCAACGGAAACAGGGGACATTGAAATGTTGTGGGATGTTTTTTTTTTTTTTTTCCGGCTACTGTCATCAATTTTGCAAACCGCTGTAACCAAAGTGTTGTGTAGTAGTCTATATATGGTAGGATCTAAATATCTACCTCACCAAACTGTGTGACACTGACATTGTTTTCGACCCCGCAGTTACATTGACGCTGGGTGATGATCGAGAACGGTACGGTCTTAGAGGTATAATTTATAGTGGTTACAGTCATTTCACTTGCAGAATTATCAAACCCAACGGACAAGTGTCTCAACTGGCCATGAAAGGCTCGCAATCAGCCCTGATTGAAGAGTTTATGGCCTCGTATTCTGACACTACACTGTTCTGCATGTCCTTGCAGTCTACTTTACTGTACACCTTGGTGCGTGACTTCTTGGCAGGAATGCGGGCTTGTCATGTAAGTGAGATCGCATGGCAAGTAACAGTCATCGCGGCCGCGCAAAGGTGCATCAGCTACAAATGGGACTTCGTGCAGAACTTCTAGCGTGCGAAAACATCAAGGAGTTCTGGGACTTTGTGCGAAAACGTACCGATCTCCGCCCGAAAAAAGCCAAGGTCTCCCTAAATGATCTTTTGGACGACTTCAAGGATCGTTTGAACGATCCCCAAGTCCAACCCGCAACATTTAATGCTGAACAACTGGCCTTCAATGTGCGGATGACCCAGGAGCTTGTAACAGAGCCGTTAGACACGTCGCCTCGTCAGTCTTGCGCACGAGATATTACCCTCGAGGACGTTGAGTGGATGAAACGGCGCGTCAAAGAGCATGGCCTAGACACGGCGGTGGGCGTGGACAATTTCTCATATAAGGATTGTCTGGAAATACCAAACGAGAAACTCCTCAGCTGGCGGCCAGGCAAGTGCCAGCCAGGTTCAGGTTCACTGGCAGCTGTCAGCTGCCTGACCCGGCCAGGTGGTGGCGACGTTCGGGCAATTTGGCGGTGTATGATGCCGGGACAAAACGGGGCAAATATTAAAGCTTAAGAAGGACTAAGGAAAGATACAAGAATATTAATGTCGAAGTTAGAGCCTGGCGCGCGCAGTGGGAGAGAAATGGTGAGAGTGTAGCGTACAGTACTTGTGTTTTGTTTGGAATAACACTGTTCGCCAAACACTGGAGATGTGTCACGTGAGCGGAAAAATGTCTGACTGTTGCCACCATGGCCCCGACTGAAAGCGCAGTCGGTGGGCCCGGCAGTGTGCCCGGGCTCTGGATGTGACGTCCATCCCGGCTGCTATCTGCTGAGGTACCCCGCTGCGTCCTACCGTCGGGGCCAAAAAAGAAAGAAAAAAACAATTGCACCATTAGGGCTTCGACCCGTCCGTCTCTTTGACGGGTTGACGGCCCGTCGCCACGGGACGGGTCCCGTCCGTCCAGGGACTGTGAAGTCCCGCCATGTTCTCCGTGAAGTCTGAAACGTCCCATGCCTCGAATTTGGTCAAGTATGATGACCGCCCTCCGAGCAAGCTGTTACCTGGCATTTCCTTTGGGTTACTTCCTCACGGATTTTTGGCAGCTCGGGGTACACTATTTGCGTCTCGTCCTGAGGCGGTTGCATCGCACTGCTTGAAATGGTTTATCATCAATCTCTCACTCTTCTTGTTTCCTTTGTTCAGCGGCCTACTTACCGTTCTTTGCATCGGAAATCGATTGGGGATTCACGACCACCAATCTCCGAAGAGCCTGACATACACCGTGGCATATTTTGTGCTTTGCACTGGTTCAGCTAACATATTCATCGGTGAGCTCCGCCGTTATTCGTCTCTTACTCTGATTTTCCCCCAGTTTTTCCGGTACCATTTGATCCTCCCGCTGATTTTGGGTCGACGTCGCCATCGGTCGCATTTCGCTTTCATGTCCAATCATCGGACAAATCAGGTCTGCGGGAAATCCCAGACTCGGGGCAAGTCATTTCTCTTTATTTCGTTTACCCCAACGGTTCACAAACTTGTTCATAGTTCGAACTTCATTATTTGCATCTCGACTCGACGCAGTTGCATCGAACTGCTTAAAATGGTTTATCGTGAATATCTTTCTGTTCTTGTTTCCGGGTTTGCTGGCCTACTTGCCATTCTTTCCTCTGGAAATCGTCTCCGGATCAATAGGCATGCATCTCCAAACAGCATCGCATACACCCTTGCATACTTTGCTACATTTGCTAGTTCAGTGCCAGTGTTTATCGGTGAGTCGGGCCATTGTGTTGCCCGTCTACTCACTCAACGTCAACTTCCCAGCCTCTCGAGTTTTCCCCCTTTTTTTCCGGTACCATCTCATTCGTATTTGTGAGAAATCGAAGATCCAGACCTCTGGTTCATGCTTCACAATATTTGCGATTGGATTCCGCTCGCAGTCGTTACCTGTTGGTAAGCCAACTCTCATTCCTAAAACGATGATTCGACTTAGCATCTATCTAGTCGTTGGCAGTGACAAGACAATCGAGGACATCTATCAACATCTCAGACGCCTGGGCCTCATTCCGAGAAGTGGCCCCTGTCATTTCTATTTTACTTACCGCGGTCGGCGAGCAAGCTGGGATACAACAATAAGTTCATTGAGCCTCGGATCTCTGTCGCATCTGCAACTGAGGGTCTTGGCTCCGGGAGGGTTTCATGGCCATCGTGGTCCATTACATTGGAAACGATGGACAATTAGGTTCGTCACACATTTTCAAAGATTCCAAGAGTGTTCACACTGGCCATTACGACAGAGGAGTCCCTGATCGACTACTGTGAGCTCATCGGTCAGAGCAAGTACCCTCCGGCTCGCCCGTGAAGTTCAATTTCTTCGGCAGACATAGTCAACAGAAGGGTCCAGACACATTGACCAATGAACTTGCTGAATATTTCAGGCTCACCGGCATTCCCGAACCATTCGAGGACACTGATCCGCTCAAGTGGTGGTACGCTCGGTGCACCAAAATACCAAACTTGTACAGGCTTGTTCGTGATGTGCTACGCATTCCAGGTAACATGATGTCCAGAAATTCGCGACATTGGCTTGAAATCTATTCTAGGATCAGCTGTTGCATTCGGATGTCCAACAACCGCCAGCATCCAAGTATGCCCCATCCGTATTTACCAGGACTCGTTACAAATTGCGGTATATATTTGACATTGTGTACGAACACACTTACTGAGAAATGCCAGGCGGAAATTTTTGATGACCCCCCGCTTTCATGTTCTGAAATCATCATTCTGGTTCCTGCTTTCTGCAAGATTGATTCTGCAGCCATCCTATTGCACACCACTTCTATTACCTTCATCGGACGGAAAAAAATCGGCGGTGTTTGAGGTCGAAAAAGCAACATCGAGCCATCGAGCCAGGGGGCAGCGGACGAGTGGTGTACACTCCCCCAGATGTAGCGCCAGGACCAGAGTCCGTGTGGCGAGAAGTAGAAGTGGAGCAATTGGAGCATGGCAGTGGTCGAGGTGTACACGGTCGCTTGAACTCAGGCGGCGGGTCAGTGTGCGGATTTGTCTCCAAGCCAGGCGAGCATGTCTAGCAGATGTTCGGCTTGGGCGTGGGTGCGCACGACGGATGTGGGACTTACATGTTGAGGTATACGCTATCAGCGGGCGGCTATTACATATCTACCTTCCTTTTCTTTTTACGTTGCATATATTTACATCAGGGACCTACTAGTCACGCCGTACCAAACCAAGGCGCCTCAGTTCTGTTCATCCAGACTGAGGCGTAAGTCACTCATTATCTCTACCTAATTTTACCTTACTGACATGTAGATTAGTCTATTCACTTAGGTACATTAATGAGTTCATCCAGACTGAGGCTCTATTCACTTTAGTTCACCTCTTCCGTGCATCGGCTGCGCCGATTCTTCACAGGTTATGGCCCCCCAAGATTCTTCAGACGAGTATGAAAAGAAACGCACCCTTCCGATACTCTTAGATGACTCATCCAATTGGGTACACTACTCGGAGATCCTTACGACTCACGCGAAGTCAAAGGGGTTGCATCGTCATCTCGCAGGAACGGCACGCAGACCGGCAGACCTTGTCGAGGACCCGGTTGGCGACTGGTACATCGCCGGAACCAACATACCGCTGACCGATGACGAGCTGGAAGCGCACGAGAAGAAGCAGGACGACTACGAGACTAAAGAGTCAAAACTCCGCGATCTGATCTCCAATCCGTCAGCACGACACGCTTCACTCAAATCAAGGATGAACAAACTGCGCATTGGGTATGGGCAAGGCTACTGTACCATTTCGACCAAGTGTTCAGTAACACGTAACACAGATTTTTTTTGATGTGTGCAAAAATCGCCTTAATTCAAAAGAAAATTTCTCGGGCATCTCAGATAAAAATTGATGAACACTTGGTCGAAATGGTACAGTAGTCGAACTCAACGAGAATCGAGGCGACATGGTGCAGCTCAATACACTTAACCGACTGCAGCAGATGCGATGCGGCGATGACGATGACTTGCAGAAACACCTTGCAGAGATGTCGCAACTCAAGGACATTCTGGCGATGATGGGGAACCCACTTTCGGATCTACAATTTGGCGCGTACATTCGTGCTTTTATCCCCGCAATCTCCTTACCACCGCTCAACGGCATGGAGGTCAAATATCAATTTTTGATGAACAGATCAGATGACATTATCATGTGAGTGATTTCGGACAAACCTCGGGACCGTTGCTTGCGGACGGTTGCAGGACCCCTGACATTCAACCAAAAGGCCTGCCGCCCCAATTTGTCGGGACCGAAATTCCAGAATCTGGGCAATTTTGTCGGGATTGGGGCCAAAAATCGGACCAAATTTGTCGGGAATCGCCGAGACCCACAATTTTCGCCTCGGCTAACGGATTTTGAAAAAAAATTGCGCCACTGAGGCGAAATTTGTCGGGATTTTGCACAGGCCTCCACGCCATTTTGGGCGATTTTGTCGGGATTTGACGCAGGCAAAACGCAAAAATTTTCCACATTTTGTCGGGATTGGGATCAGGCATTTTGGTTGATTATCAGGGGTCCTACGGTTGCCAGTTCCAGCCCCACAGAATAAACAGAGTAGGGATCGGATCAAGAGGAGCGGCATCTCGACATGGCTTGTCACGTGTGTTGACTTTACGTGGCAACACTTGCTTATATCAGCTTCACGTTTCCTCTTCACACTTCCATCGCACTTGGTCACCGATATATGTCCAATTTAACCTTCAGCTCGTTTCCAACGTCGGCGAGCTCTGTATTAGCTGCCCCCAAAGGCGAGAATCCCCCCTACCATTGCAGATCGCCTCGAACTTTTGCAGCGGTCACTTGGTTCACAGTCCCGCCACCCGGGATGTTCCGCCGATCGCGTGGGACTGTCCCTTCGCTTATGTAGGACTGGGATGTTTTCGGTTCGATCGGCCCGTTTCGTAATCCAAACTGATTGGCGGGTTCTTGGCGGTCCACAGCTTCGTGCTTTGCAGGCTTGCGGTGGATCACGGGCTCGCGCTCGATGTGATCGACGGCGGGGCGGGCGTCGTGATCAGGGGCAGCGTCGCTGCCTCCTTGGAGTCCTTGCTGTCTCGCATCCACCCCGGCGCTGCGCTTGTCATCCTCCCCCTCATTGTATTCCCGGTCTGCGAGCTCCTCTTCTGTTCTCTCTGGGCTTGTTCTGGACGTCACGAGCATCAGCCCTCTTGCGATATAATTGTTGGAATCAATAGAGCAATCCCATATTAGCAGTGAACCCGTTGCAAACGCGCAGGGAATTCTTCGCTATCTACACTACATATATATTACTTTGCTGTAATTAAGGTACAAATTAAGTCTGTCAGGGCACAGGAATGAACAGCGGGGACATGGTAACAAAGTGCGCCACAGAGGCAGTGCGTGCACATTAACAAGATCTGAAAATGCACGGAAGGCGCAATAACCTCAGTCTCCCTCTATGTGGGATCAAAGACTATATATTAAATACCTGAAAATGTGCGGAAGGCGCAATAACTACAAAATGAGTAAATAGAAGTAATATAAATAAGTATTGGACTCACCCTCAGTCTCCCACTATGTGGGATCAAAGACTAAAGAGTTTGGCGCTTAGCGCCTAGTGTGAGACGATCCACAGTTTAGGGTAGAAAAGACCATATGCAGGGCGTCAAAGGCTTTGGACAGACACCCATTATTTTATAAAGAGGGAGATTACAGTGATGGTCAAGTCAGTAACATCTCTTCATCCCAATCTAATCAGTTGGACTTGTACACAAAATGGTGTGGCGCTATATCCCTGCCGGCCCTAATGTGGTTGTACCAATCCTGACTTCGTATATCTTGTTTTAATAGTCATCAGACTATTCAGAGGCCATTGAAGCGGCAAGTCACAATTGTTTTACTGCATTTAGCTCAAACTCCATGTAATTCAGGGCTGACCTAGACGACTTATCCATACTCTACATTCCAATCAAAACCGATACCACTTATTGTACCCTCTTACCGCCGCTGGTACGTTCATAACGTTACATTATCCTTCATCACTTGGATCAGGTTTGACCTGTCATGTAGCTCCATGGACGTGCAAGTTCCTTCCGCTTAAAAGCGAAGAATGTGTCCGACGCCACTGTCTACCCGTCGTCACCTGGGGTAGGCGTTTACATCTGTTCAGTTGGCAATTACTGATCCTTTGCTTTACAGCCAGTGGATCCGCCCACGGGGAAACGAGGCGTAAGTGATATTCTCGTCCTAACTCAATTATTGACTTCATTAAAGGATGATGTGGTCGATACTACGATGCCATATATGGCTGCTGGGATTCGGGTCAGAAGAAGCTTCCGGCTTCAATGGTCACATTGGGGGGGTACCGCGGTATGTCTTTAAATTTCTGTTGTTCGGTTTCGATGCCAATTCATCGAATGCAGGTACATTCGTCGCTTAACGAGCACCGGACGGGCCATCATGTGCAGTCGAAATTTGAAGGGAACGCAGTCCAAGAAATCTACGACACCCACATCTTACTGCTCGACACACTACGCGCTAAAGGCTCGACAGTTCTTGCGGACCTGTATGATATTATGGTGTGAGTACTCTGTCTTGACCTCTCCATTGCAACATTTCACCATGTTCATTAGCGCTGGATCCCGCCTTAGATCTGTTACGGCTGAACCGATGGCCATGGAAGCCCTGCTCTTCTTAATCTATAATTCTTACATTACATTGACTTTGTGCCCGCCAGTTGTTAGCTCTACCTTATGTTAATCATGCATCTAATTTTATACCCGTTCATTAGTATACGCTAATTGATTTGCACTTCTTGTAAAACCGTGGTGCAAGAACAGAAAGTCAAATGGGAAGTGGCAGCAAATAGCCCCAATTGCGAAACAATTGTTCACAAACTGTCAAAGAATGTGTACAATTTTTTGGGACCTGTCCATTCTCACATTTTTGTTGAATTTGAAAATTGCGAACATTTCTCACGAAATGTTGGGAATTTCTACCCAATGTAACCATTTACTTCCAAATGCCTATGGGGGTTTTTCCTGATGCGGTTTACACTCCGCCGCATCCTCCGAATTTTTTCAACACAAATTTGCATCACAAGCTGGTAAACTAAAGATGGTTTGCCCAGATGCAAAAGATATCACACCAGTTGAGCCGCCAGCGGTTAAATTTTGCATGGGTCTCCCTGAACACTTTTTAAGGGTGTGAAAAACATTGTAAAGTGTGTAAACATCGGCTGTCGCTTCACGAGATATCCTAAATCTCAAATGTGTCCACCATCCGTGTCACCATACTCGTCATGGCCAAAAATAACCGGAAATTGATTCATTGTGTCAGATGATGTGCACTGATCTCAACCATACCTTCCTACCAGATACCTGTGATCCAACACAAGTCTGACTTTGGGTTAAAGGAGAAAGAGCAGAAAGTTACGCAGACGAATCAAAGGGAGACAGATCATATAGAAAGGGGAACTACAGGGTTTGGGCGATGCTATGCATTCTGGGGTTGATATTCATAACCACGGCAAGAAAAAGCCCCTAGAGTTTTCCACCTTGTCGTCCTTTAAAGGCTCCCTGGAGCCACGCCAAGGAGATTCAGACCCCCCAGGGCCGCTGCAATGTGGAATAATCCACTGTTCCGGGGGAAAGTTGAAGCGGACACACCTTTGTGGAGGTCGGAGCAACATTCTCCCGTCCGGAAGGCCGGGATGGCAATGTTCCAGTGTTCTTCTTCAGCACCTTGATCTTCACGGGCTAAAAAATATAAGAATAGGGAGCCGAAATTGTTAATATGCACTTACCTCCTTGAGAGCAGGAACTTCGCTTCCACAAAGAATTTGAGGTGGGTCTGCAGAGAAAAAATGTTTGTACGGATTCTCAAAATACGGGCTTCGGAGAGAATTCGTACCTTGTCCAAAGACGCCGCGTAGGGGTGATTTTGCTTCCGAGAGCACGATTCAATCGCGCCTCTTGTTCCAAAATGTGCGCGGAAATAGGGACATCAGAAGGGGATGGTCCACCGTTGGTATGTTTCTTGGGTGGAACGAACTCAGTCCCTGCGACGACCAATTCCTACGGGCATTCAGAATTTCAAAACGAGATAACTTCTACGGCGTGTCATACCTGAAGTTCGTCAAATGCCGTTCCTTCAGGCAAGGGCAAGACATGGTCGAGTTCACAGGCGGTGGATGGTGAGTATGGGGGGTGGCCATTGGTGCTCGGGGGTGTAGACATTGTCGTCAGAAGCAGAGAGCGCGGAGGTCACGTACTCTGGTTGGACCTGAATAATTTGATTGATGGTGTCAATCTAGGCTCGTGACCATCCGCTTCCAACACGTGGCTGCGCTTTTCACGGTTGCGAAGCGGCTGGGATCTAGTCTGTTGTTTGCCGCGGGGCTCTGATCGTAGTAAAATCTTATTACATAATTGCGGGAGTTTGAAACTCACGTGCTTCTTCTCGGGCTTCTTTTCGCGCTCTCGACGACGCGTTTTCTCCCTCATCTCTGGAGCAAATCGCTCGCCGCTTTCACTTCCACGCGCCGCAGACCTCTGGGATGCCCCCTGAGACAAATGCGAAGCCTAAAAATCCAGGAACTCGAACCTACCGCAGGCTGGCGCCAGTAGACCCAGGGATGCAACCGTGCGTAATACGCCCCTCGTCATTCGTCTGGAATGTCGTCAAGGCGGGGCATATCTGTGTCTGCATCCAACTCGGCAGCAGAAACGTCGGGTACAGTCGCTGGGGTCTGCTTGGAACCTTGGGAATTTGGTGCGCGATAAGGCGCCGTCCTAAGAGAGTTGCAACGGTGGTTCAGCACAAGCAATTGACCACGCAAAACTATAAAAGGTTTCACCAATGTGACAAATGTGACAGGATTTCCGGTACTGCCCCCGAATTAAGGTAGCGAAAGGGCAGGGAATCATTTTCTAAGTGGGCCGATATCGTTCGCGAGGTAAATGGCGGAAATGGCATCTGTTAGCCGGCGGAAGACGCCGCCAGCACTGGCACTTCCGAATGGACAAACATGATCAAGATAAAAGATGTTCATCCAGAACAGCCGTTGTGAGGCACGTGGTTCAAAATGGCTCCCTTATCCCTGCGAGTCGCAGCCGAAATAAATGTATTATGAGGCACGGGGTTCATAATTGATTGTGGCCATTACCCTTTGTTGCAGAGCGTTCAAATCTGGAACACAGGGCGTCTATTCAAACTTTAAATGCGCAACCTGGCCGAAATACTGGAGTTTTTCATTCAAATTGACAGGGGGCGTGATGCGTGACCCGATTTACCAGTTCGACATTTCAACAGCAGCCAAATTTTCGCGTGACACCTCCAAATTTCGACGGCTCCTTTTTTTGCCACTGGGGGGGAGGGGGGGGGGGGGGGCAGGTGACATGCCTTAAAGGGTTCGACAAATCCCTCCATGACACATGACCACGACCAAAATTCGTCCTCGACAGGGGGGGTGCGTGACGCATGACTGTTGATTTGAATGAAAAACCCCAGTACATTATAATGCACTGGATAGTGGATTCCATTGTGTACAGAGGAATCTCGGAAACAGAAGGATAGCATGGGGAACAAACAATGGGAGCTCAACACCACGCAGTATGACTCCTAGAATCACAAGGGATACACTCAGAATGAATACATACATAAAATAATTGTCAGAATACAAGTTTGTGTTCCATAACCTCGCACCATAACTCTCCCCCGCCCCTCTCAGATACGCGTCATATGGCAGCGGCGGGCTTCGGAACGCACCTGGAATGAAATAAAGTGACCCAGAATCGAGGGGAAAGACAGGCGGAGGGATGAATCAGGCTTGGCGTAGCAAGCAATAAGTATGCAGAAATATGGTCTTGAGGAACAAGGAACTAGGGAAAGACGGGCACGGATAGATTATGGAGCCAGATGAGGTTTGAGTGCGCCTATTTTGAGGCAGATTGGGGCCCGAATTACGCCAGGAAGAGGGAGTGCAAGATGGGGCCAAGGTGCGCTGGGGGTTTTCAACAGCCACAATTTAATCCGTGGCTGTGATATTCTCACTCGCGGGGGAGTCCACAGCAAACAATTTGAGCCCTGGCTGTCTATATAGTCTTAAAAGTG
The DNA here is from genome assembly GCA_029378375.1 of Mycena olivaceomarginata. Classification (NCBI taxonomy): domain Eukaryota; kingdom Fungi; phylum Basidiomycota; class Agaricomycetes; order Agaricales; family Mycenaceae; genus Mycena; species Mycena olivaceomarginata. The sequence continues at coordinate 16,422 of JARKIC010001706.1, forward strand.
CTTGCAAAGACGAGGCTTTACTGTGGTGGGGCCTTTTCATTTGATTTTTGGCGTCTATATGTCGTGAGATCTATCTTCTACCCGTGATATCATAAAGGGACATCAGCCATTCTTTACGGATACTCGTTGTCCCAAAGGTAAATCCAGCTCTTTTTCTTGGGCTGGAGCGCTGACCAGGAAATTGATTACCTAGAGTTCAACATAGATAGCCCAACAATTAAAACGAATTCGTTGTTGTATGGAAGTAGGGGCTGCACGACGGGCACGACAGTCTTTTTGGCGGGTGTACACAGATACCCCCCCCCCCCCCCCCCCCCCCCTGTATTTCTTTTCCTCCTTTCCCTCCTCGTTACCTCTCCTAACCTTATATCCACAACATAATTCCCCACCATACCTCGCACCAACCCGACGTCGCCTCACCCACATTCCCGTTGTCCTGATGCATCCCATGCAGTGTTACTCACATCACTCTGTTTCCCCTCTTGTTCCTAATTCTGTTTCCTCTCTCTGTTCCATAGGTAAATAAGCATCGTATAAATCTCATCGTAGTGACACGCCTGCCAACCGTCCAAGCGCGAGCTAAAACTCAACAGATGAGCTCTCGCTGAAGGAAGGAAGGAGGAGTAAAATAGGCAAGTGTTTCAACTTGCTAAGGAACCGTAAAAGGGCACCCGGCGGCTGACTGGGACGAAGTACGTAGGCGAAGCGTGGGCGAGGATCGGGAGCGAAAGCGAGAGCGAGAGCGGAGGCGAGAGTGCGAGTGAGAGCGACTTAAACTGCATGAAGTGGGGCAAGGTAAAAGTGATTTTTATTGAGAAATAAAGCGAAGTCTTTTATACACAAGAGATGAGTGAATGGAGTAAGATGAATCGAAATGAGACTCAGCAGGGACAAGGAGCTGAGGGAATGTAACGATAAATTGAGAGTCAGGGAAGAGGGCAAATGGTTAAAAAACAGGGAAGAGGTTGAGTCGGAAAACAGGGTAGAGAGGAAAGTAGAAATCTAGGGCGGCAAGGAACTGGGTGCAGTCACAGAAAGATACATATCAAGAGTTTTTGGGTATATGAACGCCAAGGGGAACAGCGAGGGAGAATAGTAAATTTGGATATTGGTGGCGCAGTGCAGCCAGCAGATTGATATGTCAGGGAAGTTGGCAGAGTGGATACAGCCGCTGAGATAAATATCCGTTCCAGGGAGATAGTGGCTGGAGGTGATGTAAACTCATAGGGTAAGAGCAGCATGTGTTTTGAGGGATACGGGATGGGTGAAATGGCGATGGAAGTAAGTGTGCGTGTCGGGTAAATCAACTGTTTGACAGTGATTGACAGGACACAGATTGTGATCCGCAGTTTACACGCTTAGCGTGCTACCATGCGTGTCATCTCCTCCCGACTGAAAATGCGACTGTCCCCAGTCGCTAGGAGACGAACAGCCAAGAACACAACGAAGAACACGATAGGCTCAGCAAATCATCATAGCCTAGGCTCCGTGGAACCAGGGAATATTTGACCCCTGACAGCCGTTTTCAGACAAGAATGCATTCTTTGATGGGCCGCGTGTTTGCCACCATCTCTGCAGCTGCTGAGCTCCGCTTGCAGATTTTCAGGCTTGAGATATCCTCCACGCTTCCATCCCTCTCTGACTGTCTCTGGAATCCGACACTCTTTGCTTTCTCGGATTCTCGGCTGGCTGGATCCATCAGCAATCTGTGGATGTCGTCAGCGTGGCTGTGTTATTTCTTGTCGACATACTCGCCACGAAAGGTGATTTATGAGTCCTCGAGCTTCAAGCTAAGTTACTTCCTCATATATCTCTCTCCTTTCGAACCCTTCTCTTCTCTTTATGCTTTAGGTGGTTCCCAAAACCTCATTTTTATTTCTAATCCACCGAATATGTGTCATTACTGCGGTACATATTAGACTTCTGTAACTGAGAAGTTGTTCGGCGCCATCTCATCCCTTTCTCTTCATCTCTCGTTGCTGGGTGCACATTGCACCAAATTTCGGTCAAGTAAGAGATTGTTCGGAACGATTTGTTTGGGCAGGCACTTCTTGTGGCCTCCGGCGGATCGGGCAACTTCCAAGGCCATCCATATTTCTTGGAGTTGTTTGCATACCTTCATCCTCATCGTGCATTTCTCGGGTGCCCCATTCTGGGCACTTAATTTCCCTTGACTCGATTTTGTTCAGCTCGGTCGGTCTTAGACCCCTGGGGATGTGACAGTGCACATCTATTTCATCCCATCTTCATTTAAACCCTTGTTTCTCTCCATCCACACAGCTCCTGTTTGGGGGTTTTTGGTCGTTGGAGATTCGCCCTTCACGCGAGCCTTTGGCTCTGTGGAGCTGTGCTCCTGGTTGGGTGTTCTCAGGGTTCATCTCATCTCTCCTCATGCCCGGGAGCTCCTTGCGTACTGAGATTGACACCCGCTCGTTCCAGAACCATCTTCACGATCATCAAGACCTTTCTTCCGTTCCGAGGTCTCTCTCTCGCACATCATCCGCTGTCGAGAGAGCCCCTCCGTTCTGGACCGAGACGCGAGACCGATCCGTCGGATCCTTCGCGGGTTGTCAATTTCATTGACAAACCCTTGATTCTCACAATTTTTGCATCCCCCCTCACCTTCGCTCTGACTTTCGTCCTCGCATCCGTCACACCTCATCCCGTCTCGTATCTACTTCATAGCTACTCTACGGCGACTAGTCTACAATGAATTTTGATTGTATCAATATCTCAGGAATGTGCGCATTTACCTCAAGAACGATCTGCAACTTCAAATCGTGCAGAAATATGGTCTAGTCGTCCAGAAATGGCCGAAAACCCAGGCGCCAAAACTTATGTCGAGCACGAGTAAGAGCTTGAGGTGGGCCCGTTGACGGCTTGGGCATAGTGGTGGGGGGCATTCTGTAGTCTAAATAAATTCCACCGCCTTTCCGCCGCCGTTTCAATATGTCTGTGATGTCACGCATAACGCTCAGGCTGTTTCTGGTTTCATGCGTCGCGTTTCAGTCACGCTCGAAAAAAGGTTTCACCCATACAAAGGGGTACAGTATACCCACCGCCAACAAGTGGCGCAAAGATGCGCTATATAAGAACCCGTACCTAAAGGTAGCAGGAATATTTGCTCCATGTCCGTGCGTGACTTGTCGACGGTTAGCAAAGGCATCCATTTCTCAATTACTCTTTACATTTGGGTTCATCGAGGTACCTGTACCTAAGTGTTTATCGTAGACGAAAATATCACACTGTTAAACTGTTAAACCCACCGTCGACGTCAAGTCCATTAATATCAAGCCCAGACAGTCATTGCAACTCAATGATGGGTTGAGTGGGCACAATGTAAAGCATTGATTGGCCACTGTAGAGGTCAATAATGTGTCTGAGGTAGTCTGTAGTTTACCGCGCCACTGATGTAAGGTCGCCGACCTTATTAGTAATCATCGGAGTTTCAATATGTTCCCACGCCCTTTCCTTTCGATCCGCCATTACTCTGCTGCTTCCCTTACCTTCCTGGCGACCAGTAACCTACAATGGCGCCCTGGTATCGCTGCAGGGATCTCCATGGAGTGCGTACCATCACGGAAATCGTCAAGAAGAAAGTTCCGCAGTGGAAACACTCTAAAGACGGGTTCTCATAGCTCCTCGCAGCGCAAACACGCACGGTCCAAAAGCAAAATCGCATGGGAGTCGTTTCAGGCCTCGCAATGGAATTTGGGAAGATGCTGAGGAAGGGGACGGAGTAACCGGACTGCTGGAAACACGTCCCGTACAGCTGTTCGAAATTGCCGGCGTCAACGGAAGGAGAACAGCTGTCAGATGTCTACATAAGTTGTCCACATGTCAGATTTCTATCGTACTATGCAGGTACTATGCATTTATACTATAAATACGGTACGAGAACGAAAACAAACGATGCCGGGGTGATGACCGTGGGTCCCGACGCAATATGTCTATATATGGAGCGTCACCTCGCAGTGGACCTTTTTTGAACTCGGTCGGGGGAGCGGAAACCTGTCCCCGGCTCCACCCGCGTTCAACGTGGACACAGCCACTACCCTGCGTCATGTGCCGACCTTGTGGGTCCGGTCGGCGATTGCCGAGTTAGTATGTCCACAAATGACCCACAAGTATAAACAGTAGGCGCTGACTCCTAGATTCACAGCGAAACTGCTTCATCCGCACCATGGGAGATCGAATCCTTCCTTTGCATGCTACGCAGAATGCCTCCGTCAGATCCGCTATGTTGGAGCACCACAACACAGATTTCCTCCGCATTGATCCGGAGGACCTGATCAGGACTAGGAAGGAAGTGGCCAGACGAGAGCGGGTCGCGGCAGAACAGCGACGCCGCAACGAACTGCGCAACAGTTACGAGAATCTGCGCAAAGTTCTCCCCCCATCGAAGCAAAAGAACAGCAAGATTTCACTCGTTCATAGAGGTTGTCCGTTTATATCTGCATTTTTCTTCCTGCCTAAATACCGCTTCAGCCACAAGCCACATATCCTCGATCGACGAAGAGAACAAATTGCTGCAAGATCGCATCGTGATGCTGGAGCTTGAGATCCAGCAGCTAACCAACCTTCTCAAAGGTTCCGTAGGTGGCGGCGCTAAAGGTGAGTTTAGGCAGGAATCTTATGCCTTTTATATCGGCCTTATCGCACTCATTAGCTTCGCATTGAGAGGCGCGAAATAGTTTTGACCAGCGTTTAGACCTCTCCAACATCAAAGAGGATGCTTTCTAGCGCAAATATCATAGTATAGTACATGGAACGGAAGAATTGCCTCATCTGGCTGTCCATCAAATACGTGCGGATTGATTTCAACATCCTTGTACAGTGGATTGTGAGGTTTCAGCCAGTACAGCACAGACATAACCCTTTCCTCCGTACAGTCAACGGTTTCGTCTTCTTCTGAAGCCATTCTTGTGTTGGAGGATTAGAGCCGACGAAAATTACACAGATGAGAGTTACAACCTCTTCGATAGAATTTAACCTGGCGAGACAGAGCTGGTTCCTCAAATTCTCGCTCTGTCTCGCCAGGTACGGACTCTCTTCATATCTCTCACTTACTTATCTTCTCACTCTGCCGCGCCAGTCTGCTTTTATGGCCGATATAAACTTCGACTACAACGGCGGGCACGTGAGTGTTCGTCAGCATTGATCCACCCCGTGTTCATCGTGAACTCATCGTTGACTTTTAGGAATTGCACATGTCCTCCTTCGAGTTCTAGACCTATCTGGGCTTTATTTGAGAGCTTAGAGACGGCGACACAGACGATGAGGGATGTCCGAGCCAGTTCCATTTCCTTCGATCTCGAACTAACATTTCTCCTACCTCCCGGCGCTCGAGTAGATCGTTATGATACGAATAGCTAGATTCATTTCCTACGTTTTAATACCGTTTACACCAAATGCTACAATCTCCCCCACACAAATCGCTGTTTGAGCTGTGTAAAACACTGCAATTACTTTCAAGAATCTCGCCCCTTTTCAATTTCAATGGACAGCTGTATCGGATATACCTTGCAACTACCAACCGCTTGCTCCTCACCTGAGCATTCCAATTCAAAGCCTGAAATTATGTGACAACCGATATAAAAGCCACAGCATCTACTGCAGCCTCATCTTAAGCTTTCACCCAAGTATACTCTGAAGGTCTGTTCGTCCACGTCTTGCAAAGAACGAACGATCAGGATGAATGAGACGTGATAAATTAAAATAAAGCAGTAAGGCCGGCGAGCGGCATGGCCCGCTACCGGCTTTGATCGAGACCCGATTTAAATGATATGTAGTTATCAGAGAGCTTGCGCAAAAGCCGAATGTGGCTTCTGGGCGCGCAAACTCACCGCATACGGCTTTTTCTTTTTTCCCCTCTGGTGGTCAGAGGTGCTATTCAACAGTCCCAGTGATGCTCTGGAGCAAAAAAGTATAGTGCCGCGTGTGGCTTTGAAAGTCGCATGCGGCTTTTGCACAAGCTCTCTATTAAAGTGACATTAAAATACAGAGCCAAAACCCAGATCCGAAAAAGACCCGGATCCGAAAAAATTCCATTTTGAGCGGCATCCATGGGGTCTCTCAGGTGGGTCTTTTTTTGTAGAATACCTTCGAGGACTAGAAGTATTGTGGTGCAAAAAAACTGGGTCCATCCCACTGGTTGCGCACAGGTCATGCTTTTCCAAATGCCCGCCATTTGAATGCATCTCTATTGTGTCAGGTAATGTGTTTCAAAATGCCCGCCATTTGAATGCACCTCCATTGCACCAGGTCATGCTTTTCAAAATGCCAGCCATTTAAATGCACCTCCATTGCACCAGGTCATGCTTTTCACAATTCCAGCCATTTGAATGCATCTCCATTGCACCTGGTCACACTTTTCAAAATGCCAGCCCTTTGAATGCACCTCTATTGTGTCAGGTCATGCATTTCAAAATGCTGGCCATTTGAATGCACCTCTATTGCACCAGATCATGCTTTTCAAAATGGCAGTCCTCTGGGATCGAAACAGTCTTAATTCGCCACGTGAAGCAGTGGAATTAGTGTTGATAATCATAGTCTGGCTAGGTGAATGCATGCTCCAACGCGCGCACAGAGATTTTAACCCCCGGCGAACCACGTTGCGGAATATTTTTTGAATTTGGTGGCCACGCACATATTTTATCTCTTCCTGGTCCAGAAGTGGAATGAGGGTTCATTTTCTGGTCGATTCATAGTCCGTCTGGGTGAATGCACCCACTAACACGTGCGCAGAAAACTTAACACCTGACGAACCAGAAGGTACAGACCATAGTCATGAATCCGCTCTTCAGGGGAATTGGCAATACCCTTCTGGATCAGCTTGTGACGCTTTTCAAAAATTCCAGCCTTTTGAATGCACCTCTATTTCGCCAGGTCATGCTTTTCATAATTCCAGCCATTTGAAAGCACCTCCATTGTGCCAGGTCATGCTTTTCAAAATGCCTGCCATTTGAATGCACCTCTATTGTGTCAGGTCATGCTTTTCAAAATGGCAGCCATTTGAATGCACCTCTATTGCACCAGGTCATGCTTTTCAAAATAGCAGCCATTTAAATGCACCTCTATTGGACGTTGAACACAGTGAATCTCTGGCTCCTGTACCATATGTTCCTGCCGGCGATAAATGTCGACTGCAAGGAATTCCAGGACGAGTGGAATTTGCATCCTATATCAGGCCAAATGATCAGCGACCAGAGTACCGCAGTGAGTCGATAGCCTGTGCCTTTAGCATCCATTGCTCTCTTATCACGCCTCTTGGTACCGTCTTTCTTCCTCCACTACAATATGCAGTCAAAAATGCCCTAGATGCTAGGCCCCCTACGTATGATTGATCCTCAGAGCTTGGAGGCCACTAGAGAATGAGCAGAAAGACCACAGTGTTTGAGAAGATTACACAATGAAGTGCGCCCACTGAGTACCATGAAGAAAACTCATGGGTACTCATGTGAGTATAGCAGGTTGAAAAAGTCCAACTCAGATTGGTAGCTGACCCGTGGGAACAAGGACTCGGATCCGCGGGTATGGATACCCGCAGGTTTTCCCCGAGTAAATCCGTAGGGATCCACGAGTTACTCGCACTCGTGGTATGCCTTACTCATGTCTCGTTGCCCTCACTCGGCTGCCGGTTGATTGACTTCGTCTTTTCGAGCTCATATCTCCATGGTCAGCAATACCGCGGTTTAATTTTCCGAGCTCAAGTCTCGACGCCTCTCATGTCGGCGGCAATCCAACGGCTTCATTTTGCGAGCTGTTGCAGTTAATTCTTTGGCTTCTTCTGCACGAGCTCGAGTCTCGATGCCCTATCTTTATTCATCGAGCATGTCCCGAGGCGCCTATTCGATGGCTACATGGATTAAAGATTATGTCACACAAGCTGTTCTCAATCCATTTAAACCCATGTTGAGAATTGCCCTGGCTATCACTGGGACCCGACTCGATCAAAAAATGAGGCCTGGTTCCTGGGTCACGCTTTTGGAAATGCAGCGCCGTGTTTTGCGCGAAAAATGCGGCCTGGTGTCTGGGTCACGCTTTTCAAAATGCAGCACCTTGTTTTGCTCACGGAGAGCGCGAAACGGCGCCATTCCCCGATCAGCATCAACATTGGACAGCACCGGGTGTTTAAAGTTCAAATCAGCCTCTGTGTATCAACCGTCTCGAAGTCTGCCCAACAATGCTAAGAAACGCGCATTTTCACGTCCACTCTGGCGCTCGTTCTCTGTCAGATAAATAACTGCTCTAAAGGTGAGCCCGAGTAATTTGCCAAATAAAACCTTCTGTTTTAGGCGAGTAGCTGCCGTCATTCCACGCTGGTTTGCCCAAAACGGCATCGATGTGCTGCTTTGGCCATCCAACAGCCCCGATATGAACATCATAGAAAACGCCTGGAACAAGATGGAAGTCGATTATAACCGCAGACGGCGCCATGCGCCCAACAAAGACGAGTTATTCAAGATGTTGCAGGAGGAGTGGGGAAAGTGTTGAAGGAGTGCTGCGACCAATTTTATGCTGCTCTGCACCGGCGGATGACCAAATTCCAGGTCGCCAGGGGCTACTGGACTGGTTACCTGTGAGTACGACTCATTGTCTGTCCGGTATGATCTCATTTCGTCGCACAAATTGCGTACACCCCCAATATGGTAGCATTGAAAACACCCCCAATATGATACCATTGAAATTCTTTCAACCACAGCTTTGTATACCATGTCCCATTATATATGTGTTCAAAGGTTTTTTCTTCTCCTTCCAAGCGGTTCGCGCGATTTTTCCGCCATGAAGCTGCCGTCGAACCCAACGCACAACCGAAAGTATTCCGGCCGCAGGACCATTCTGACTGTCAAGGTAGTCGCGGTTGACTTGAGCTTCGTCGCCCTGAAGATGGCGACCGTGCTCATCGCTTGCTCGCAACAGAACAAATTCATCGCCAAGATCAAACGCACCACGCGGCAGTCCTTTGTCTTCTGGGTCAAGATCTGGGATCATGGCTTTCAGTGTGTTGACTTGAGATCTGCAGTGACTGCGCTCCGAAAGGTTCGCATATGGTCCTCATTTCGAAGGGTTCTGCAATAAATCCCGTTGGACTACTCCTCGGATAGATAGCAGTCCACCCTTGTGCAGGTTAGGTAAATTTCCAAAATGGTCCACAACTGAAGACTACTCAGGCTAATGTTGTTGGTCCCCGATCGACACATTGCGAGAGGGCGACGATATCTACCTATACAACTCGATGATTCATGTACTCAGGGCCCGAGACAAAGACTGTATCAATTTGCGGACTACTCCTCTGGCCGCCTGGCGTACTGTACTATTTCGACCAAGTATTCGGCCTTTGTGACCAGTGACCCTAAGTATTCATTTGCCATCAATTCAGTGCCGGCTGGGACCCGTGACCATTATTTGAAGTATTCATTGGGTATTTATATTCCGAGTCAGGACACAAATCTCCTGCCATGGCCGACGAAGGGAATGGATCCCAAGCGGCAAGCCAGCCCAAACCATCGTTGGAATTTTCATGTACTGCACGGTGATGCGGCGGGCTGGGGGGAAAAAAATCGTTTTTTGTGGCCCCGGAAAATGCAAAACGGTCCAGTATTCAACGTTCTCGGTGACCTGTGACTTTTTGAAAAAGTCTTCAATTCAGTCGTCGCCATGAACAGTGACTGACTCTTTACATTCAGCCGGATATATTCTATTAGAAAAACCTAAAACTAGGTTTCAATACACATACAGTATAGTAGGGTTCCTTGGATACCCACTTTGATGTTTCTGATGCCAAGTCCGCAATGCAAAGAAATTAAATCTGGATTTAAGTTTGTACATACTAGAACTTATAATGAGCTATACTGCCTCGAAATTTCACAATTTAAGTGTGTAGAATGTAGCCAGATAAAAAAATTGATCTCAACGGCCGAACAGTCACACATCGGGTTCCTTGGATAGCGTGATGTCACACATCATCATTCTGCCCCATTGGCTCCTGTGGGTTGACTTTTGGCGGCTATTCCCGTAGCTGTCGGATTCAGGGCGGGATAGGTCGGATTTGCGCGGGAGACCGGACAGCGGCGCGGCTGGGTGCGGACAGAAGAAGGACGATCACTTGTCAACAAATGTATCACGTGCCCACAAAGGTGTCACGTCTTTTGTGTGCGCGATCTCATTTTAGATGCATCAATCTCGGCCGGATTGCCCGATTTTTTAGAGGAGATTGCAGCCAAGAAGTTTGACCTTAATAAGGGAAATAGTTCAGGTCAATAGTGGCCCGATTAATGGACAATCAACGAGAAGGAAAGTGATTGATGACCTGATTAGGCAATGAATTAGACCAAACGACCTTTTCTTCCAGCACCGACGCGTCTATGCGCTTGAAATTAATTCAGAACACGAGGCTTCGATATAGGATGTATTTCATAGCAAAATTTTAACCTGGGATGACGCTCGGGAGTTTTTTTAAAAATAATACCCAAGGATGTCTCACTATCCAAGGAACCCTACTATACTGTACCTTGGCCAATTGGAGTTTCTAGCAATTGACGAGGCAGCCCAAAGATCAGTTGCTGGGATGCTGTGCTGAGACATTGGGATTGATAGCCGGGCTCCTGGGATTCCCACGGGAAAACCCAGGGTTGGTCTGGGCTTTGGTACTGGTTCGTGGGATTCCCACGGGTCGAGGGGGGTTGATGACAGGTTCAGCTGGGATTGATGGGAGAACTCAGAATCTCAGTTGGGAAATAATAAGATATTCGTGGGAACCCATTTGCGGTAAAGTAAAGTCATGTGGTAGTAAATGTGCATCACGAATTGTGTAATTTATGCCGTATGCTCTGCATTTATGTGTGGACACAGACTTTCCTTCTGTGCACTGTTTAAGGCGGTTGTTGAAAAATTTACTGTCTAGACGTAAATTCCAGTTTAAACACCGAATTAAACTCATCGGGTTTAGCGTTCAAGGGAGCAAATGGTGGTGGGATGCCAGGCTGTTTGATCAGCGTTTAAGTAGGTGTTTAATGACTGTGAAACCTATAATGAGTTGCAAAAAACAGCACTCACTAAGAATTGAACCCACGACTTGTTTATGGGCCCAAAGAGTACGGCGCAACGCTAATCCAACTGAGCCAAGGAGCTCACAGATTATGTGTAATATAGGGTTCATTCAAGCCAGACTCTGGCAACGGGTTTACAGCTCTTTGCAGAACTTAGGGCGTGGCCCATTTTTTCTTTTTTTAAGTCAAATTTCACCAGAATGCTTATTTCAAGCTCATTTCTCAACCGTTTGCCTTGGGAGTAGGCTCATTCGATTTGCACTGAAATTTCGCAGGGCATGACGTGTTAGGAATTTTTCTGGTCCCCTCGAGATGATTTAGTGAGTCAGGTTCAAGTGTTTCTGGATGTCTGGATGCAGAACATGTGCCACATTACCCGTAGTGCTCGGATTGACCTAAATTCTTTATATGATGTACCTGGATGTATTCTGGAGGGCAGAACACACCGGGATAGTGAATGTGACTTATACTTCAAATGTGGAGCTGGCAGGATTTGGCAATGAAAATTTGGCCCACCATAATGTACAATACATTTGAAGTACACATCACATTGACTATCCCGGTGTTTCATGCCCTTGGTGATATCATCAAATAGACCATATTAAAAAACTAAGTCAATGAGCCCCGCCGTCCGAAATGGTATATAAAGCGATGGTTCACTCCCCATTTTCGTCATTCCCCCATGTACTTCTGTGGCTGTGCCGACCGCTTCATCAGGCCTCTGGATTATTGGATTGGGTACAACATCTCGAGCCCCTCATCCATGTATCCGGGTCTCAAGTTGGTCTGCCTCGGGATTATTGGATTCAGTTTTGCACCTCATCTATGTATCCGGGACGCAGCTCACAGGGGGGCTATTTTGGATTCAGTGCAACTTCGTGTTGCGCCGAAACTTATTATTATCTTGGATTGCCGAATCCTATTATTTGGACTCTGGGGGTTTATTATGGATTGAGCGCAACCTTGCGTTGCGCCGAATCCTTTCATTTCGGCTCTGGGGGTTTATTATGGATTCAGCGCAACCTTTCGTTGGGCCGAATCCTATTATTTGGGCTCTGGGGGATTATTATGGATTGAGCGCGACCTTGCGTTGCGCCGAATCCTTTTTCATTTGGGATCTGGGCTCTGCAGGATTATTTTGGATTGAGCGCAACCTTGCGTCGCGCCGAATCCTTTCATTTGGGCACTGGGGCATTATCATGGATTGAGCGCGACATTTCGTTGGGCCGAATCCTTTCATTTGGGCTCTGGGGGATCATTATGGATTGACCGCGACCTTGCGTTGCGCCGAATTCTTTTTCATTTGGGCTCTGGGGCATTATCATAGATTGAGCGCGACCTTGCGTTGCGCCGAATCCTTTCATTTGGGCTCTGGGGGATTATTATGGATTGAGCGCGACCTTGCGTTGCGCCGAATCCTATTATTTGGGCTCTGGGGGATTATTATGGATTGAGCGCGACCTTGCGGTGCGCCGAATCCTTTTTCATTTGGGCTCTGGGGAGTATTTGCGGGACTTTTTGTTGTGCCCACGCATTTGGCTCTGAAGGATTATTTGGATCGAGCCCAGCCTTGCATTCCGCCGGATCGTTTCGATTGAATGGATCTTCAATGCATTGAAGTCCAACCCCGTTGCGACCATGGATTTTTTTTTATCGTCCTCCACTGTTGGCTTTATGCTAATCCCTAATTTACAGGGCATCACCAGAGTGAGCCCAACTTTGGTGGTTGCATTCTGGGCCTTGCGCCCACTCCATCGCTCATTGGTCAATTCGCTTAAAATCCCGTTTTATGCCGCCGGGGTGAGTTCAAAGGATCCTTCATCTACGCTTTCAAGGATCCTCACGATTTTCACGGCAGCCATCCCCGACGGCATATCTCTCCACCTTGCCCTCCACTCTCGTGGTTGAAAGCGGGATGGGTTGAAAGCGAGAGGGATTCACAGAGTGTGAGCGCCGACCTAGGAGCCCATTTTCTCGTTGGAGTCGGACTTGATCTTCTCGCATTAAGTAGTTACCAATAGATATACAGTCGGATTGTTCATATTGATATGGTTGCATTAAGTAATTATCAGTAGATGTACAGTCGGATTGCTCATATTGATGCTCTCGCATTAAGTAGTTATCAATACAGACTTTTCCGATGGGCTTGGCAAAACGGCTTGCCCCGCTTAGCGGAGTTTAAATTTAGTGGTATGGGCTTGGACGGCTTGGCTCGTGGCTGGGCTTGACTTATGCTCGGCTACACAATGAATCTCACTGTGGCCATTTGAATGCAGCTCTATTGCACCAGGTCATGCTTTTCAAAATGCTGTGTCTGGTCATGCTTTCAGAATGCCAGCCATTTGAATGCAGCTCTATTGCACCAGGTCATGCTTTTCAAAATGGCAGCCATTTGATATTGCGTCAGGTCATGCTTTTCAAATGGCAGCCATTTGAATGCAGCTCTATGGCCCAGTATTTCCTGACCACTACATTATAACTAGATGTTATATTCACTATCCTGGTAGTGTGTTGACTAGAGAATACATAGGTGTCCACCGTCTCGAAAATTTAGAGCAATCGGGGGTGAAATGCTGATGCCGCAGCTGTCCTGCCTGAAATCAGGATTTTTTGGGTGAAAATTTTATTTGGAAACCAAAACAAAAGATCAAGGAGACCATTGACTGCGGATTTTCAGTGCGAGTAGAATGAGATATGTCCCGAGGCAATCTGACAAAAATTGAAGTCGGGGCAGCTGTTCTGCCCAAAATGGCTGAAAACAGAAAAAAATCGTCCACGCCCTAAGTTCCGCAAACGGCTGTAATTTGGTGTTTATGTACATAAACTGGAATTTACGTCTAGACACAATTTTTTAAAACAAACTTGCTAGGGTTACTGTTCAGTCGACTTCGTTTACCCTGGGATTTCAAGCAATCCTCCTCCAGAATATTCCCTCAATCGCATGATTATCGCGCCTCACAACACCGATGTCTTCCAAGTCAATGAGGATGTGTCGGGGAACATGAGCGGCGGTCTACGTGTGTACTACGGCGCAGACAAGATAATCCAGGAAGCAGGGCACCAGAGGTGTCTGGTATGCACATAGATCATTCTCGAACACGCTTTCTAATGTCAACTCAGGTGGAGAGAAGCAGCGGCTTGTCGCGTTCGTACCGTTGATCTTGCTTTTTTATTCTGTTTCCGAAGCGGAGCGCAGTCACGAGCCTATAGATGTGCAGTGCTTACATAAGGGTTGCTGGGTTTCGCGCAAAACTAATTGCAATACGCGATGGGGAATGACGGGCTGGAGCTGTAAAAAAAGAGTGGACTAAACGGTTAACAACGTAGTACTCATCGGCTCTGCGCATTTGCGCTGGTTTCTCAACTCATCTAGAAATTTAACTAACCTTCCTCTAGCGCCCACTGTGTGAACCCCCAGAGCCTTCAAGTCTGAATCAGTCAAATTCAACATATTGACCCATGAAATGCCTTGGAAGCAATTGTTATACTTGTGGAGCCTTTTAGAACGCAGCCAGGACTGAATGTCTGACAAAGGACGGCAAGGCTCGGCATTGTGATTGATTGATTGATTGATGGGTGAACAGCCCCTAAGAAATGCGGCAGCCATGAGGCTGCAACAAGGCTTTCTCTTTACTTCCTCTACATTCTTCTGCTCTTTACCCATGCCTAGAGCTACTAAGTATAAAAAAGCCCGGCAAAATAACCTCCAGAAGGCCCAAGACTCATAAAGTCACTGTGGAAGAGGTTCCTGATGAAGATGACCCATATCAGTTTCATTTATTTCCAATGGTTAATATAGCCATGTAGATATGCCAATGGTGTGGCACAATTTATTTCAGCTTACGCCAGTGGGCTTACTGGTGCTGACTTGAAATGGGTAAACAAGCCTTATAGAGGTCATCGGATCTTGCCTCTAAGCATGATTGCAGATATAAAAGATTCCATTGCACAGTTCCTGGCCAAAAAATAGACACTTTTTGCTGCTTCTATCCCATGTAAATCACAGAAATATGGTTTTATACAATTTTTTTATTCTCTGGCATCGAAATTGATCGTGGGAAAGTATTAATAAGCGGATTACATAAGGGTGCTGGGGTTCCACGCCCTCTATCTTAGTGAAAACATCAAAAAAACAAAACAAAAAAAAAACAGACCGCGTCCTAAGTTCCGCAAGTACCGAGTAGCTGTAAGCGCCCACCTGCTTGTTACTCTGCGTAGCGGCTATATAGACGTATAAAGGCCTTGAAATTTCTTCGACACCCAGAAAGTGCATTAACCTGGTCGGATTGCGCTCTGAATTTCAATGTCTCGTTGTTAGTAGCTGTAAATGTCGCGCTCGGACATACCAGAACTCTGCTCTCGCAACGGCGGAAAATATGTGATGCAGGCGAGTTTCCCTCCTCAAATGGCCATGATCTATTCCGGTTTCCACACTGGCTCCGGCGATTATGCAAGAATACGGCACTTTTGAGCAGACTCGGTCTATTGGATTCCGTTCGAGTCCCTACGGGCCGTCTGAACCCCGCCCAAGGTTCATTCTAGTGCAAGGCAAATATAAATTCTGCTCTTCATGGCCTGATTGGATTCAATTCTCGGTCACACTGCATCCAACTGATCACTAGCCGCATGCAGCGTCGTGCGATGCGTCGATGGGGTGCACCCCGATGTCGCTGATCGGCCCCAACCCGACGAGCCTTTGACACCGAACGTAAAATTTGAATTGCGTCAAGGAAGAAATACAACAATTAAGCGAAAGAAATGCGGAAATGAGGGTCCGGAGAATGCGGAATGAGTGACATCGGTGGAGTGTGAGGAGAACCGGGCACTCAGTCACTGGGGAAAGGTCCCCACATGTACAGTACAGATGTCGCAGCTGGAACGACTCCGAACTGGACTACGAACGCAGGTACGTACGTCCTTTTGTGCGCGATGTGTTCTACAACTAACCGCGCTGCCGATCCCACGTACACCGCATGTAATTCCCTGCCCGAGTCCACCTTTGTGTCCGCCGCGTGCCACAGAACCAACGCCGCGGCCTTCTCCAGCACCCGCGAGACACCGCCCATCTCCACTGATGAGGGTATCGCAGGTCAAATCGCGATCGCGTGAGGTCGACGCACCAGCCACAGAACGAACACAGTATGTGTTTTCCTGTGGCAATTACAACAACTGAGTACAGCTGTTTGCAAAATTGATGACAGTCAGTGCAAAATAAAAATAAAACAAACATTTGATCTGTCTACTTGCCGAGGTCGTATCTTGGCCAGTTCTTATCCGATTTTCCTGAAACCAGATGCAATGGGAAGCGGCTAAGCAGGGCTATCTATAATACAGATACACGACAACCAGTCATTCGATGCGCAAGTAGGATATCACGAATAATATTCGAAGAGGTCATGGACAACGTGGTCTCGGACGGTGCGGTCATAGGGGACGGTGAGGAGCGAGATATGGACGGGCAGTGACAGGCTTGCAACCCATCACATGCACACATATGTATCACTACAAGAGGTTGGAAAAACAGTAGCAAAATTAAAGGTAGGAGACTCACGCTCGTCATGCTCATGCGACAATTCCCCAGCAGTAGGAAGTTGCTGTTCCAATCAGACCAGGGATTCCTCGGCGCGACAAGCCAGATGTTTACCCCAGGTACTGCAGATTGATGTTAATATTTTTCAAGCCCTGGCGACACGCGAAGGACTTGCGAGTCCGAGGACAATCATGGATTGATGCCTTCAATCTATTCAAGGAAAATTGCCAGCCATCCGTGCTGAACATGATGGATAATATGCAGATACTTCATGAATGCCGGGCTGGGAATGTCGAGCAAGGTCGGTCGAAAAATGTCCTTGGCCTCCCCCACTACGCCTTCCCAAAAAGGAATGTGCCATCAAACAAAGAATGGACGAGCCCTGCGGACTCCTCGGACTGTCTATCAGTATATATGCCCTCTGAGAGGGGATGGAGGATCTCAAATAAATTATTTGATGTTTTGAGTCTGTCAATACATGTTCTAGGGCATTTATAACAAAATTACTGGAATAGATGAAGGGAGCTGAATGTTCTGGCACAGAGGTAGTAAACAGTATGTAGCCCAAAATTTCATTTCAGCTGGAAAAAACAAGAAATCACAGCTTTAAGGTAGGGCAAGGCCTTGCCATTATTGTGCAGGCTGGGCTGAGCTGTGTGCACTGTACTGGCCATTGAGAGTTGCAGTGAAATAATTGATATATCCAGTTGATTGCATCCCGGGCGACGTACAACAGATATAGGCAGTCGGGGCGGGGAAGGAACGGAAGAAAGTAAGAAAAAAAAAGGATTGCGCCTCAAAAGAATCGAACACAGACGCATCATAATACTAATGATGCAGTCATTGTACCGAAGCGCGTACATAACAGCTAGACTAGAGTAGCAGTTCCAATGGTGTGAACCAGTAAGGCTATGGCTGGCGGGCGGGGAGATTTCCTTTTATGGGAAAGGCGTAGTGGGGGAGGGGTAGGTCAGCTAGGTCGCTCGAAGGAGGCCAGTCCTAAGACAATGAATACGAGACTCTGGCAGGATAACACGGCTCACCTTGAGCTTCCAGCAACCGCTCACACTCTCATACTTGCCGAAAGTGCTGAAAAACTCCGGCGAAGGCACGGGTCGTAAACTTGTTTTAAGTCCAGCCACACGCAACTGACGCCTGTCACATCAAGTCACACCGTCCAAATCGGGAGAAATGCAACGATTGAATCGAAAGTTAATGGAGTGAGACAATTGATCGGGTTTAAAACGAGGTTTACTCAAGTCTAATTGACGAGTAAGTCTCTGCACGCAGTCCCGCAACAGCAGCTTACCCGAGAAGTCCTCGCCGACTCAGGTCGCGACGAGGACGCAGGAGCGCGACCACCTCTCGGGTATCACAGCTCCCTCGGGTAAGCGGCTAGCTTTTGTCCTTCGGGACTTGCAATGACCGCCTTTGTCTCAGTCAACTGAACAAAGGGCTCGAGGTCCAGGCCATCGCAACGCGGGGGCCATTGGCCCGCACGCTATATAAACCCTGGCGAGCCGAGTAGAACCTCAGCTTCTCACTCGGTGTCGCCAGGTACGCAGTCCCTCACTTACAACTGTTTGTAGTTCTCACTCGGTCTCGCCAGCGCTCTTATTTTGCTATCACTTGAATATATTCATATTCTATCTAAATCTCATTCCCGCTTACAATGCCCGATGGACCCAACTCCGTCCAGTTCTCATCTGAGCATGTCGAAGCCCTCCAAAAAATCATCCAACTCTATGTCGACGGCAATACCAGCCGCATGGACGCTATCTTCGAGCTCCACCAGCAGGGCAGAACCATCTGTACCGCCATCAGCACCCCTTTCTCATCCCAGATCCTTCAACCGTACATGGATCAACTCGACGCGCACTCCGAGAGCCAGCGCGTCGGCTCCGGTGCAGGGGGTACGGGCGGATCGAGCGAGCGACCCGGTGGCTCAGGGGACCTCGACGACCCTGACGGCAATGGAGACGGACCGTTTCCCCAAGGGCACAAGCGGCCCCGTGACGATGCCGACGACGACCCCGTCGCGCCCAAACGCGCCAAGTTCGACCCAGCAGCCGTCGCGTGGGGCGGGGAAGCGGACCGTTTCCTCGACTCGGTCGCTTTCTCACCTCAACACCTCGCCGTTGTCAAGCAAATTGAAGTCTACTCACTTGACATCAAAGAGGCTCTTCGGGTTCTCTCCCTTGCTCTCCGCAAACCAGTTTTCCCGGACAGCCTCTGGAAGGATGTCCTCCTCGACCGCTTCGTCGACCTCGATACCGTCTTGGCCAGTCGCTTCGCCGTCGAACCCGACGAACCCCAGCAGCTCGTCGTTGGAGATCACCAACTCGAGATCAAGAAACCAAAGATGGTCTCGAGATTCTCCAGTCATGGGCAATGGCTCCTTGCGTTCCGGGCCTACGCAAAAGCGGTCACCTTCGCTTTCAACGGGCGACAGGACGAGCTCGAAACTTACGAGAACCACATCCACGAACTCTTCGCAAGCTGGAATCCGTCCCTACACCACCGCGCCCTCAGCTACGACTGCGCCGCTCGTAACCTCATCGGGCAGTCGCACGGCATCCTCTTCAGCGACATTCACAAGCTCAGAGCATGCGAGAACGCTCACCTCTCCGCGGGAGGAGTCTGCGTCTCTGCGGGTTCCTTTCTGGCCAGGCTGAGCACAAACCGAAAGGCAAGAAGACCAAACGCCCTGACGGCGGCGAGGTCTGCCGAAACTTCAACTATAACAACTGCGACCGCGGAACCGACTGCAAGTTCCGTCACGCCTGCCTCCGGTGCAAGAGCGATGGGCACATTCTTGGAGACTGCCCCGACAAGCAACGCCACTGAGCCTCAGCCACCCGCTAGGCCAATGACGCGGCTCGAGACGGCAGTCCCCGCGCACACCAAATTCTTCGTGGAAGACATTGAGGAGGTCGAGGACAGCACGGATCCAGCGTGCTTCCTGCCGCAGTACATGCGCGGCATGGGCTGGAAGACTCATCAGTCAGCATCGTCCAGTCGTACGGCACAGTACACGGAAGTTGACGAACCTCTTCCGCGACCCCCTCCTCAAGAATTTGCGAACACGCATGCAATGAAGACCATCTCCGACCACCCTGACCTCTTCCGCGTCCCACAAGTGATCAAGGTCAACCGCCTCGAGAGCCTTCTGAGGCGGCACCCGAATCAACCTTTCGTACAGTCAGTACTTGCGGGATTGCGTGAAGGGTTCTGGCCCGGGATGGACACTCACCACGAGGATGGATATCCGTTAACGTACGACAATGCCTTTATTCCGCCCCCATCGGAGCATCTTCTCCCTGGGATGTACAGCACCCCCGTCATCGCCGTCCCCAAGCCCCATTCTGACGACCTGCGCCTTGTATCCCACCAGAGCTATGGCGAGTTCTCGCAGAACACCATGGTCGATGGACCACAGACCTAGGGTCCTCGCATGGACACCATGCAGCAATTCATCCCCGCGCTCCTGCGCTTCCGGCGCCAGCATCCGGACGCGAGGCTGGTAATATGGAAGTCTGACGTAGCAGAAGCCTTTCGACTCCTGCCAATGCACCCGTTAGCCGCAATCAAGCAAGTCGTTACATCAAACATACCGACCAAAGCCGAAGTTGCAGCCGGCCAGTCGAACAGTCCACTCCAGCGCAATGTTGACTGGGGTGCGACGTTTGGGAATCGCGGCTCTCCGAGACTATGGGCGTCGGTGATGGGTTTGGTCATTTGGGTGGCTTATCAAACTGCTCGTGGACATTTTTTGCTACGTTGACGATGCCTTCGGTTGGGAACTCGAAACTAACTTCATTTTCTATGCCCCATACCAAAAGCGAATGCCAGCAAAACAGGCCCAACTCCTCCTTCTCTGGGATTTCCTCGGCATTCCACACAAGGAGAAGAAGCAGCTGCACGGCACGTCGCTTACCGTCATAGGTTTCCAAATCGATGCGAACACAATGACCATCACGTTGCCTCCGGACTCCAAGGCCGAGCTCGAGCAGTGGATTGAAGAGTTTATTGACACCCCGTCGCGTCGCCGCAAGCTCCGAGAATTCCAGGCTCTCGCCGGCTGGATGAATTGGGGACATGGAACAACAGCACGCCAGCATCTACCTGAACAATGCGATCAAGGATGACCTTCGCTGGTTCTTGAATCACCTTCGCCACTCCGGCGGGACCGCTCTGCTGGAATCCCTTGACTGGGACCCACACACAGAGACCCACGCAACGATATACTGCGACGCATCGCTCAAGGGCATGGGGTTTTGGTTGCCTGAGCGCCTGCTAGGCTTCTATTCCCCCGTTCCCTCCGAACCCCCCGCTGACACCATTTTCTTCTTTGAAGCCTTGTGTGTTGCATCCGCACTTCGGTGGTATTGCACTACTGTTCTTTCGAACACCACCACCGCTTCCCGCTATCGCCTCACCATCTTAACCGACAACTCGAACACAGTCAGTATCTTCAATACTCTGCGTGCGACACCGGCATACAACATGATTCTGCGAACCGCAGTCGAGGACCTCATCCAGTACAACGTTGATCTGCGCGTCCTCCACGTCCCCGGCGAGGACAACACGGTCGCCGACGCCATCTCTCGCAGCCGCCCCCTCGACGCAAAGGGCTACGCCCCCGGACTCGTCATCCGACCGTTTCAACCCCCGCAGGAGCCGCTGGGGGCTGCCGCACAATGATCACATCGCACGTCAAGTTCAGGCAACCCGTGCGGGAAGCCTGGAACATGGAGCAGCTTGTCCATCAACGAGCTGTCGCCATGGGCGCCGCCATCGACACATCTACAGCGCACACGTATGGCTCCGCCCTCAACTCGTACATTGAGTTCTGCCGACTTCACAAATTTCCCATTACCCCGACTGCAGAGACACTGAGTTTTTACACAGTGTTCATGTGCCATCATATCAATCCAAAATCCGTCGACTCCTACCTCTCAGGTATCTGTAACCGGCTCGAAGCCCATTTTCCCGAAGTACGCGAAATACGGAAGAGCATGCTGGTGTCGCGAACTCTCCAAGGCTGTAAACGCCTCCGCGGCACCGCGACGAAACGGAAATCACCACTCTCATGCCAACAACTCCGACAGGCGATCGCCGCCCCCCTTCCCACGACGACCTCCTCTTTCTCACCATCCTCCTCTCCGGCTTTCGCGCGCTTCAACGGCTTGGCGAACCCACGATGCCGGACCACCCGCGCATACGCAACCCGCGAAAATACACTAAACGTGTATCCGTCACGGTGGACGCCACGCAGTACGAATATTGGCTGCCCGCACACAAAGCAGATACGTCCTTCGAGGGCAACCACATTATCATCACGGACCCAGATGCACACCTCCACTTCCGTCGATACCTCGCTTCACGCGACCAACGCCACCCCCTCAATCCCTTCCTGTGGATCCGCGACGATGGCACGGTACCGACACGCACCTGGTTCATGCGCCGTCTACGCCACCTGTTCTCCGACACGAGCATCGCAGGGCAGTCCATGCGAGCCGGCGGCGCCACAGCGCTCGCGGAAGACGGCGCCCCTCCGCACATCATCCAAGCCGCCGGCCGTTGGGCATCGGACACCTTCCAGATATACATCAGGAAGCACCCGATATTACTGCAAGCGATGCTCCATGCCCGCGAGCGTTCCTGAGCTCGCGCTCGCACCTCCAACATCTATATCTCATCACAAATTTCCTTCCATTACCTCTTTAGCCTCTTCGGCACTCGCTCGCACTCCCAATATACTCGCAGGCCCATCGGGCCTTTCCCTGGCTAAACACTTCGCTCGTAATCACGACGGCGATGGCAATTAGTCGGGTTTAAAACGAGGTTTACTCAAGTCTAATTGACGAGTAAGTCTCTGCACGCAGTCCCGCAACAGCAGCTTACCCGAGAAGTCCTCGCCGACTCAGGTCGCGACGAGGACGCAGGAGCGCGACCACCTCTCGGGTATCACAGCTCCCTCGGGTAAGCGGCTAGCTTTTGTCCTTCGGGACTTGCAATGACCGCCTTTGTCTCAGTCAACTGAACAAAGGGCTCGAGGTCCAGGCCATCGCAACGCGGGGGCCATTGGCCCGCACGCTATATAAACCCTGGCGAGTCGAGTAGAACCTCAGCTTCTCACTCGGTGTCGCCAGGTACGCAGTCCCTCACTTACAACTGTTTGTAGTTCTCACTCGGTCTCGCCAGCGCTCTTATTTTGCTATCCCACCCACCCTTCACCTGTTTAAAATAAAATAAAATAATCTCGTAGGCCCATCGGGCCTTTCCCTGGCTAAACACTTCGCTCGTAATCACGACGGCGATGGCAATTAGAGGGCCCATGAAGCAAAACTGGCCGCAACATATTGTAATATGAATCATATAAGTGCTCATAAAAAAAATTGGGGGGTGTATTATCTGAGACTGGGTACTGAGCCATCTTGCCATTTTTCGCCTCGGACCCACACACAGTAATGTTTATGTCCATGTATGTGCAGTATGGGAGGAAGGCATGCATCTTAGGAGTGTATGGATAATTTTTCCTCGAATTTATATTATGGTTTCACGGCTCGCCAAAATTTTATTTCCGGCGGTATCTCAAAGTGGCAAAACCGGGCTAGTGGGCCACTTGCTTGAATTCTCCGTTAGCTCTTGGACTATTCACCACAGGACATCCCAAATTTTTTAGGGGATATACTCACTATTCTATTCTATGCATATAACCCCCACATCTGAACAATACCAAGGTCGTAACAATTTCCGTTTCAGGCCAAGTAGGGGCGTGAAATGGCAGTGCAAATTGAACGGCTTGCCCCACAAAGCACAGAGGGTGTTGAGTCCCCAAATTAAGACATAAAATGTTCATAGGATGTATTCGAACCTAACTGGGCTCAAAGAGTACCACCCACAAGTTCATAACCCCTCAAACAAAATCCATCTTTATCTGCACCTGAAATTTGGTGGTTTTGAGTAGTTGCTCGCTGTGACATGGAAGTCGCGCAGCTAAAATATCATAAACTTGGGAGATTACACATTTGGTGGTATAGATTGTGACAGCAAAGTTCTAAGTTGGTAGCACACTCAGCTGGTCCGTTATAGAGGTGGCCCAATTGTGCGGTTCGGGGTCAGCTTGTGGTCTTCTTCGCGGACTCTGGAGGAGATATAGCATAATTTTGGAGTATGATGGCCTCCAAGATCGTGCCTCCAAACTAGGGGAAGAGAACGAGCCAAAAACCTCGCAAATCGAATAGGTATTGGTGGAGAAACAAGCGGAAAACTAGGCTCGAATCCAGCCTGTCGTATCGAAATCTTTGTGTCGATAGACAGGCTGGTCGATCATTAGATAAGCCAGCGTGATTTGGCCTTCGGTGGGGAGAATTAGATGTATGAGCAATGGTGAACAGAAAGAAAGGCATAATTAAGGCCACTGGGCATTTTCTCTGGCCATTTTGCCTGGACTGAGGACTGTGTACCATCTCTCAGTTCATGTTGCCACTGTTTATATCAAATGTTATCGGCCCGGCTTCGCCAAAAGATCGCTTACAAATAGCCTTTTTGGGATAATTTACGCGTATTGAGAATTCAAACTCCGATCGACCGGTCTGTCTATCGACACATTTCAGCCTACAGTTTCAATACGACAGACGGTCTCCGGTCTAGCGGAAAACGAACGCAAAGGCTGTTCGGAGATAAGAAAAGGTGTTCACACGCCATCATCCTGATGGAAAACTTCCCACATTGTTGATCGCCGCGTCGAAATGCCTCCAAACTTGACATACTCAGTCGTGTTCCATCCCACAGGTGCCAAGATATCAAATTTTCTCTCGAAGCAGCTTGGGTTAGGCAAGTGGCCCACTAGCTAGTGTGGCCCATTAGGCAGTCGCATATAATAGAGTTGAAATGAAAGACCAGATACACGAGCGTATGCAGACAAAATATAGCTTCTGAGGAAACTAGCAGCAAAGCCCGTGATCGAGAAATCAATGGCGAAACGTATACCCAACCCGAGATGATCAAGTCTTCAAACAGCAGGCTCTACAGAGCCGACATGATCCTGGGGCCGAACACAGAGACAACGGTTGGTTGTTCGACTGCCCGACGCTGTTCCTCCACAATATGATTCGGCATGGGTAGGTGTACCAGGCCTCGGATGAGCATAGGTAAGCATGCCCAATTACTCGGACGCGGAATATGTGGCTCGGCGGGAACCCAGTTACGGCACTGCCCCCGAGAAAGATATTCAAGAGCAACTCTGGGTGAGTGGATGAACAGTCTGCCAGTTCCCAACAATCATGATTCTCGAAAGGAAACACGATCCGATGACGGTTCGGTAACAGAACGAGGATGAAGCACTGGATATACAGGCGGTTTAGAGGAGTAGGGAACGACCGTGCAGATTCGATGCAGATTAGGCGGCAGGCCTGCAGATTGCGAGAAACGGCCTGATGGCAAAGATGGGCAGCATGGGCCCAGCGGAAACATACGGAAATGACCCGACACACAGGGACTAATGCCCAGCGCAAGGCACAGAGTAGAAAGCAACGCTGTCGTCTAATAACCGTCAGTTGCGTAAACTAGGAGTGGGAAAATGCGGCTCAACGGCTCCTAGTGTTTCTTCCAAATTGGAAGCTTTCTTTCACTTCTCCAGGCATCGAGTATGGATCTCTGGCTCCATGAGCCAACCTAGTCGGTGATATGTGGATGCTAGACCACCCATGGCCCGGAGGGTGTGGAGATGGTCTCTTCCCTGAAGTTCCCTGTATTTCTGAAGCAGCATAACCTGGCGGCTCTCGGACTCGTTGAGCCGCGCCAGTTCGCGCTATGCTGTTGCAAGAGTGCCCATTGTCCATAGAGTTTCGGGATGATCAGGACCCGATACTTCTCTGCGCTTTTCCAGCCCTGAAATAAGGAGGTTTTCAGCTTTGTTGAATTGATTGAGCCTATACCCGAGGCAAACAGGGCAGAACTGAGGGCAGGGTAGCTGTCCCACCAAAAAATCCCCCAAAATGACCGCATAAAACTCATTTGATCCCCCGGACAGTCATCTTTGGGGTCAGATGAAAGATTAGAGGACACAGTTCGCTGCGCATTTGAAATGCGAATCTATTTTCTACCGAATGGTAGGCTCGTGTCCAGCCGTTAGGTGCAGGAATGACGAGCAAGCAGGTATTACTTACCATAACGGCTGGAGGCACTTAGCCGCAAATTGATAGATGGCGATTTCAAACTCCGCTTATACCGTATTAGGAATGCCGCCGGTTCTCAAAATGGAAATGAGGCTGTGTTATTTTTTATGAGCCGACACGCGTCGCGTTCTCCAGCTTCATAGACGGTGGCGAGGCCATCCGCACTGCTCTTGGGGCGTCCAACACTCCTTACCCATCCACACCCCTCATTTACGGTCCCAGAAACACATTAATTTCAGTCTAATTTACCCATATCATCATCTTACTGGCGGTGAATCTCCCATGGCGGGAAGGCAGCGACCCCAAAACGAAAATGACGGGTTCATCGACATGTCTGGCCCGCCAAGGAAGCGGCAACGACGCGTCCCTCAGGTCGTTACCCAGTCTATGCGCGAGGCTGCACACTTACCTCCTAATTGATCCCCTTTCTCTTCCCTTTTCCCCCTCTTGCCCTTTCCCCCTTTCCTCTTTCCTCCCTCTCCCTCCGAACCGCTCGCTAACCCCTCCCCAGGTCTTCCGCAACCCCGTCCTCGGGCTGCGCAACGACCGCGCACCCAAGTTCATCCGGCCGTTTGCGAGCTGCAAGAGTGCAAAAATAATGCTGGACCCGGTGACGGGGGTCAGCCGCGGGTATGGGTTCGTTAGGTGCGTCTGGATGTGAAGTTCTCGCCCACGCTTCTTTCGCGCACGATGCTAACGTGTTTTTCTCGTGCAGATTCATGGACGAATCAGACCAGCAGCGCGCGCTGATTGAGATGCACGGCTTGTATTGTCTTTCCCGGCCAAGTGCGTCTCTTCATTTATTATCGCGATACTCACCGCGATGCTGACGACGCCCTCAGTGCGCATCTCCCCTGCCACCGCCAAGTTCAAACCCCCACAGGCTGACGGCGTCTCCCCCGCCACCCTCTCCACCTCTGCGTCCGCGCCCGCCATGCCCACGAGCGTGTCCGCCCCGATTGCGGCGAGCTACTACCCCGGCGGCGGCGACGCGGTGGCGTACGCGCCTGGTGGAGGTGTGACGAGCGCAACTGGGGGCGGCACGGGCGCGGAGTACTTTGCACAGCAGTACGGCGTCGGCGTCCCACAGCAGCAGGCGCAGGCCCGTGTGCAGCAACAGCAGCCGGTGCACCCCCCACAGCAGGGCAACGACGAATGGCGTCACGCCTCGCAGGCGCGCGTGAGCCTGGGGAACCTCATCGGGCCGAACGGGGAGCAGCTCACCAGCACGGACCCGTACAACACGACTGTCTTCGTCGGCGGGCTGTCGCTGCTGGTTGGGGAGGAGACGCTGCGGACGTTTTTCGTGCCGTTTGGGGAGCTCCACTACGTGAAGGTGCCGGTGGGGAAGCGTTGTGGGTTTGTGCAGTTTGTGCGGAAAGCGGATGCGGAGCGGGCGATTGAGAAGATGCAGGGGTTTCCCGTGGGGGGGAGTCAAATTCGGCTGAGTTGGGGGCGGAGTCAGTGTGAGTGCGACGCGACGGCTGGTATGAGAGTGTGAAGTATGGGCGCTGACGAGTGTGTTTGATAGATAAACCGGCGCAGGCTGCTGCTCAGGCTGCGCAGGCCGCTGCAATGGCGCAGGCTCAGCCGCCCGCCGTGGTGCAAGCGCCCGTCGTCGTCCTGAGACAGCAGGCCGGGGCGTCGAGCGGCAACGGCAACGACCACAGCCGCGGCGGGAATGCGATCACGCCGGCGATGCTGGAGGGCATGACGCACGAGCAGGCGGTGATGCTGCTGCAGAAGTTCCAGATGCAGGACTATGCGGTGTTCTCCTCCGCGCTTGTGTACGCCCCGCCTGCCCCCGCGAGCAACGCTGTCTATGGGTATAGCGGCGGCGTCAACGGCGGCGGCGGCGGTAACGCCAACGCCAGCGGGAGCTACAGCGTCGGTGCGCCGAACGGGTGGCAACACGATTGGCGCGGAGGCGTACCGCAACGGCTTCCACGCGTCGTCGCCGAGCAACGGCAACGTCAGCGTCAGCGAGGCGTACGACGGGGGCGAGGGCAAGGCGTGCTTCACGAACGAGAGCCTGAAGGTACGCCGGGGAGAGGAGGTGGAGCCGTTTGGGTATCCGCAGCGCGGGGCGTGCAAGGTGCCGGCGTCGGCGTCGGGGAGCAGCAGCCATAGCGCGACGACGAGCTCGTTCTCGCCGTTTTCGCCCGATCCGAATCAGCATCAGTTATATGGGCATGGGCACGGCCACCAGCACCAGCAGAGCCAGCACCAGGGGCAAGGGCCGATCGGCGGGCTGTACGTGGACCGCTATACGAGCCATGTGCAGACGCAGCCGATTTTGCGCCCAAACTCTGGGTCGGCGCGCAGTATTGGGGGCGGGGGCGGGGTCGTGTCGGAGTTTGACGTGATGCATGATCTGAACGGGACGTTGGGGAGTTTGGATCTGGACTGCAAGCGGGATCCGGAGCGCGAGCGGGAGCGCGAGTTTGCGATTGGGGAGCGGGCCTGGAGCTTGAAGAGCCCGACTGTGACGGAGAGCACAACGAGCGTGGAGAGCACGAGTAGCGGGGGGGGCATGCAGTTTCGGATGTCGCCGTGAAGCGAGCTCGCCTGCTTTTGCCCTTGGGTTTTGCTTCGTACGTGCATAGACGGTGGATGGATGGCTCTGGTCTTATTGTCTCGTTGCTCCGTCTCCTTGTCATCACCTCGATGCCAGTGAACCCCTCCCCCTCCTCCACCCGGCGCACGACACCTTCCTCCGACGCTTGCAAGACCTCGACCGCTCGCATGACGAAACAAACGATGAACGAACGAACAACTGAACCCTCCATATTATTTCTCGACTCGACCTCGTCTTCGGCCCCACCACCACTCTTCTTTCCACTTTCACTCTCGTATCGCTATCGGCTACTCGTCTCGAAACCCAATCCAATCCAAAACCAAGAATCAAATCCACTCTTACGTTCCGATTCCCTTTACCACTTTTCGCCTCTATTATTTTTCTTTTTCTTCTTTTGTCTGATATCTATGCTCGTTGCTCCTCACAGTCTACCACACAGTCTATCTTTCTATCCGTCCTGTTTTGCCATAGCCATTTGCCAGCTCTCTACCAACCAAACTACTATCCTCTCCCTTTCTTACTTTTACTTCCACGTTTCCTTTCCTTTTTTTCGCGCACAGCTAGCTACTGTATTACTACCACTACTACCGGACTCGGACTGCCCTTTCTTCTCTCCTTCTCGAAAATCCATCCATGATCCGTCGAATAACTTTTATCACTCTCCTCGTTCGTCCTCCCGTCCCGTCTCTTCTCGAAAAGTTGAAAGCATAGCTATATCCCGAATTATGATTTTATGTGTCTGTAACAATCAGTTTTTTTTACGCATTTGACGAGCAGATGAGCGCTTGAGAGTCGACTTGACAATGAATTTGGGAGTTTCGAGGCGACACTATCTACATACAAACCTAAATGTACTACGCAACTGCAGGAGCACGGCCTGTGGTAAATACAAAAAGCCAGAATACTCGGCGGATACATACTTGGGTAGAGTGTAAACGAATAGCAGAGACTTGGGGTGCTCCTTCGAATCATACAATCAACTCCCTGCAAATGATAAGTAGAAAGAACTAGAAGATGCGCGGGCACATACCTGCGAGTCAACACATGAATGGCTGGTGGCACTAAAGTCGTTTACAAGGGAACAATTACAGCTGACGGCGCGGGTGAGTGCAAAGTTTCGCGCTCGAATGAAAGTATACACACACACGTGCAGTGAAGGAAAAATCAATTAATTTAGTAGTTGCATAAAAAATAATGGGGGCGGAATTAAACGAGAAGATGAACTGGAGTAAAGTACGTACGCGCAAGTCAAAACCCGCGTGTCCAAACTGAGGGGCAAAGGTCAACGTCGATGAAAGAAAACAATCACTTAGGAGAACCCAAGTCATTGTGATAATGTGCGATGATAGGATAATATCTAAGTGGCTGCGCATGGAGGCAATGAGTGAACGAATGAACGAGAACGTGCCTATACTTTGAGGACCACCTCGCCCCCCAATACTACTCGTGCCCTCAATGAACTTCTCCCCGCCTGTCAAGATGTTCCAACCACAGGAAAGACCCAAACTTTGCAAAACCTCAAACTTCTCGCGCATCAAGAAGCTCTTCAAGGCTCCAAGACGTCAACGCGTTTGCAATGTGCTTAGCTCGGAGCAAGCAGAAATCAAGACTGCAAGCAGAACTCAAGTGTTAGGCAGAACTCTCAAGGCTCAAGCACTCTTGAATTTCAAGACTCTCTTGACTGCTAGACTCACGCCGGACTCAAGACAAGTCTTAGACAACTCAAGATGATCTCGTCGTCGCCTCAAATTCTCAGTCATCCGGTTCTATTGCAATGGCTCATCGTGTCCAACTTGTATTGTATGCATTAGCACATGAACGATGGACGGTTGGCCCATGGTTGGTATCAGCACGTGCATGATGTCTTGAGAATTTTGTGCCAGAAACCTAACGAAATCGTACGTCCGTCAAACTTACGAAATTGAGCCGGCCCTCTGACGAAAATTCGTATCATTCTGATAGCAGCCTCGTAACATCTTACAATAATCGTGCGTCATTTGGGTAGGCGTGTACCCAGGAGAAGATGGGTTTTGGCCCATTTTGCCAGGTGAGCACGGAGATTGCCGGTATATCGACCTCCGAAGTCGCCGACCAGTCCAAGAGGTGCATCAGCACCCGCTTAATATCAGAATCAGCTCGGTCTGATTGGTGTTTCTCAACCCTGATTACAATCCTGTCAGCTGTTGTTCCCCATGACACCCGGGCGCCTCTACTGGCTCTAACTGAGACTAACTCGCCCTGAAACGGTCTCACGGTTGTCGCATCGGAACCACAAAGCGCATGGAACATCAAGATTCAAACAACCACCCATTATGGATACGCCGCGGCGCCAATCTCTCTCTGGACGTCAACATTTATTTCAATGGATTGATCTTCTCAGGTCATCCATTTAAGGAGCGCCGGGCGGTCAAATCCACCGCGCTTCCCATCTTCATGGCTGATCCCAAATTCTCGCCACACACGAAGACTCTCTTGCACCAGGCGTACGGCGATTACTGTTCGGTTTGCTTAACGCGTCAAACACCTACGGGGAGCCAATGTGCGCACCTCTATCCGCGGGCCCCCCGGGGTCAAGCCATGGTAATCTTCTACCGCGCACGTGGGGCGCTGATTCAATAGGGACAGGTGGACGATGCGAAGTCCCTAGGTCTACTTGATCCCGATCCAGAAAGCGAGTACAATCGCGACGAATTTGAAAATGGAACAATCCGTGCGTTTTGCTCGATACACAGACAACTAATTTAGTAGCCTTCGGCAGAATGCGCCACATGGCACCCCTCACTACGCCGCAGGCAAGCCTTGCACCTGTATGGGCGATATACTGTACCAAAAGTATCCATGACAACTTGTGGGAAAATCACAAGTTTTTGAGAGGACAACTTCGTAAGTCGGAAAAAAAAAGAGTCAACTTTTGAATATGATACAACTTCCAGAATACGTCACAACTTCTCAACCTTTGCAACCACGAACAAATCACAAGTTTTATCCTTACAACTAAGGCAAGGAATGCATCAACTTCATGGGTTCCAAAGCCAACTTATTTTGTCTAACATCTCCGGGCAACACAAGATGGCCATGAGCACACCTTTTCAAACTGCAAGGCTGATTACTCACAACTTCCTAACCGCCAACTATAGCAAATACAACTCATTTACAAACAACCTCTGCAATACACACCTTCTTTGGTGACATCTTGCATTTATTTGCAAGACAAGTTATTTGGAGAGAGCAACTAGATTGAGCACAACTCTGGAACACAGATGACAACTTTTTTTTGCAAAAGGACAACTTGCCTCAGACCAAAGCAACTTTTTCGAATGTATGTTTAAGACTAAGATTACTGAGATTACGTGCCAAATGACTCCAGCCCGGATTCAAGTGGTCATTGCTAGGATAAAATGGCATACATACATGCCATGCCGCTGCAACGGGTTTGGAGCTCCGATTACAACAGGAAGTTTCCGAGTGGAGATCTTCAAATCTCCCTCTCTTTTCTCTCCTTTTGTTTTTTTCTCTCCTCTTTTGAAACTTGGATGCACCGCCAATTCAAATGGATGGCAATTTGAAAAGTGTTGGCAGCGTTAGCACAAAACCCAGTCTCAACATTGTATGACACAGTCTCACTTTCGACGCAGAGGCCCACAACCCACCCTCGCGTGACCAGAACACCCCGTCGTATGCTCGCAGCCGCTGCTCGTCGCAACCGCACGTGCACGCCCCGCCGTTCGCTTCATCAATCCTCACAGTTATTCGACGCCGGCAACAATTTCTCCGACGTCAACCACCACCGCAACGATGTTCGGAACAATCGGAGAGTGGACCAGTGTGGAAAAGGTAAGAAGCGGGTGAAATCGGGAGATAGATTGGAGCCCCAGCGGCATAGATCGTAGTCGTCTTTGTAATTCTTTGTACTGACTTGGCGCCCTGAAACCAGGTCGTTTGACACCCCCAGTGATTAAACTCTGATAGTTGCTTTCTATACATGTTTTACCGGGTTCCATCTGACCGTCCACCGTCCCGTCCCGTCAAGCATGATGAGTGAGCTCCGCTACCGTACCGTCGACGGACGGTCCACTGGACGGCCCTCTAACTAAAATGCCTTTTTAATTGAGGAACCAGCGGTGTGCAAGACGTTGCCTCCGCTTTGCTCGACGGTGCGATAAATGACAAAGGACTTGTTTGATCACAACTACAGCAGTACATGTCGCCGCCGGATGTCGGGCAGATAGACAGTTAAGGTATGGCGAGGAATCGAACGGAACAAAACTCCTGCAGAAATTCGGGGCAGAATTATGGTGTTCTGGAAGGGGAAATGTGCAGTATGTGTTCAGTGAATCGTATAGAGGCAAGAATTAAACCAAGTAGATGTTACAATGATTTTTTGAGTAATATGCCCGGAGGTAACAAGTTCGCTGGCGGCCGCCGCTGGCCACCGGTGGCTACTGGCGGACGCTGCCGTACAGTGTTTGTCGCTGTAGCACATTGAGTTGTCAGTAATCATCGATCACCGCTGGAACCCGACCTCGTCTCCGTCTACCACTGGTTTCCGGTGGACCTCGCCGTATACTGCTGGAGGACGGTGAGTGCATATTTCACTTCCATGTGGGACAGTCTTGGCGATATCCGCCAATCACCAGTGGAATACACCGGATCGGTGTATCTGTTCCAGCCCCTGAGTTCCAGTGGTTTTCGCCAGAACTCTCTGTAGACCGCTGGACATTGCTGGACACTGCACATTTTATGTTTCAGGTACCACATGGAACACAGGCATTGGCTCAATAGCAAGCCCGCTTTATACCAAGCCTTATTAACTGTTCTTTAAGATTTTGCTCATTCGGCTGTGCTGCCATTTGAACACACCTCTATTGCACCAGGTCTTGCTTTTCAAAATACCCGCCATTTGCATGCAGCTCCATTGTGCCAGCTCATGCTTTTCAAAATGCCCGCCATTTGAATGCAGCCCTATTGCGTCAGGTCATGCTTTTCAAAATACCCGTCATTTGGATGCACCTCTATTGTGCCAGGTCATGCTTTTCAAAATGGCAGCTATTTGAAATTGAATGCACCTCCATTGTGCTAGGTCATGCTTTTCAAAATGCTAGCCATTTGAATACAGCTCTATTGTGTCAGGTCATGCTTTTCAAAATGTCCACCACTTTTGAATGTGCCTCTATTGTGTCAGGTCATGCTTTCAAAATGGCAGCCATTTGAATGTACCTCTATTGCACCAGGTCATGCTTTTCAAAATGGCAGCCCTTTGAATGCACCTCTATTGCGCCAATGCAAACTTAGCTGAGGGATGAATAGTATCGGTACAAACTGGATTTATCACTGCAGTGGCAGGCCTGGCTGGACATGATTCTCTTCCTCACGATTCCGGTGAGTTCGACCTCCCTCTTCACTCATATACCATCATCTCAATCAAACCGAAGCAAACGAGGTGCTCCCCATTGGTCTTACTTTGCTACTACCTGAGTATACTTTGTGTCCACTCCGCATATTCCATCCACAGTTGCTGAACGAGCACCCATGTCAGATGGCACCCAAGCTACTCCATCGTTTGTTCCCGCCGGACTCAACGGACAAACAGAGATTATCTCGAAATGTACAGGCTTGGTTCAGCAATTCCGCGATGGAAAATCATCAAAGCCGTCACTATCACGCCAATCAACAATTCCCGCTATCTCAAATTCTTTGTCATCGGGTGACCTCTCATACCCCATATTGATACAGCCGAACCCCTTTTAACCCATACCCTTCCGTTCCACCCAAAAGCTATGGGTTATTGCAGACCTATGGGTTTTCCCTGCCAAAAGCAACGAAATTTGGTTGAAAAATCTATGGGTTATGAGGGGTTATTTATGGGTTAATAGAGGTATGGGTTAAGAGGGGTTCGACTGTACATACAACTTACCCATTCTAGTGCACTGCCGCGTAGCCACCATGGCCGATCTGAGTCATCCAGGAGTCATCCAGATGCCATTGTGTATGAAAAACAAACACAAACACCACCCGTCGTTTGTTTTCCCTCATGTCCTCCAAGCGCGGCCGCAAACGCGATGACAACCTGCCTCCAAATCCCGCCCACAATAATCAACGTGCATTTAGAGCTCGTTGCGCCGCCCACCTCGAGGTCCTCACGCGTATTTCATGGGTGTCCTCCTTTTTCTTACTTGGGCATCATCTGCAGGCCTTGCAGCAGCGTAACTCGGAGGTGGAGGAGGAAAATGCTCGGCTACGCCAGGCTCTCAATCTTCCTCCAGCGAGTCGGTCGCCTGCCAATGGGTAGGGGACCTAGGGGCAGGGACAAGCCCAAATCACCTGTCACAGCAGTTCTGTCAAGTGCCCCGGAGGAAGAGATCGAGAAAGACTCGGGCCTTCATAGTCAGATAGGCATCAGCAGTGTCCGAGTGACTCTGTAAGTGCACCAAAAAGTCATCAATACTCAATACTAATGCAATAACTCAGAAGGGTGGACAAATCAGAGTTCGACGAAAGCCAAAATCAAGCATTCAATGTCGGTCCACCGTACCCCCAC
Organism: Mycena olivaceomarginata; assembly: GCA_029378375.1. Lineage (NCBI taxonomy): Eukaryota > Fungi > Basidiomycota > Agaricomycetes > Agaricales > Mycenaceae > Mycena > Mycena olivaceomarginata. The sequence continues at coordinate 51,304 of JARKIC010001706.1, forward strand.
ATGGCTCGACCCGAGTCTGAGATGCAGTGGAGGAGGAGGTGGGGACCAACTAATCATGGAGACGCACATTGGCCCAGCGGGGACCGAGCCCACTATGACTTGGTCACGCAATGATTTGAGCTTCCTGGCCGTAGATAATCACCCAGCGAAATCCAGGATGTTTCTTAGAACACCTCCTCCTGCAAATGTTGCAGAACCATACCAGTGCTCCAGTTGCAATGCAACTCAATCTCCTGGGTGGAGAAAAGGGCCGCGCCGCAACAAGGAACTATACTTAGGTCTGCTCTGAGATGGGATAATCCTGCGAGTTGCGCAAGGGCGCGTGTCCGGCTAGCGATTTTGGTACCGTCGTTGATGCGCGCCAGTCGCAGTACCTTGACTGTGGCCTGCTGTTTGCGAGCCTTGGCGATCAGACGGTCGATGGTGTAATAAACGAGGTGCGAGCCGGGTTTTGGTGGGTGGAGGATATAGTGCTGAATACTTTGAAAGTGGGGCGAGGACTCGATTGCCGCACAGTGAGCACAATTTGCATCCACTTTATCGACATTCTCCTCGCAACGATGGGAAAAAATCCGCATCTCTCCTCGTCGAATCACTGCATCCCAAGGATCATTTAACCTGGTATGTAATCCGTTGGTATAACCCTCCCACGCGGAAACTCCAGGAGGGAATTTGACTGGAAGTCCCGCGCACCGGTGCAATGTTTTACGCATAGTAGCGCGCCGAGGCTGCGAGGATGGAGGCATGGAAAGGAAGTCTTCCACGTCTATGACGGACAAGGGTGAAAATCAGGGTCGTTGATATTGACGCGATGTCCAAAAGTCATCGTATCGCGTAGGCGGAGGGCGGAGAGAAAGGAATGAGGATGACGGCGTGAGGAAAGAGGTATGTCTGCCATCACCTTGTATGGGCATACCTGGCCAGATATACGCCATACAAGGCGACGGCAGGTAAAGAATGCATTTATCTCCGTACAAGGCCATGTATTGTTGGTCCATGCCCGGCGTTTATTAAGCATTTCCGCCACTTGAATTTCGGTCGGAAAAGCCAAACAGTGTATATGGCCCTGTCACATGTCAGGTGCCGCATCGATTAAATGCCTTGCGCCAACAATGAGCGGAGGAATCGGGTCCGACGCTCCAGTTGAAGTATTTAACCGCTCAGTACATACACTGAATTCTCTTCGCTTCTGAATACTCTCCGGACTGGATCCATACACTGTTTAAATCACCGAGCTAATGCCTGCTTGCCCCAAGCCCCTTCCCAGGTTTGAGATCGGTATTAGGTTCAGTTATTGATAGTCTCGCATCAGCGCTGATGATTGCTAGGCGAGAATTATCAGTTGCTTCATCTGATGGGTGAGGGTTCCTATGGTCAAGTGGCGGCTGCTGTGCACAAGCCCACCGGTCGCCATGTTGCAATCAAGAAAATAATTCCCTTTCACCATCGCATATTTTGCTTGCGAACTCTACGCGAGTTGAAGCTGCTGAGATTCTTCTCCGACGCCGGTGTCAATGAAAACGTGAGCGCTCCCTCTTTCTTACATAAGTAGGGCTTAACGCATCCCATCGCAGATCATCTCGATTATAGATATCATCAAACCGCCCACCCTCGATTCCTTCACCGAAATATACTGTACGATCCAATTGCCTCATATGGCTGAATTTTGAATCCTTTAGTAGTCGTTCAAGAATTGATGCAGACGGATTTACATCGGCTGATCTGCACTCAAGAAGACCTCACAGACGACCACGTCCAAGTATGCGGATTCTTCCAGTCTATCTACACGATCCAGTTTTGTCCTCATCCTCCCTTTCCCTTGCAGTACTTCGTCTACCAAGCGTTGAGGGCCCTGAGATTCATCCACAGTGCGGACATTATCCACCGCGATCTTAAACCAGCCAACCTCTTGGTCAATGCAAATTGCGATCTCAAAGTCTGCGATTTCGGTCTAGCAAGGAGCATCACCACTAGTTCGACTGGTGGTGGTCCAATGTCAGAGTATGTGGCGACTCGGTGGTATCGTGCGCCGGAAATCATGTTGAGCTTCGCGATGTACTCAAAGGTGGGATCATGTGTACTTCTTCTGTAAGCAGCTGGAATTAAGTCTATCTGCTCAAGGCAATCGACATGTGGGCCATCGGATGCATTCTGGCTGAACTCCTCTCGAAGCGTCCATTGTTCCCTGGACGGGATTATTTTAGTCAGCTCAATTTAATCTTGAATGTGCTCGGTTCGTTTTGTATCCTGACTAAAATCGAACAATGTTGAATCAATATCCTCCCTCATAGGCACCCCCAACCAGGCTGCTATTTTGGACATTACGTCCGAACGCTCGCGCAACTATATTCGGGCACTTCCCTGGCGCAAAAACCAAGATTTCCGCACACTTTTTCCGCAGGCGTCTCTCGAAGCAATTGACTTCCTGTTGAAAGAGTTGGTGAGCACTGCACACCCTCGAAATGAGCACAATTAGCCCACGGGACGACTTAGATGTTCAATCCAATGAAACGATTTACTGTGGAAGAAGCTCTGCAACATCCGTACCTTGCGGGATATGTGAGTTGTCCTGCCGCGTCCGATGAATCAATCGCGTGACATTTGGCTCCCCTCAGCACGATCCTGACGATGAACCCGTCGTCGCGCCCCCGGATCCCTCGTATTTTGATTTTGACAGTACGCCGTATTGTTACAGCAAGAGTTGGAGTTTTGAAGCGGTTTTTTAGTGCATAAGGAGCCCCTCACAACGAATCAGTTGAAGGGTAATTCCAACCCTGCACGTTATTTCATCTCAACCATTTCACAGCTTTGCTTTACGAGGAGGTTGTCTCGGTCGTACCTTCAATCTGATAATCAACTCGGACGGTATAGGGGACAATCAAAGCCCGCCTATAATGCAGCGCCGGAATGAGCCTTTTTTAGATAAATCCGAGGCCAGATTCTGATCCGGCACTTCGAAAAGAGCTCAAAAACATACCTCCGAAGTTTTTCCCACGAGCGATTGGTGTTCTCGGGGCCTTAGGACGAAATTGTGGATTTACCTCCAAATCTTGCTAAAACTCTGAATCATTGCCTTTGGGAGCGAAGAGAGAGAAGAATTCGGATGAATTTATCATTTCCCACTGCTTTCCAGCCGAAATCAGTGCCATCAGCCGAGGATCAAACCATTTTTGGTACCCGAGCGGCTCAATAGAATTTCTCCATTTCGCCGGGATCATGATCGGCTCATCAAATGAGGTCGATTGGCGATTTTTTCATTTTTTTTATGTAGCGATTTTTACAGGTATTCTCAATATTTTTGGGGTAAGTTTTAGAAAAATCGTTGATTTCAGAAATTTCGCTCGTGCCAATCTGTCCATTTGCCTCATAATTCATGGTTTCTCAAGTCTCCGGATGGCATATCCCGACCGGCACATCCCAAATTCGAGCAATATTTCGTACAGTATACAGGAAGAGCACATACAACTATCTGGATTGGAAAATTCAGCTGCAATTTACTGTTTCGCCTTCTTCTTCCCTTTCGACTTCACTGGCGTCGCGTCAGCGAATTCAGCGTCTTGTCCATCGTCTGGAGTAGGAGAAATACTCTGGGTGGATGAACGGCGCTTCTTGGAACTGGTATGCGAGTTTTCAGCAGCAACATCAAAACCAAATTAGCAAGAGCTTACCGAGTTTCGTACACAGAGGTGGCGCAACGGGCGTTGAATGGAGATGTAGGTCTGGTGATGTAAAATTAACAAACAATTGTTTCCAAGCGAAAGAGTGAACTTACTGCACAACTGGATTACCTAGAGTAGCGGCGCCGGTGTTGTGACCAGGTGTAACAACAGAGGTGGAAAGAGAGCCGATGGCGGCATATTTCCTGCGTCTAGCCGGAGTTGCGGGACTTCAGGCGAATCGGCGATGGTCGATTGTATCGGCACCCGATTGAGAAAGAATGTGTGGAGCAAGACTGACGCTTCCAAAATAGGCGGGCTTTGATTGTAAGCTCGCGAGTCAGCCCTGGCCTCGTAAGCTGGGCCAATGTGGGCTTATCTCATACTTCGTTCTCTACTGCCACCCCACCAAGTTCACCTTCAGCAAACTCAACCACATCATCACGACTCCATCTACCATACCAGCGGTTTACTACGGCCCGTGGTCACATACCGATGTCAATGCACCGCAGCAGACTCAGTTTACCAGCAGGTCTGCCTACCCTCTGCCGACTAGCGTAGGCAGAGCCTCTGCCGTCGGACCCTCGGAATGCAGTGGCTATACAAGCCGCCGTCAAATTCCGGATCGAATTGATTCCCGGACAAAACTAATTACTCCAGTGGCAGCTCGAATTCTAGAGGGTCCTTTTGTCACCGGCCTTCACCCAAGGTGACATTCCCTTGCGCCTCCTCATACTTGCCACATATTGACGCAACTTCAGTCTGGCGTTGCAGTGACGTCACATCCATCATCCTCCACTATCTTCCCGTTCCATTTTACCGCATGAAATATTCCGTCAACGCCGACGTTCCTATGGAAGGCAAGTGAATTGATGTTCATCCGGAATCCGGGTGTTGGCCGACGCTTTTCAGAACAGACCTGCGTCTTCAGGCTCGCAAGTAAGTCCACTTTCTTCAGTTGCCATATGATGCTCGAATTGAACGTTAAGCAATTTAAATTCCTAAAGAGCATGATTTCGGTTCTGTTTCAATGGCAATTGTGCCTACGTGAATTTTTTTGTTCACTTGCCATGTGTTGGAATTTGTTGTTCGCCAACTCGGGCTATCCATTGCGGGGACACGCACCTCAAAAAATGCCCCGGGACCATGCTGGAATTGAAAGTGTTTGAAAATGTAAACGATTGGGGCGCGGATGAATCATTTTTTGGCCCCGCCCTTTGACGATTCCATAACGAGAATGCCTTTACTCTACATGCACGTTTGTGATTGTCAGTTCGTCCGTCTTACAGTCCTCATCTGTTTGTGCAGCAGGACAAAAAATTCCAACTCTGGGTTGCAGAAAAAGCCGCCCACCAAACGGCGGCTTGGAATTCAGTGCTGCAGTCCGTAAACCAAAGTTAATCCGCTGCTTTCACCTGCAGCGAGCTGGGTGAAAGTGCCGCGACTGCCGCGCATCTGCCGGACGAGGCAGTGGCTGTGTTATTGCCGCGCAGTGCGGGGTAAGTGCCGCGCTGCGGTCATTTCCTTCCACACGGCGTTACAAGTCCTCAATTCCACTTTGCGCGAGATCTCATACGTTAAATACATTCTTCGGATTCCAAAAAAACGAATCTCAAACAATATTTAGTCAACGCTGAAGCAACCCCCATCATTGGACTAGCTGTGAGTTTTACGGCCAGTTTCTGCGCATAAAATGGGAGGAATGACCCTATGCCAGAAAAAAATACAGCTGAAAATCTGAAACATTGTTCAACAAGCTTTCAAATATTTGTGGAAGGTTCTGAACTCGCATGGATGATGATCCTGCATTGTTTTTCTCCCTATGTCGAATTTTTGGTGCCCATCACGCGAAGTTCAAGGGTCTGTCAAATTGTCGAATTGGTTGAAGCCATCACGCGTCACACCCCGTGTCGATTTGAAAGTAATGATACGGTACCCGATCGTAATACTTTGGAATGAGTGGGAACAGACCTATAATCCTGCCTACTATCCTGTCGCTCAATACGAACAGCCGAGATCTCAGTACTTATAGACATTAGTGACACGTGAGTAAGCATGGTCCAGAATTTCTCTGATTTCTCATTCTCATGTTATTCTAGAAGTACCTCAAGCGGCATCAGACTTTCGACATTTTGATTGTCGCGTTGTCAGGCGTTGTACAACGCCACAACGGCCCGCCAAAACACCACAACTCAGCTAAAAAACGCCACAATGTCACAACTCCGGAATTACGCCCACAACACGCAACGCCAGTGATTTCAAAGAATGATTGCCACGACTCGGCAACTGGTTATAATGGAAAACCTTTCTTACGCGAGTGAGTCTGCCAACCCTGCAACCCATCCCACACACTTCTGCTAAATTCCGAGCTCAATGTCGAGCTCATCGTCGTCGAAAAAATTCACCGACAACGTTGACAACGCGTGAAAACACCAAAACTCGGCAACCAAAATGTCAATTGGCTGATGGTTGCGAGTACGTGGCCTTTAGGGAGTCGCGAAAGAGAATAAGAGGGTCGGCTGGGAATCAAATGGACCATGCATGCATATTCCATGTAATATACGATGACGAAGAAAATTAAGGACACATGCAGAAGGGGTTGACATGTGTGAATTGGTGGACGACAACCAATGCCGATTGAATGCTCAGCACTTGTATCTTCTGAAATTGGAAAATGGTTGGTTTTGATCGCAAGTCACATCACATTCATGTGCTACGCAAGAAGGTGCAAAAATAAAAGTGATTGTTTGGAATTCTCGCAATCCTTTGCATTCTGAAACACTTTGAATTCCAGCGCCGTCGCGGACCACAGTGCCTGTTGGCCTTGGACATCCGTTTCGAAGCCAGGTAATGTGAGATACTGTTCTCAATCAATCCAAACATTTGCAATTGAATGCTGGCGATGCATGCCGAGGTTTCGCAGCCAACCAGTAGGTTGATCCAGGGGGTTTGTTGGCCCGGGTAGGCTTGCCCGCGACCGGGCCCAGCTCGGGGTAGCGTTCCGCGAGAAGAATCTATATGAAGTTTGTTTAATCAACGGCCGTCTCAACGCATAATCATGTTTAATCAGTGTTTTTTTCCTGGGACTGGAACAGATCCAGGTCTCCCGACAGCCTTTCTGCGCACTTTCGATCTCCTCCTCAATCTCGCCACGCCACTAGGCCTTCAAAAGCGACTGCCTCGGTCTGCTCCTTGGCGCGTCGCTTCCCTCGCTGACAAACTGCAGCCCGGATTATGGCAGGTCATCCTCGTTGTCGCAGTACTCTTCCCCACTCTCTTTCTCTTCCCTGCTGCTCTATCTGACTGTCCAGACGGCCTCTCGTCCCGCGATTCCAACTTACCCGAAACGGGCGACTCCCGTTGTTCCCACTCGAGAGTGAAAGCGATCATACTGCATTCGACTCAGTACTTTGCAGCTAGATGAAGAGAAGATCAGAGGCTTGCCAATGAGCGTAGTCAAAATGGGTCGGACCAAATCAGCATGACACCGAGGGCAAAAAAATGTCAGTCTGAGTGAACTTGAAAGCAGGCACGCACTTGATATATGGAAGGGTTAAGCAGCCGCTACCGCCAGATACGCGCGTACGGTCCGAAAGGCCCGCTTCAAGATGGCCCGCAACAAGACGGCCGGGGTTGTCATCTCTTATGCTCAAACAAGTTACCAACGAAACAAATTTGCAGAGAGTGGTCGACTCAATAATATCGGATTTTTGAATCGCGGGGGATTATCTTGGGACAAAACAGCTCGCAAAGCAATGCACAAACTTAGCAAGAGCCCACAGGCTTAACAATTCGGTTTGTTCGGCGGCCGCTGATTCCATACGCGTTGATTGGCATTCTGGCCGCACAGAGGCTCAGAGCAAGCGCGGAGGTACATGTAGGAAGGGCCAGAAAGAGGATGTGGGAATAGAGTTGAGGTTTCCAGACGTAGATGACGAGGGAGCACAAAGGAAGTACTCCAGAGACGACTAGGAGTGCGGATGTGGTGGTGGGAAGACAGCGGAGTGGCAGTTTGATCCGCCAGATACGATCACCAGTGCTGCTCTCCGATGTCCACGTCCGTTCGCCTCTCTCCCTGGCCAACACTCCGCAAGATGCATCTTATATCTCACGGCCTTTTCCTGGAAAGACTCACCTGGACCATTCCCTTCCCCCGTCGTCCTATATTCGCCGTCTAAGCATTTGACCGTTCTTTTTGCTCCTGGCGTGTCTGCGCCTCATCTAGCACCCATTGCGCTCCATCATGGCACATGGGTGCTGCGGGGCACCAACTCGTGTGCGCTTTGGCTCGATCCGTTAGCTTTGTGTGCCGCCTCGCTGCCCCCCATCTGCGGCACGCTACCGCTACTTCCCGCGACGTCTCTCCGCGCACAGCGACCTCGCCCGATCAATATAAGCTCCATATCATATACAGTGAGTCCATTCACGCTGTCTGCTCTTTTTTCTTATGCATTTGTGGGATTTCGTCCGTGACTGTACCACTCTCGAAGCCCCGCCACTGCAACACATCCCATCAAACAGCGCAGCCTGAAGTGCGCTATCTGGACACAGCAACACAATTTCCGACATCTAATTCGTTGTGCCCCGGCTCCTTCCCGCTTCCGGTGCCGCGTTATACACGCTGCATCGCGCCATGTCTGCGATATCGCTCACCGTGGCTATCTCGGACCCCATTCTCCTTCTCACCCGCCCATACCGTCGTTTGGATGGGAGTCCCCGGTGCGCAGAATCCGCATCCTCTATTTGTTCCTTACTAACCTATGTTTTCGGCGCCACGATCCTCTTCGACCCTGTGCCGCTGGGGTCCTAGCCCCCCGAATCTGACTGTCGCATCCCTTGCGGCCATTCACCAGACGACTCGGCATCAGGAAAAAAGCTCCTTCGGAAATTTGGGGGCAATTTGGAACCCGCTTAGAAATCTGGCCATCTTGGTCGGATTGGCCGAAAGTGGGGAAAATTGGGGGAAAGGGGTCGAAATTCCCGGGAATTCTCAGAAATCTGGGGCCACATAGCGCGAGAGTGGGGAACAGCTGAAATTCGGCATTGTGATGGTAGATACATGCATTAGAAGATTGTAGCATAAATGCGACGGTCAGTCATCGAGTTAACCAAGAAAGTCGTGCACTGGTCTAGAACAGTGCTCGACTTCCAAGCCGCCGGCGCGACCGGTCCAAGCTTGGGAAGAAGATGCACGCTCCGTCGTATATTCCCCAGTCGATCCAGATTGGTTCGACACCGGAGAGAATGGCCATGCGATGAAACATAACCCACTGAGAGCTCAGGTCCATCTTGTGCTGGAACGTATAGACCATCTGGTTATATGCGGTACGTGGCATTTTCGAGATGAGCTTGAGATGGAATCCACGGATGTCGTCTCGATCCCGGTCGGTAAGAATTGCATTCCCTGCAAAAGAATACATCAGAATAAGGGAGAATGTGCGCAATACAGAGACTAACGTGTCTCCCAGAGTTTCACTTCATCGTCCACATCAGGATCATTGAAAATCATCTCTGCACTGCGGTGAGTTTCTGGATGATGGGATATGAGATGAACTAACCGTTACCCCATTCCTCATCTGGACCAAGCATGTCCTCCAAATTTCGTCTCATTTCTTCCCGAGTGATCGGTTCGTCGAGATCTTGAAACTCATCAAATGCTGACCAAGGATCAAGTTCAAGATCAGGTTGTGAAGGGGAATGGATTTCGGCTTCCGAGCAAGATGTGCTGTCGGACATGGTAGAATCAACATCCATGCCGTCATCAGAGGCGCAGCCGTCAAGATCAGCGGCATCGGCAGGAGGATGCCATTCCATTTCCGTATCCTCGGGAAGCGGCTCGAAAAGATCCGGGGATGGCGAGCGGGAGGGATCAGAGTCAGAGTGAATAGCATCGGTGGAAGATGGATCATCAACCTCGGCCGAGACAGGGGAGAGGGATGGGCGGATGGAATCAAAAGAGACTAATTTATAGTGCCGGTGCCGTTGACGTGCACTTAGCAGACGACGGCAAGTAGGTTTGCAGTGGCAGTACTTTTTCTTGCCTTTAGCCATCACCGAGGACCTTCTGCGGAGAGTAGGTTGCGGCCGTTAAACAGCTGGAGAGGACTTCCAGCAAAGGACGGAGATCTTTTAATTTTGGCAGTATCTAGGTTCTCGTACATCTGGAAAACACCTAGTACCTACCTAGGTCTTGTAAGGGTCCCCTAGGCTTCTAGAGCCCTAGCAACCCCCCCTTTCTAGGAAAGGCTGCCTAGAATAGGTTACTCTCCATAGAATCTCTAGAGCCCGAGACGTCTAGAGCTCAAGAGCTTCCAAGAGCTCCTAGAGTCGGGCTCCACCTAATACGCCGGTATCTTTGATTGGTTTGCGACGGCTGCGATCAGTTGTCGGATTCATCGGACTTTCATCGGACTTGCTCCGAGTCGCACAAAAAAAGTGGGAAACCAAATAATATTTACTACAGCCGGAAAAAATAATATTACAATCACCACGATACGGCTCTCAGTCCACGAGCATCGGAACCAAGTGTCGTAAGGCATCAGTGAGTGTGATTGATTTGATTCTTGATGTGTTGCCGACCATCGCCAGCGGCCAGATCATGGTGTCAAGTGGGGACAGAGCACACGAGCGGCCTTGAGGAAGTGTTGGCCAAGAATGAGCTTGATAGTAGCAGACAATAAAATATACTTGAAAACTCTTGGAGTGAGACTTGGTCTTGAGATGACTTGAGAGTGAGAGGGAGGTGTCAGGCTTGGGAGGGGCGAGACTTGTCAGGAACGACACACTTGAGGCGGACTTGAAGGCAGGCTTGATATAAAAAAAAGGGCAAGGTTGATGGTGGTAGTGGGAAGAAGGGAAGAGGAGCGATAATATTTGATGAATTCCGCTCTTTATAACTTGAGCGACAACGGTTGCGGTGCTTCCGTCAACTGAGTTGATTGCATACGGGCCAGTGATGCTGGGTAGAGTGCGATAGAAAAAGGCCAACTATCTAGAGCAAGATTTTCATGGTAGACCTGCAGCTCTCAGAAGCTCTAGGAAGATAGTACACGACATCTAGGAACGTCTAGCGAGACACTGCCACTCTAACACGTGGGAGTAATTCTAGGAAAGAAAAACCTATTTGCAGATGTAAGCAAGACGGCAATGCAGTTTGAGCAGTTTTGATTACCGGCAAGCGGTTCGCGAGTCGCTTGTATGCTCGTGATTGGCGATGACATTTGATCATAACTTGATCAAATGATGCCTGATGTAACTCGGGGAAGTCATTCAAGCTGTATTATTATTTTTCACAAAATATATCTCATGCTGACCATATTGTAGCTGAGAGGGTCCCGTCCAATCGGCCTGAGAGGGTTTGCAACCCTATCAAGTTGCGCTCCGTCAGCCTGAGAGGTTCAAAACCCCACTCAGGTTGCGCCCTGTCAGCATGATTGACTAAGTTCCATTCTGAGAGGGTACCCCATCATCCTGATTGACATCTCTTCCCACAGTGTTTGGGGTAATGACAGGGTCCTGATGGCTGCTCGGATGAGTGAATTGGTGGATGAGAAGTTCTGAAGTGCGTCGCGAATGCCTGCAACAACTTAGGGCACCATCCGGCAGCATGGAAGATATTCACCGCGATTACTCTAGACAGGGAAGCCCGACTACACGATCCCCAGAGACGATTCAAAGGTCGTAGAATCCGTTTTTGCCCGCCGTCTGGCCACATACGCGGAACAGAGGCGAAAGAAAGCGGTAATGATATATGGGGTAAAAATCAAAAGAAGTACACAGAATTTCGAGGCGTTTCGTTAAAGAACGGGTTAATGATCTAAGTCAGATGCCTCCTCTTCCCGCGCGCGTCACATTCCGGGTCGATCTTGACATGGTAGCAGCCTGCACGGCGAGTAACACCGATCTCCCTGCACTGCCTTCGCCGTCTCTCCTCGCCATACGCGCTGCGCGTTCGCGTGTTTGCGCACATGTCCGGCGCCGCCGAGCAACTCGACCAAATTCTGCGCGATCTGGAAGATATGCCTGTGATGGCGGAGGACGGGGGTAGCGCTGATCTTCTCGAGTCGCGCCTGTTGCAGGCGTCGCGTACTGTCGATGTTAAGGCCTAGCGTCCTTTTTGTCATGTATTACTACAACATAGAGTCAACGCAGAAGCAAGCTTATTCCCTTCACTTCGTTTTCGTTTGCCCAACGTAAAAACCATGTATGATATATTGCCCGGTACATGATTGGATGAAGCACAAAGCTACGAATTATTGGAGACAACCCAGTCTTAGTTAGTTGTCCTTCACGCTGTGCAAGTCCACACTTGCAATTTGATAAAAATGATTTCAGACAGAGATCATGCCGAATTTCTGGTTGCTGTTGCTCCCTGTGCATTCCCAGATTTTGAGGGTAGGTAGGTAGGTAGGTAGGTAGAATTACACGGCACGGTCCCACTCAGGAACGCCGGTCCCACGGATTACTCCGGTGTACATGCACTATGTAGCTACACCATCTTCCATGGACCTCTCAAAACCCCGTTAGCCGAGCTCACGGTCGCAGCTGTCCGTCGTAACGTTCATACTCGCCGGCGTAGAGCTAAAAGAATAAGGAGAAGCAAAAAATGAGTTAGCACATTGATATGGTCAGCCATTGAATCAAGCATTTAAATGAGACACGAGAACAGTATAGAACACCCCCAGGACGTGCATGATCAACATATCACAAGATTTCCGCGGCCAGAAAATGTGTAGAGAGTAACATGGAGGTAATTGCCTCTCGATGTTTCTATCCCTTCACCATTTTCAGGTAATGCCGCATGCAGGAAGTAACTTGGGTCGGTCCTTGTCCTGTTGGAGTTCACAATGTCTGTGTAACTGATAAAGCTTGTCAGACGAATCAATTTCACCTTGTAGCCATTCCAACATGCACCGGATTTGAGTAGCCTTCAACGTCTTTGTCAGTTTTTTGACGTGTCAGAATTAATCACAGGCAGTGGAATGGCAGCCTCAATGCAGCCTAGGTCAAATCAATGGCCCGAGATTTTTTACCCACACTATGAAGTTCAAATGAACTGTTTAGAGCGTCACGAGTATAGTAATCTTCGAGGCCAATGACGGGACGTAAGTGGCTGAAACTGAGGAGGAGGTGACAGACTCGGATAGGCATGAGACCAGTCTCTGTAAATGGAAGAGCAATTAGGGACCGATGAAGAGAATGAGCAATTGACCGATGAATACCCAGAAGTTGAACTTTACATAGTTGTTTGAGGTGCATGCCAAAATACTTCCATTCAGACTTAACAGTTAGCCCTGTTGCATCCAAGTGAAATATTGGGGGTGGATAATTCATGGCCCATAGATCAAAACAATTATTTTGACGAGGATAGAATTTCTCATGCACCAAATTTCCACTGCAGACAGCTTTAAACAGAGGTTATAGAGTCGTAGACATTGAGAATATTGTTGGCATGAGGTCTGAGAAGGTAAAAGGTGAATTCAGTCACACAAGCAGTAGCTGTCCGTAAAACTTCGTAAGTCCAGTTCTGAGGTCACAAGTGCGTGAGTCACAAGGATGACGAAAGAGAAGTGGCGGCGCAATGCTGACTGATCGAGAAGAAAGAGGATGTGCGTAGAAGCGGGTCGACAGGCAACGACAGCGAGCACCACAATGCAAGGTGAATTCAGTCATGATAGGCCATTGAGGACACTTCCGAGGTTCGCGAGTCAAAATGGTGTGGCGGTGTAATGCTGGACTAATCGAGACGAAAGAGGAAAGTGCTCAGGAGCGGGTTGACTGACAGCGACGGCGAGCACCATATCATATAGGTACAAGCTAGTATACAATGGACAGGTACCTATCCATACACATAATGTGTGGTGGAATGAGGCTGAAGGGGTGAAAACGAGCTGGATGCTCGACCACAAAGGTGGATGTAGGTTTTTTTCATTTTTTTCTCGTCCAAAACAGCATCTGCCAGATGGGAAGGGCTCGTGTAGGTGGCTCTGAGGACTACTGTGGCACTTTGGCAGACAGAGTGGCTCAGAGGGCCTAACGGCGGACTTCGACATTGGAGATGATGATGGTAAGAGAGAACACTGAGGAGTTGATATTAGGACTATGGTTACCCGCTTTCACGGCGCGGACCGATGGGGTCACTGTAACGGCTCACAGAGCTGAACTGCCGTTCAACCGGGCATGCTAGACTCGTGAACCAGTCGATGTTAATGAAGGATCTCGGTGAGAGACGGGACGTAAGCCTGAATTACTAAAATCACAGGTCACGACTCGGTTGTTTCTGCTTTCAAAAGGTTCAAGCATACTCACATCCCCCTTAGTGTCGGCTAGCAGACAGCCCCGAATGTGTGTTCAGCGTGGGCTCAAACAAACTGTAGCCATTCGGCTGGTGAGAACATGTGTGAATTCAAAGCATATTGTATCACTGTATGGGCCTCCCTTAAAATGTTCTCACTTGCTCTGTGCAGTGACGGGCGTCTGGGACGCCCGTCGGCAGAAAAGTATTGACAAGCATGTGAGTTTTATCCTCGCTATTGAATGGTTTAATTTCCATTTTGCACCACATGCCCCAGAATGCCATTTTGAGTTACATGCTTTGTAATGCGATTTGAACCCTGTGCCTCACTATCAAATGGTTTAATTGCATTTTGAACCACATGCCCCAGAATGCCATTTTGAGTCACATGCTTCGTAATGTGATTTTGAACCCTGTGCCTTACTATTGAATGGTTTAATTTGCATTTTGAACCACATGCCCCAGAATGCTATTTTGAGTCACATGCTTCGTAATGCGATTTTTGAAACCCTGTGCCTCACCATCAAATGGTTTAATTCACATTTTGAACCCCGTGCCCCAGAATGCTATTTTGAGTCTCATGCTTCGTAATGGCATTTTGAACCCTGTGCCTCACTATCAAATGGTTTAATTCAGCCAAGAGCAGGAGGGGTAAGGGAGCACTTGACATATTTAAGGTTTGAATGGACCCCTCAAGATATTTGCATATTGAACCACATGCCCCAGAGTGGCATTTTGAGTCATTTGCTTCGTAATGGCATTCTGAATCCTGTGCCTCAGGGTTCATGATGTATATTCTGGCACGAGGAAATGTTGTTGTTGACTTGAATGGACTCCAAAAGGCGGTATGGGGAAATAGGTCTTTACGGGTACATAGAAAAAAAAAAAGAGAAAAAAAACGAAGAATTTACAACAGTGACTTCGGCCTTGTTGCTTCCCTTTTTAAAACTTAAAAAATAGAGTTTTTTAGTTAATTTATAAGAGCCTTATTTCTTCTAGATACTTCAGGCGAGAATAGGACAGTAGAAATATTGGGTGGCTGGCGAGATGAGTCGTGACACGCACAGGGATATAGCGGGGGATATGGAAGGGGTGATCCAACACTTGTTGAAATAAATACGAATTCACAGATGGTTCAATGTACAACTGCAGAGCAGGAGGGTGTACCGTCCGATTGTTTATTGGGAAGATGCAGGTTGTAGAATCTGACATTGAGGAGAAAACAAGGGCGCACCTGCTTCATTCTGCCGCCAATCTTTCCAGGAACGTCATTCCCATCCAGCACACTTTGACGCCCTAGCCCCAATTGTGTGCACTGTCACCGTGCTTTCGCGAAAAAATACTTGGAACACTTTCACCAACAAGTGAGAGGAACCTACCGGCAGCTATATATCAGGTACGGCAGAGCCGGCTCCCGCGCAGACGAAAATATCCCAAGCAACGCTGAATGTGTGCGAGGGACTCGGATGGGAAGCTACGCAAGATATGTATTATGTCCGGAGGTCACCTCGCATGCCACGACGGTCCTTTCTCTCGGCAGACACCTCGTCGGCGGGAGCTGGTGCATCCCACGCCTTCGATTATGAGGCATCGAGCGAAGCGTACGAGGTCTAAAATAGAGCGAAAACATGCTGAGTCAGTAAAACACGTAAATACCAGCTAGCAACAAAAGAATCTCGCCTCCAAATTCATTCGGACGCGGGGAGATGGACACGGGCTCCCGCTTAATAAACCTGGAAGATATTGAGCAGACTCCGAGACGATTTTTTTTTTTTTTTTTTTCGGCAGTAGAATGATCCCAACGGATTGAACGCGTGAGCTTGGCGGTAAATGATGCCATCTGATGGCAAGTTACTTTGGCTGATCGCCCGTAAAGTACCGTAAAGTTAGCCCCGCCAAGTCAAAGGGGTGATCAAAGTTAAAGTTAGGTTTCACAAGCTACTTTATTCACTCTCCTGCACGATGCCGCCATTTTCCGTTGAACATAGTGGCCAGCTGTTCCGTACATGGCCGCCACTCGCCAGCGACATGTGGCACACATGTCGGCTACACATGGCAGCGACGTGTCTGCCAAATGGCGGTGTATAGGCGAGCATTGCATGTTGCCAAAGCAGCTAGAGGTGGGGTTTGTGATGCCAAATATCATATAATACAGACCAAACTGGCGTTTTATGTCATTCTTCCCTCACTCTGAGAAGCCCGACGGTTTGTCCCAATTGGGAATGCAACTTATTGCGCCCACGTGCAACAGAAAGTTCACCGATTGCACAGTTAATTTGACTGAAATTGGGATAATTCTGTATGGACTAGTTCTGACCTATGTAGTTCTATTCTGAAATCCCATCATTCATCCTGGCACTCGTTCAAAGGGTCAAATCCCAGCTGATCACATCTCTGACCACACTGGTGTTGTTTGACGAAGGTTTGGATGCCGTCTTCTCCGTGGTCACCCATACCACTATTTCTGGATAGAAATAAAGAGCCGAATCGGACATGAACTATATTGGCACATACCCCAGAAGTGTGTGAGACATGAGGTCGAGGAGGGTCGATGTTTTCGTCGATGGATTGTGACTTTCAGATGGTGCCAATACTGTTTCTGTGAGGCTGCCATGACCCATTCACTTTTTGCCATCGAAAACCCACTTCAGGACGTTAGCACCACTGTAAACCTGCAACTCTGGATGCTTCACTTACTTAAGTAGCAGTCCTCCAGCGTGGGGCATAAATTTCCAAAATCCCGAACCATGATGGCACCAACTGATTGTGCGAATGGCCCGACGCTTCCGATCGAGAGACGCTTCAAGCGGGTGAACGACGGAAGATGTCGCTTGAGACATTCGATGAAAGCCTGGGTAGAAACCTGCATGAGTGCGGTGTATCATAACTGTGTGCGTGGAAGGTCCTTACGCGGGGGGGTGCGGCATATCTAGCGCCCAGATGCAGTCGCATGCCCAATATCTCCGGATATCGGATGTTTCTCGACATGGCCTCCACAATCTCCGTGGAGTAATGATCACATTCATGGAAAAAGGCGAACGGAGTGTCCACGCTGGTCATGGAAGCCAATGCACGAAAGATGGCTTCAACGTCTTTGACCTCAGACCTTGACCAAGAGAGAGAGACCTCTCTCAGATTCTGGGCATTCAGCATAGGAACGTATTCCACTGGCCCCCGAAATTGGCGGAGCCTCGACAACCGGAGATGACGCGCCCTTGCAGCCGGTTGGTCGCTGCGAATTGACAAGGATAGCAGGGAGGGATGTTGTACAAGGAACTGCGGTAGGCTTGCACATGGCTCGAGGCAACATTCGAATGTGAGAAGAGCATCGAATGTGACAAGATAGGGGAATGACCATTGGACCAGGCCGCGATGATGTTCCATTGTCTCCAGTGTCAGGTCAATTTTCAGATGCTCGAGAAGCAGCAGAAGCTGGAAAGTGTCCAGCGCCAGGCTGATCAGTTCCTCAGGACCGTCGCTGGGAGTAGCAATCAGATATATTCCACTTAGGCAGCAAGGCTGACTTACGAGCACTCAGCGACCAGCGAGCGTATCATCTTCGGCAGGCGAGAGTTTGCATGGACGGCATGGCAAAAGCTCTCTAAGCGGAGGGAAGTGTTCCCGAGAGCGCCTTCGTCAAGGTTAACCACACGGTAAAGAACGGGAACGCTTAGGTCGTAAAATAGCTTGCAAGTCCGACAAAGGGCCAGTACGTCCGGTATTGGCGCAGCGCGAATTACTTCGATAAGGATTTCGGTGGGGAGGCACTCGGAGATCGTTTTCGAGTGAGGCATCGAGACGACGTAAACCGCTGTCAGTGTCACGTTGAATAGTATAGAATCACGTGACTGAACTCACACGCAGTAAGCCACTTAAGTAATAATGCGTGTGAATATAATGCCTTAAGGCCCTGTTCGGGATCCCCAATTAAAATCCCAATTCCTAATTTTGCCTGCCAAACTCTAAGCTTTAAGGCCTGTCACCATCAGTCACTTCGTTCTGGACCGCTCAAAGTTGTATCATCCTCCTCTCGTCGTCGCCTCCCCCGGTCCCGCCGCCTCAAAAACTTGATTATGTACTGTAGTATTTCGTTCAATTCTAACGCACTGTGACCTGTGACAGAAAAATTAGAACTTTGAAGTTCTAAAATCAGCCGAGAACCGTGTGACACCTTTTTTTTTTCTTATATCAAGAGAAAAGTTGTAGAGCCTCTAAAAACACTTATAATGTGGTTATTCTACAGTGCCAGTCGGCACCTTTTCGCCACCAGTCTAGCACAAAATCCAGTTATAATCTTTTTCTGAAAAGTACTTTTTAGGAAGGAAACCAGCAAAAAGAATGCGATTGCCGTTGAGTTTGAGAAATTTCCCACGGTCGGGTCAATCGGTCATTTTTCCGAGACATGTGAATTTTTTTTGTGTGTACCAAACTCGACCCTCCATCTCCTTCCACTGGCAATGCCTAAACCGAGCAAGAAACAAGTCGCTGCTAAGGAACGCCACCGCAAAAAGCGTGGGGAGGTTGATCCCAAGGAGCTCGCTGACTTGCAAAAGGACGGCAGCTACGGACCGGATGTATCAGATGCTGAAAGCGTTGTACACCCCAGGAGACACTTGTATCGGCGGACAGCGCTGCGCCAAGAGAATCGAGCCAAAAGAGGTCAGATCAATCAGCTGACATATGCACAATTTTTATGAGGACGCAGATGCGGACGTTGCGGCAGTCGAAACGGAGGGGTCGGGAAAACACACACGCTGCGCAAACGCAAAGTACGCGGATTTTTGGAGACATGCTAACGACAAAGATGAGGATTTGGAGGTGCCGGGGCTGTAGTAGTTTACGTGTGGACTCAACTGTGTCAATTCCTGCCACCGGCGTTGTTTTTGAAGAGCCACGAATGAAGAGAAGATGGAAGGAGTTAGTTCCCCCTCACGTGAAAAGCGGCATTTCGTGTGAACCCCTTGGCGCCATGGACCACCACACATCACCGCCGCGCCGCGGAGCAAAAATGGGCATTTTTTGAGCATTTTTGAGCCATTTTGTGACCTCTTTGGCACATTCCAATATGCCCTTGGTGACCCGTGACAGGTAAGAAAATTTTCTCATATTTTGGGTCCTGTGACGCGTGACATAAGAATTGAACGAAATGGTACAGCACCTTTGTTTCTCCGTGAACTGAGAGCATTACACATAAATTCATCTAAAATACATGTTAATGAAGCGCGTGAAGCGCGCGCTCTCAAATGGTTTCAATGCAAAGATAGGTCTTGTCATCGCCAATGGCGGGACAGTCGAGCAGCCAGCGGGAAGGAGCGAGATGCCCAATCATTCAGATCAATGATCCCAATTGCCGAGCGACCTTCTCCGCCGGTCGCATGACTTAGTGACTTGATGTGACACCTTTAGCTAGCTGGACCTCTGGCCAACAATTTGGGATCCCGAACTGGGCCTAAGCGATCTACTATTTCATTACGTAGGGGACCTCTTAGGTATGTTATTTAGTAGTAGCAAAACCTACCTGAGAAGCCCGAGTAGGCGTCGGAGGCGTAGGTGGTCGTGCTTCTTTTTAGTCATGCAGGGCCCCACGCATCCATTTGTGGTTCAACGTGTGATCACTGTCTCCGCTAATCTCCTCGTTCATTTGTGAGTACGTCGGAATTTCCTTCCTCTTCAGATACGTATACACTCTCCTTCTAAACCTTCCCATTTTAATTTTTGTCTCCTTACTGAATCCCGACGCTACCGGCGAGGTCGCCAAAAGTCGTGGGAGGTCCGGATGTTGGGAGTGTTTGGCTGTACCGTCTGCAGCTTAGTCGGCAAGCCTTGCTTGGCCACCTCGCTCGCCATCGCCAGCCCGCTCCCAGCGACCCGGATCTCCCCACTACAGTATCTGTTTGTCCTTCACAAGTGCTCTCCATCAGCAAAAGTGGGAAAACTTTGTAAGCCCATGTGAACTGTACATTCTTGAGTCGGCAAGGCATTGCAAAGGTTCAAAATGGTATGTATCACGGCCATCAAGCATTCAGGATGTTTGCAGGACCTCAAAAGGTTTTCACCACTGGATTGCGAAAGCAATGCGCGAACGGGTCCATCTCGCTGGGGAAATCATCCGCCAGAAATGGACACAGCATTCGTAGATTTTTATCTTGCTCCTTTTGTCGTTGATATTCTCACCATGGCCAAAATTAACGGTCATCCAACTGCGCCGCAATGCTCCCCTTCCGGCTTTCGCTCTCCTGCTCCCCGTCTCGGCGTCTCTCTGCGTCCAATCTCCTCTGCACAGTTTAATTTTACAGCTGAGAACCCCATGTGGCTCATCAGCTGATCGACGCGCAGTTTGGTCTTGACAGAATGCTATCGGGCCTCATTCCCCTGCGTCTACCCTGGCCATCACCCCCCCCTCCCCCCCCCCCATTTCTCTCGCACCTGAAATTACTTGAATTACAAGCATTCTTCTGGCAACAATCCGTCTCGGGATCTATCAGTGTCTCTCTGGTACGGGGATCTTCTTTATTTCTGGGTTGACTGTGAACCTCTGTTGGCTCTCGCTTGGACTGGCACGGGCATCTACTTGAGTTTGTTCTTCAAAAAATTCATCTATATTTGCCTATAAGGTGCTCATCAATATTGCCGGTTACCTCGGACTGCTCGCAACATGGATTGTTCCGCTCCTGGCGCCCCTCAACCTTGATTCTGGTCCTTATGGCGCCATGACTGTACTGAACCAATCACATACCTAAGCACTTATTGTGCATTCACAATTCGTGGTCCGTATTTGGCTTTGGCCCGGTTGTATTTCGTGCTACGTCAATATATATGTTCCTTCCTTTTTCCTGCCCTCTGATTCATTTCCGGAGCGGAGCGGAGGTCAATCTTGTTCAGTGATAATTTTAGTGGTCGCCCCCTGTCGCCACCTACAGGAAGGCCTTCGTTACCAATCAAGAAGAGAGGAAAAAGGCTAAAATGCTGTTTGGAGAAGGCTTTGCACTGCTAGCGAGGAATAAGCCATCACAGAGAGAGGAAGTAGTGTATTTTGGTAACTATTTGAGAGAGGAGAATGGGACTGTGGTTCGGCCGAAAATCAAACACGTGATCGTGTTTGACATCGGATCATTTTGCTGACAGCCTTCTTGACGAAGGTCAACAGCCTTCGTGACGAAGGTCACGAAGGCCTCCGTCGCCACCGCCACCACCTGCCGCCGCCTCCCCCGGACTTTGTACACGTAAAAAGCGGGTTCTCATGCCTTGGGTTACCTCATATCAGCAGCCAATGGGATTAATTATAACCGTCAACCAGCCTGTTGTTTTTCTAATGCACAGACTTGTCCACAGATCTGTCTGTTTGACCATCGGAAATTCCATTGCTTGATTGCCTGAAGGCCTCTGATTTTAATTCGGAATTTTTCCGGATGGTAGAAAGCCGATGCACGACAGGAACCGAAAGGCCAGTAAGTTCTCATAGTTCAACTTGGGTGAGTACATGAAATTTCATGTTCAAGTCTTGTGAAGATTTTTCCTTCGCCTGTATCGGCTTCTTATATGTTCCAATGACTCTTAGAGAGCTAAGGATGCATTTGGGGCTTGAAAAGAGGCTATGAAGAGCCGAAATTAACGAACTGAGATGCCCTCTTTTTCTGTGATATGTGATTTTCTGCTTATACCCTTAGCTCCAGGCCTCTGTCAAAATGTTCAGAATGAACATCTCATGGCCCACAAAACCTCCCAAAGATCTAGTTGAGGCCTGTGCAAGATCATTGCAGAGCAAGCCGGTGACATAAATAAAACACAGTAGCTTCAACTGCTACTCGCACCACCCCTCCTCCGCTGTTATGAAGACTCAGATGGCACCCAGCCTTTACATCTTTGCACTAACAGAGCTGTGCAATGGTCTGAATGTTTAGCCACAGAGGTTTTCAGCACCCCAGAAATATTGTTTGCTCGCTCCCTGGCTCCCACTGCTTTTGGGATTAAAACCAAGTTACAGATGAATTCCTATTACTTATAACGGGCTCGAATCCATACATTCACACCCAAATAGTCAGCCAAAAAGGTCTTCGGCACCTTCGTGAATGCCTTCGGTGCCTTTCCTGCAGTGTCACCACTGTGTCAGTCAGCTTAGGGTCATCACATCCCCCTTGCAATATCTCCAGACCAAATTATTGACTGGAATTCATCCGGTTTTCAACAGTTCGGCAACTATTATTGTCTCTGCGAGGGCCATCACGAAAGCCTTCACATGTATTGTTTCTTGGCCTCTTGTAGATTTTAGCTCCAGCTAACGTAATGAGTTGTTGTTATCTAGTGTTATACCCACTCTGTAGTCCCTTCTGCAATATAGCAATACCCCAGAAGGGGACGAAGGCAAGCCCAGGAAGGCGAAGGTGGAGGTAGGGTGTTTCCCCATCGGGAATAGTCGCTCTTGACTAATAGAAGCTAGTCTCTGTGACAGACCAAATATTAGTGACGATACAAGTATGTACTAATATATGGTCTGTTAGTAAACAAGACCATCTTGTTGGCAGACCGATCATTTCTTTTCTGGCCTCATTCTCTGACACCTTCTGGTGCATTAATTCTGAGAATATTTGAGCAGATAGAATGCCTTTCAATGAGTCGAAACTTTCTTTAGACTTAGGAGAGAGGTGGAGCTGGAGTGATGATATTGAATGAGTTTGTGAACATGGTTTTATGTAAGCAATTTCTGGGTTGATGCTGCTTTGACATATTGGCCAGGTGAAATGCTTACAGCTATTTGCGGTACATAAGGCGCAGACCTTTTTTTTTTTTGCAACATTTTGCTTAGAACACTCACCATGACCTCAATTCTGGTCAGAATCCTTCGGGAGTAGGTGCGTTCGACTCGCACTGAAAATCCGCAGGGGATCGAGTACCGGCTTTTTTGATGTAATTATGTAATGAAATTTCTCCCAAAAAATTGTGGTTTCCATTAGAACAGCTGCTCCACAATGAATACTGGGCCAATTGACTTAGTTCTTGGATATGTTATGTATCAAAACTAGTGCCAGGGGATGGTATATCTTTTTTGGGTGTTATCCCAACTCATTGTGATTTGGCACTCACTCTACCAAACACCATATTTGTGTACTAACATAAGTAAAACCTACCATGCAGATTTGGGTAGATTTATATCTGTAAACCTGATAGTCCCCTGGTAGTAGTTCTGTTACATAACATATCCAAGATTTAAGTCAATTGGCCCAGTATTCATTGTGGTGCAGCTGTTCTAATGGAAACCACGATTTTTTGGGAGAAATTTCATTACATAATTACATCAAAAAAGCCGGTACTCGATCCCCTGCGGATTTTCAGTGCGAGTCGAACGCACCTCCTCCCGAAGGATTCTGACCAGAATTGAGGTCATAATGAGTGTTCTAAGCAAAATGTTGAAAAAAAAAAAAAAACGGTCCGCGCCTTATGTACCGCAAATAGCTGTAATTGTCGCTGTATGATATTGTCTATTCCTGTTCAGGAACCCTTACAAATATTACAAGATATATTCCGGCTGCATTGCATGCAGTATGAAGGAAAGAACACGAATTAGCACAGCCACGCTTTTACGTAATTTGACGGTCTGCCAACAAGCGCCCCCTGTTTACTATCAGACTAAATAGAAGCACAACATCCTTCGTCTTGGGGGGACCTCTTAGGTAGGTTATGCTACTGCAAATTAACCTACCTAAGAGGACCTTTACATAAGCCAAACGTAGGTGCCTTAGGTGCCTACTACAGTATCTCGAATTTGCACTTGCTTATCTCTGCAACAAATGCATTCGCCGGCAAGATAGTCCATCAGTCTGGTTAAGAGCAGCAATAATTGGTCCTCTGAAGAAGGGGAAGCTGAGCTCTGACCCAGACAGTTATAGATTCATTGCCCTTGAGAGCTGTGCACTCAAACTCTTAACACTGCTAATCCACAAACGGATTACCAAGTGGGCCATTGCGCATTCCTGATTAGCCACTTTGCGTTGCAGCCATTGGAGCCATACCATGGCAAAATGATGTTGCGAAGCTCGATGGCTCCACCTGCCAAAATTAGCCACTGGTGGCTGCCACAGCCATCTGACGTCATTTTTGGCAGGCGGAGCCACCAGACAACGCAACGTCATTCAGCCATTGGATGGCTCCAATGGCTGCACCGCAAACTGTCTATTACAGCTGCATTTTCGCTTCACACCCAATCAAACAACGAGGAAAATAAGGTCAACCCTCCTCTTCTGTTGCTACGCCGGTGCAAGGGATAACGACATCGGGTTCAACCTGGTGTCAACTCAATTGCCACCATTGCCGTACAAATTACAATATTCAGGCGGCCATTACCTTTGTTCAAGGATCTTGATTTCCACTCAGTCTGGCTTCATCTGTCCTTTTCAATTCCTCGAATCGGTATCCCTACAAGTTAAGTAGGCTTGGTTCAAAACCCAGATAGCAGAGCTACGGTTGGCTCCCGCAATTGGGAGGTAATTTCTGGCCAGCGGGGATTAGTGGTGAAAGTAATGAATAGAGTCACAGGACCCAGACCCTTGCGCAATGCTAGGCAGTCAGAT
The DNA here is from genome assembly GCA_029378375.1 of Mycena olivaceomarginata. Lineage (NCBI taxonomy): Eukaryota > Fungi > Basidiomycota > Agaricomycetes > Agaricales > Mycenaceae > Mycena > Mycena olivaceomarginata. Next base: position 75,819 of record JARKIC010001706.1, read on the forward strand.
ATGTTCACTGCTGACCAAGCTGGGGAGTGGACAAAGGTAGAAGGCAACCAAACATCATCAATGGGTTCTCGTCACCCGTTCCAACAAATTCATCTTCGTCTGGATCAGAATGCTGATTCATCCGGATGTATGTCAATCGCGCTTCTTCAGTAGCACTCTAAGTGTCAACCAAATATTCCCCTATTTTCTCGTGAGTTCTAAGTCTAGTCTCGCAAGCGCTAGAATGATGCATACCGGTTAATCTGGAAAGGTAGACATCTGTTCAGCGTTCATGTAGAACCGTGTTCGATACCAGCGAGCCTGGCTGAATTTTTTCCCGTCCGGAGTTCGACGTGAAGTTGACCAACCCACGGTACCGTGCGGGAGGAGCAGCAGATCGTGTAGTGATTCCACCAGCGGCGACAGAATATCTAAGAATACCGGCTTGTCTGATCCCTTCCGTTGAATCACTAATTTTCTGCGCGTTGGTTGACAAGCTGGGGCGAGAGAGATAATGGCAGCTATTTCGTTACTGGTGCAGTCGGTGCGCGCAACGTGGAGGGCAATGTCGTCGTTGTCGTCGTAGACGTTAAGGTTCTCGAGCTTGTCAATGAATGGCCTGACATGCTCTAAACCTGCAAGTGCGCTGTGAATCCATGAACGTGGAATGTTCAACTCATCTCCTTTAGCAAACATTTCCCAAGGGTCGCGGATGAACCATCGGATTGCATGTTGGCCCTCGTGAGCGGGTAGGAGCCTGTGATATATCCGTCCACCCGCTAATGTTACGGCGGCAACCCCTTGCGGAAACTTCATAAAACCGCCATCATACACTCCCAGGGCCGTGAGTGAGAATAGGTTATTTAATTTGCGGGAAATGCGGGCGGTCTTTCGGTCGTTAATGAAGTGATCCCACTCGCTGGGGTACGGTAGAAGTGGTGGCTGATAATGGCTTCCCATCGGACCGCAAACAAAGCACTGGTTGTGAATCCTTTCACCGGTTGAGGCCTGTTAGCGTTTGGTGGTGAAAAAACAACCGTCGAGGAACGGAATCAACCACATACTTGAATACCACAGACCCTTACTGGGAGATGAATACGGGCGCAGGAACACACTACTTGACGAGTACTTTTCGACTATGGACTTCATTTTTTCCCACGCCCCCTCAAAAAAAAGTGCATTTCAAATTCTGGCCAAAAATGCATTATATCTGAAGAATTGCAGTAATATGCCCGGACCGCCAAAGGCGGTCCGATCCGCCGGATGGCGGTAGATGCATCTCACCCATCTGCCGTCGTCCGCTGGATGGCGGTTCTCATCCGGTGTCCTCCACCAGCATCCACCGGTCCCAAGGTCCGCCGGACTCCGCCAGATGATCACACATAATTTAAGTTTCTCTTGCCAGTGCTATTCACCACGTCTATCCAGCAGCAGCCGGTGGATGTAGCCTGATTTCCACCGGACGATGGTGGATCTGATGAGAGATTTCCACCATCTTCCGGTGGATTTCATGGGAGATTTCCGCCGTCGTCCGGTGGATTTCATGGCCAAATCCGGTGGACGATGGTGGAATTTGCTCCAGATCCACCGGCATCTGCCGGTGTTTCTGCTATCATCCACCCAAAGTGGCGCTTTTATCACACAGTTCTCCCAGCTCTCGCGTCTGTGCTTCCAATGACGCACATGCTTTCATAGGAAGCGCTGTTGAAAAACCCATCTGCGTCATAGTCGGACGTGGACTTTGAATCAGATACGGCTGGATCAATTCTTTCTGACACCATCTTCCAAGCACCTCCAATCCAGTATCACAAAAAATATTAAAGTATATAGTGCACATTCACGTAGTCAAGCGACGCAAGAATACAGCAATAAACGCCCTCTCCTGTTTGGCATCGGTTATTCGGCTCCATCCACTACTTACCCAAAATGGCAATCAAACCAAAGCCTGAGCGCGCGAGGCTAAGAGGCTTGTTCGCGAAGCAAAAAAATGAACAACGACAATGAACACCCTTCTTTGCTCTCTGACTTGGTTTATATGCAAAATGACACTAGGCTAATTACTGGCTTGAACTACTGTTCTCGTGTTATCCCCTCCACCGCGCCCCAGAATTCGTCCGACAAGGTGCGCTGCTTCTTCAAAATTCTCTCCTCGACCATTTCTTTATAGAGAAACATCAAGACATGGACACAAAAATCATAATTTGTGGCCGACATCTGACGAAGTTGGGCCTCAAATCCATTCAGCCATGCATTGAGCTGTTCAGCAGTTTCTGTGTTAAACGCGCGGGTGGTGTGTGTGCGTCCATTGTCATCGACGTCGACAAGGACCAGATCAGGCTGTGAACCGTTTGTAGGAGCAGGATTACACCACAGGCGGCACAAAACATCGGTGGCTCGGTGGCCAATGTAGTGCCACGCATCGACAATGAACTTTGTTGCCCTGATCCACGGGCTGTTAGCATCCTGTGTAACAATGTGGCGCAACAAGTTGCATGCATCGTCATAGGCGATAAAGCTCGGCTTGGAGTTTGGATGGTGCTCCCAGGTGCGATTCAGGAATGCGAGGACCTGTGATGAGCTTTCGGATCGATAGCATTTGCCCCATGCAATTGGACACCCGCAAGACCACTGTATGGTCTGCAGGCAATAAGTTGTTCCCGCCCTAAAGGTGTGACTGACCTGAGCCCCGGCCACGCCATTGAGATCGGGAAGCTCAGCGCGAAGACTCGGTCCACCTCCTTCAGTTCCGGATTGTCCGTCAAACCGCGACTCCCCACCCAGTTGCCTGCGAATCACTCTTTGGACTCCAGGAAAGGACATACGGGAAAAAACGGTTGAGATATTTGACGTGCCAATCTTTGTGTGCCGCATTGTCGCAGGTGAAGGCTCCGGAGGAATGTACAGCGCGTCCACACGGAACAATGCCGCAGATATCGCGCAGATCTAAATGATCCTCACAGAACCGACCATTCTTGTAGTTCACAAGAGGTTTGTGGCACAAATCGACAGAACAAATCTGAAACACTGTCAGATTAATACCGCAGCTTCGCTTTCATGACAAACCTTGTGTTTGATTGTCTTGCCATCCATAACTGCAAGGCGTACGTATCCACGACGCCCATTCCGTGGTGGAAATTCTTGCTGTTCGGGTTCAGACGGAATGCCAGTCTGCATTGGTGGAGGCGGCATTTCTTCCCCTAAAGTGGCAGGTACATTCTGAGGCATTTGTCAGGATAAAAGTCAAAGACGAGTCAAAGAGCTCACAGGAACTTGATTTTCCATCAAATCATCTGCAATCCCATCGATACGATCTCCGAGAGATGCCCCAGTCGCCCCCAAGTCGGATTTGTATCGTTTCAAGTGAGTACAGTCCATACATCCGTGCTCCATTGCACCAGCCACGACACCGCCGTCCAGCCCGATTTGTTCCCGAACTGTGTTCGCAAGAACTTGGGAGCTAGAGTTGGAAGGAAGGGAGAATGTGGGGGCGAGGCCGTGTGCTGAGATTAATCTCCTCGCAAAGTGCTCGAAGTATAAACGTTGGGATTGCCGGGGTGTGACCCGAGGTTTGGCTCCCACTTTATCGCCGAGCCACTCTGCGAAGTTGGACCATCCTGAACGGAACTGAAGTATGGAGTTTTCTTGGGTAAATGCGATTCTCCGGTCCATCCAGACACCGTGTTTCGAGACTCGCAAGACTTTAGCGTCATATTCTAGCCGCTCCCTCCGTGGTTGATTGGGTAGGCGATATGTGATGCGGTCTGGATAGTATTCGGCGGCAGTATGCAATAAATAGATCCGCCTTGACCCATCGAAAGTTGCTGTCAAGCAAGCGGACAGTGGACACTTTTCGCCGTCTACGAAGGCTGTAGATGCCATCCGAAGCGGGGCAAAAGATGCAGGTGAGCCGAGACGTGACCAGGATCGTTCGAGGCTCCGGAAAAAAATTGTTGTGGCCTGCAGATGACCCCGGGATTCCAAGAAATTCATAAAGCTGTCCGAGATCATCACACATGGCCATAAATGTGCCGAAAGTTACCGCCCATAAGGCTTACTTCAGCTTCAATAACACCTCGGATCCCCTACAAAATTTTGGCTTTGAGGAACAATTTATTTCTGGCCACTCAGAATCAGTATCGGTCCAGAGGCTTGAGCGGGAACATCAAAATTGTCTCAATTTCACTCCACTGGTTCCCGGCGGAGCTTGTCGGATCGGACGGCAAATCTTCCTTTTTCGAACATCCTCATAATTCTCGTTCATTCGCGCTCCTGGTGATGCCTCATTGCTTTGTATCTTTGTAGGTCTCAAGATTTACCTCTGAAGTACTATCTCTGGGCCTTTCATAAGGTCAAAATCTCAACATTTTGCCAACAATTTGGGTGATTTAGATTTTCTCCAAAAAAAATCATTCATCAAGCTAAAAAATACACGCTTTTATATTTGGCCTCCTCTGATGGCACATCAGGATACCATGATGCGATCAATATATGCAAAACGTCGGCGCCGGCTCTTTCGACAATGTGACATCTTATTTTGGCTCAAAAGCTTAAGTGGTTGCCGAATTATGACAAAATAGGGGGGTGCGCATTTTTTTTTGTTACAAGAAAATGAACAAACGTACCCCACAAGCCTAATTTTCATGATGCTTTAAAACCTCTGTGCATGATGCTGAGATGCGATCAGCTAATCTTTTGGCTGTTCTAATGGGAAATTCTCAGAAAAGTCACCAGGGCCAGGAATGAGGCCTCGGCTTCGTCGGGGCCGTGATAGGTTTTATAAAATAGTTTATGCTACACTCGCATGAGCTTAGCAACCTAGGTTTCTGCTCACTAGTGGATAGTTGAGATTAGCATGACCGGCCTTCACTCTGGAAAAAGTGATATTTCATGGCTTCCGAAAACGTGTCTGAAATTATTAGTATCAGTAAGAGAATCGGGGCACTTGAAACCAATAGTTCCAGGAGCAGTTTATTGTGAACAGAAACAATCAGTTTCGGAAGCGTTTCTGATACTACTGTTTTCAGGCTGCCTGAAACCCACGGGCCGGAGTGGGCCGGGCGGGCCGATGAGTATCGGCGCAATAGCTTCGGAAACGCGCCCGAAACTTAGTGTTTTTGGCCCCCTGAAAGTGCTCCTGAAACTAATAGTTTCACTACTCGTTCTGTCACCATTACATCACATCCATTTCAACTTCAAGTTTGTCAACGTACCTGGACGTGGGTAAAATACGAATGCGCCCAAAAGACTTCCAAGTTCGAGAAATATGTCTTCAATTCAAGGTCCAACAAGAAAGAATGCTCAGATATCGATACAGATTTTCCACTACGAACTATATCTCACATTGCAAAGATATATCCTTGCTAGACTAGAGACCGCCAGGGGACTCGGCGGCAGGAAAGAGCTATATCAAAAATTGAATTTGATCGTCAGCATACAGGATACAGAATAAGTGACGGTCACGAGAAGACGCATACGGAGGTGATTGACGTAGGTCGTGATTGGTGTGGACGGAATGGATGACGCGCGCTGGCGCGCAGGTGGCTCGGTGTCCGTTGTGCTATGGTCCGTGCCTGTGCAGTACCAGTTTGAGTCCATCGTGGACGGGAAGGTGACAGTATGCGGTGGTGCAGAAGAGGGAATTTCAACCACGAGTGCGCGGCGCGACACCGGCTCCGCCCGCCCATCGAAAGAGTATTGGGACGAGTCGAGGCCGTCTTCGTCGGAGGACTTGGAGGACTCAGCTTTAAGGCAGAGTTAGAATTGTTGTGTTGTTGTTTCTCTCAGACAAAATAATTCAAAGTACCTTTCGCGCCGCTAACGAGGACCCCACCCCCAATGACGCGCCACAAAATCGGGAAGTATCCCTTGCGCATGTTTTCCTTCTTGAACAGCGGCTTGGGCCGGAGCTCGAGCTGCAGTTTTACCGGTTCTGGGGGCGGCGATGAAGGCTCATTGTTTATCTTGTCTGGATTAGCGTGGATACTGCAGAAAAAAAGTTAGTACGTCAAACGTCAAACGAGGATACACTGCAGCACGCACAATCTGCAATCGTTTCCATTGCGGCAGAAATTGCCAGCCTTGATGTATCTGCACGGCTTGGCTGCAAAGAATAAAAATAAAATGAAACAAAATTTATGAGAACTGTGCGAAGATAAAAGAAAGTACCCACTCCGGTAGTGCGCGACCCTATGGCGTTCGCGATCGGCCGACCGGAACGACGGTTGGTCGGGAGGAAACCCAGCGGACGCGTAAAAACCCGCCGACAGCGGCGTCTCGGGGCTGAAGATCTCGTACAGCGGCGTCATCCCGGGCGCCACGCTCTGCGGGCGCGGTGAGTCGCGCTGAAAAGGGTCGCCGTACACGGCGTACGGGTACGGGACCCCAGTGGCTTGCGCATCGACGCTGAAGTAGGAGTAGTGCGGGCTACGGACATCGTAGGTCACGAGCGGGGCGCCGTCGTCTGATACGGAGATGATGGACGACCGGACGGCTGTCGCAGAGTCCATGTAGGCGGGAGAAGCGGCGGGAGGGATGATTGGGTGGGGCGGGAGCAGATGAGGCGGCGGAACGAATTCGACCCACGGCGCAGGGATCCCGTGGTTGAAGTGGCTTGGGATGTAGACGGCAGTCGATCCTCCTCTGTCGGCAGGGGGATACGGACTCACCCCGAATGCTGCTGAAACGTTAGCAAATTATTGTGCGCGCTGCGAGTAGCCCACCGCGATCAGACAGTGAACTCATTTTCTGGTATTCTGTAATTATAAATAATCAGATTTATAACAATCCATTCGTATCCAATCAGTGGTATTGACCTTTCAGCCCCGAATAGTTGTCCGAACCAGCGCTCGCTTCACCATGCCAATACTGGCACCAGATTCCGTTTGTGCAGTTTCCTTGGAGGTAGTACCGACACTGCTTTGGGGGAGGTAACCACACAGGCGCATCACTGTAGACGTGCGCAAAATCGCAGGCCTCCTGCTTCTTGTGTGGGCAGTGCCCCACCTGGAAGTACCGACATGGCTTCGCTGCAATCAAATGTGAGACCTCAGCGGCGCGGCAATGCTCTCACTTACTGTGTCGCTTCTTCTGGGACGCTTTTTGGGAGCTTGGGGATGCTGGCTGGGTCATGGTCAGAGGAAGAGAGCAGCCCGTACAATAACGAGGGGTTGAGAGGTAGAAATCGCCGACAAGACGGAGTAAAAAAAAGAAGATCAGGGCAATCAACTTTGGGGTTATGTACAAACAACTTGAACAGGGTCGAGACAAAGGATCCAAAACAGCTAGTCTCGGCGGGCACAGCCCCTCATGACATCCCACTTTGGGAACCCTGTCATGAGGGTCTGGGCATAAGCGTGGCCCAGTAACCGTACCCTTCCCTTATCAATATATGATCCCATTTTCCCACACTTTACGGCTCTGCCCTGCTCTGGTTTGTAGCCTGGTGTTCTGGGGGTTTTCTCATATCCATTCAGGAACTATTTTTTGGATTTTCAGGGTGCTAGTGGGTTTCCTGGAGAGTCAAGTACTGTGCTAGCAGGGACCTGGGCAAGATTGGGCAGGGACGGGGTTCGCCGATGCTCTGTATCAAGAGATAGGGGCCAGCCACCTCTGCGGCCCGAGTTTTGGTTCATTGTGGGCCAAATGGGGTATGAGCGATTTATACAGTGAGGAGACACAGTCTAGAAGGTTTTCTGGGCGAATCTGTTGTGTGTGGCAAGAGAACAAGGTCATTGGGGGAAGAATTATATTTATCACCTCTTCTCCGCCTCCCACCCTCAGGGCTTTTAGCGATGACCAACTGCCCATTGCGGCATGTGTCAACAAATTTGCATTAGGGACGATCTTGTGGTTCTGGAAGAGTGCTCACTGTACATTTACGTTTCTCCAAACATTTGAGATTTTTGAGATCTCAATAGTAACCGAGGCCACGGTGATCGGCCCGATCACCACCTGCTACTGCTGGTGCCAGACATGGGAACATCAGAAGGTCATCTGCCCTACATACCAACAAATCCCAACCATTTCATACAGAAAGCACTGACAAAAGGACACCTGACAATCCCTCTGGAGGCTAGGGTCTGCTGTCTGAACAAAAATTGAGGAAATTTCCTGACCCAAAAATCCTAAAAGTGACAGCCGGTCGAAAGCACGATTGCCGCAGTCTCAGAAAGCATGGGAAAATAAAAAGTGTCCAGGATCTCCTGAATTTTGGGCTTAGCCTCCAAAGGAATTGTCGGGGGGATGTCAAACTAAGGGAGCAGGCGTACAATTTTTAGATATCCTTTATTATGCCAGTGTTCCAATGGATGTTTCTTTTCAGCTAATGTTCCACTATGGAAAACACAGTGGAGTTAGTGGAGTTTCCACTGCGGGTTCCATACTGGAATGTTTGAACCCACCCACGTTCATGGAACCCACCATGGAAGACCCAGGAACACACACTGCATGTTTTCCTCATTAGCCTTCCTGACAGCAGCAATGGCATTCACATAGGATATTAATCTGATGGATCTGCTACCTCATGTCCCTGGATTATACTTGGCACCACATAGGCCCTTGCGGCCTAGTCTAGAAGATGACATAACCAAAAGATATGTAATATCCTCTGCAGGCAATGAGATCTGGTAAGAATGGTTTGGCCACCACTAACAAGGCCTCCATCAGAGAAAAGGACATAGGCAATGAAGCATTGACGGAGAGAACTCAGAAAGGAGTATGAGTTGACGTGGCGCCGCGTTGGCTAGGGTACGTAATTGGTCGCCCAGTAAACTTGATGCCATCACCTGCCAATCATTTCCACGTGCCAAGCCGTTCTGTAAGCGCAACCGGTGGAGAAATAGATATCTGGGTATAACATCTCTGCCGATGCTAACAAACCATTTCACTGATTATTATGTGATTGCATGCGCTATGCTGGCAACCCCGCCATTCCAAAGGTGCCCCGGTTCTGTGAATGGGAAGGCGCCCTGGTTCTGTGAATGTGTGAGAAGGCACCCTGCTCCTGTGAATGGGAAGGTGCCCCGCTTCTGTGAATGTGTGAGAAGGCACCCCGGTTCTGTGAATGGGAAGGCACCCCGGTTCTGTGAATGCATGAGAAGGCACCCTCCTTCTGTGAATGCATGACCCCACTTCTGTGAATGCACAGGGAAGGCACCCTGCTTCTGTGAGGGATGTTCACTCTATTCTTGGTAAACCTATCTTGCAACGGTGTCACGGATTCAGAAAGCACCCACCGTCTTTTTCGAAGAACAAAGTGGGGTGCTTTCCTATGCATTCAGTTTCAACTTTCAGAAGTCTCGGCAACAATGTTTGTGGCCGCCGTAAAGAATTAGAATAAATAGAGAGCTTGTGATCGGCCATCAGCATCAATTTGATGGCTGGAAAATTTTCCTGGAAATGGACGTGGAGGTCGCTGTTACCCGCCAAATTGTCTGTAGATGTTACAACGGCACCGCCTGCTCAAATTTCCGTCCAAACACTGTTTGAAGAGGAGAATTGGATGAACTTGAATTTTTGCTAGCATTTTCGAGTGTTTTCCGGGATTGTGGCCTTCGGTTGTTATAGGCTACTGCGATGGCACCTTCTGCCTTGAATGAAATGCAAGTTTTAAAAAATAACTGGAGAAAAACAGCCATCGGATTGGCCATAGCCATCAGTTTTCACATGCTGTTTGAACCATTGAGCTGGCGATGGCTGATCACCTCCTCTCTAATACGCTGAAAAAGGAAAGAAGAAGAGAGAGAAAAGGGTATTTCAGACTTTCTACCAGCATCTACCACAATGGATGGTACAAAGGTGAAGCTCGGAAAATGCTGCTGGCTTAACAGGACAGGGTCACATCAAACATGCGAACATTTTTGCCGGTGTTTGCCCCGGCGTCAACATGTCGTCCTCGTCGTGCTCGGCGATGTTGAGACTTTGAAATTTTTGTGATTTTTCGGGACCTGTTGGTTGTCTCTAGAGCGACCCCTGGGTACCAAAAGGCGTTTTTTTTTTTTTTTTTTTCACACGTCTGAATCCTAACAGTATTGCAGATGATGCTCGGCATGCCGAGCATTCACCAGATCTATATCTCGACGAGATACAGGAGCAACTCTCGGCTGTTCACGGCTTGGAGCTTCCCCTGAGGACGATCTGTCGTACTTTGAAACGGCTTGGAACGACATCGAAAAAGGCAGGTCTTCTTATAGAGACGCAGGCGCACTTGACAGTTGTTTCTAGCTTTCGAAACTCACGGTGGAATAATATTGATGCATAGAAGCACGTCGCAAATTTGCTCTAGAACTTGCAAAGTATCCACCTGAGTATCTTGTGACTGCAGATGAATTTGCAGTGAATTTCTGTTTAATTGAGAGGCACAGGGTTCAAAATTGTGTGGACAGCCACACATTCAAATTGATGGCCAGGCATCAGCAGAAAGCTTAAATATATCAAGTGCTCCCTTATCCCTGGATTTTGACGGCTTCTGGAGCCACGTGGCGAGCTTTAGCCGAGATCAGTCGAGAAGCCGTCAAAATCCAGTGATTATGGGACGGGTGAACAGCGGAGGCGCGGCAGGGCCTTGGAGCATCAGGAAGAAAGGTCAAGACAACATAACCGGACGTGCGAATCTGAAGGGAATGATAAATGCTTGGCCTCTTCGCATTCGTCCGATCTCTTTTCCCAAATCTATGGCTATAACATTGCTGACCTCTGGAACGATAATTCACTCACCCAATGATACGCTGGGCAACTTGAATCTGCATTCCGACCATGTATTCACAACGGACATTCGATGGGGCCAAGGGGAGGTCGGCGAGTTGTTATTTTGAATCCTTGTCTAAATTAAATAGTGCGTCTAATATTCGCTCATCCACTAGAGACATTGCTCGGGCTTGTGTGTCGCGGCCTGGATCCAGGCAAAACAAACAAACTATCAACGCACTTCGTAAATAAGGTCCGTCAAATCTCCGCACCAATTAATTCTGAATTAAGAGCTTTACAGACAAGATCTCGAATTCAGCAGGGCTACAAAGTACTTACGAGCACGGGCCTGCTCCCTTCCTCAACCCCCGACATAACGCGCTGCGTGGCAGTGCTCGCGAATTCATTCCAACTGAAGCCTCATCCTTTTACTGTAAACGTCTTGGGCGAAAGTGGCAGATGGAAGACTACAGCGAAGGCGATGCCGATGCGGAGGGAGAACCGGACGACGCAGAAGCCGATTACATCTCTACAATGTATCTTATTTTTTTATTCACGTTCTCATTCCGTTTCTAGACCTATGGGATTGATCCAAGTAAACAGGGCTGCCCCGTGTCCGCTTGCCTCTTCTTCCTCCCCTACACAAGTGGTCAGAGGTCTGGTTGCTCCGGAAATGTCTGCAGGCGAAGAGCTCCGTCGCTCGTCTCGCATCCAGCAGCTGACCAGGCTCAAAGCCCCGGAGAAACAAGTCAAGAGCAGTCTCCGTAATTCAAATTTTTGGAGTGGCTGCAGGCTCTTTGCTCTGAACTTAGGTGTCCAGGTATGTCCCAATGCTTCTCATGCGGCCACCTGTCCCCTTTCTTTGGACCTTTTGAATGCGCAAATTCCAGAAGTGAGTAGGCGCACCATTGAAGCCTTCCTCGAGAGGGGAACGGCTGAGGTATGCATACAAATACATAAAAGATATAAGCGGAGGCGGGGAAGTACATACTGAGAAAACAGAGTATCATATCATGATCACCCAGTCCGAACCCCAGGCAACGTTGTTGAATTGGAGGCTGTTTTGGTGCAAAATCTCGGCAGATTGTTTGGTGATGGCCTGCATTTGTTTGGGATATAGAGGCTATTTCAATGCAAAATTGAACTTTTTGAATGCATAGCTTGCCCATGCCTCAACAGAAAATTACAGTGCCTGGTGCATTGGATAGCCACAGCAATTCTGAGTCGAAATGCCTACAGGATCATGGCAATTGGTGTAACCGTTGCCAAGTGATCAGGTAAACAGTGTGAGATGGGACCGTTTAAATGAATGCAAAATTGAACTTTTTAAATGCACAGCTTGCCCTTGCTTGGGCATGCGTCTAGTCCCTATTAGGATAAGTCGGGTTGGGGGTTATGTTTGGTTCGAGTGCACCATAGGCCCCCATAGCTGCCCTTTCGTCTATGGGGCAACTTTGGATTTTCCTGATGCACTCCGCGATGAGGACCGGTTTGTGCACAGGCGGGGACCGGGCATGTGCGATGGAACGATTTCATATCGAAGGAACATGCTTGTAGTGCCAGGAGGTGCAGTTGCAACCTGTGCTATGTGAGCAAGAAAGCTCAGGGATGATGAACAAAGTAGATGAGATGATGATAATCAGCACGATTGTGCTGTTCGCCGTATACAAAGTACTCGGTGAGGGATGCCGATGCTACAGCACGATCGCGTTGTTCCCCGGGTACACAGTACTCAGCAGGGGAAGATAATGATGCTACAGCGATTGTGCTGTTCCCCGGCTACACAGTACTCAGCGGGGGAAGATGATGATGTCACAGGATAAGCGTCGAAAGGAATGCAAGCTATCAGTGGCGGTGCCAACCCCTAGCCGAGAGATCCGATGTGAAACACCACTGTTGCTCTTGCCACATTACCACCAGCTATCCCAGCCAGGGCTCAAATTGTTGTGGTGGAGTGTCCACGAGCCAGAATATCTCAGCCAGGGCTCAAATTGGTGCGGTGGAGTGTGTGCGAGGGAGAATATCACAGTTTTGATCTGACCCGTGACTCCTGCACAGCCATGCCCGATATGGAGAGTTCCAGGAGGTTTGGTTTAACAATCAGAGCAGTACGGGCGATTCAAACAGACAGAACTGCTCAGAACAGTGCTGGGCATCATCTACCAATTCACAGCATTTGATTCGCTCTTCATACCAAGTCACGCTTTTCTGGGCATGAGAAAACGGCTATATTTGGCAGGGATAAGCAGGCACTCGACCAATTTAAGCTTTCCGCTTCAAACCTTAACTGCGAGCCAGAATATCCCAGCCAGGGCTCAAATTGGTGCAGTGGAGTGTGTGCAAGCGAGAATATCCCAGTTTTGATCTGACCTGTGACTCCTGCACAGCCATGCCCAATATGGAGAGTTCCAGGAGGTCTGGTTTAACAATCAGAGCAGTACGGGCGATTTCAAACAGACAGAGGAACGACACGCGGGCATCCACCGGCAAAAAAGCCCCCCGGGCAGCTGCTACAGCACGCATCGGAGGTTAGTCAGTCGCATCGGCCTGCATATAGAACGTTGCACCGGCAAGGAGCACTGGTAGAGTAAATTTTGCTTTTGAATGATTCACATAATTCACTGTGGTACTATACATTTCATGTAAAAATTGTATTCGCTATACCTGCTTAAAGATTTATGTGCTTTTCCCACGCTTTGAAAATCCTTGAAGCGCATCTGAAGCACATGTGTTAAGCGCATCTGAAGCGCGTACTCTGACTGGCCCTATTAATTTTCGTTGGGAAATCTGCACCGTTCCCGCTACAAGATCCTGTTCGATCTCAAGTCCCAAGCAGTACAACGCGACTCCGAGACTCCGAGATCCTTCATCTTCAGGCGCGCTGACAGCCTCGACTTCACGGAATCCCAGGTAGCTTTGTCGTTGGTGGCGCCCTGTAGGTCGTCGACATAGAGCGCGATGACGACGAAGATGTCTCCTCTTCGACAGAGATAAATGCTGTGGTCGGATTGGAGGTGCGTAAAGCCAAGGGATTTGAATATGGAGTCTATGAGGCGGTACCACTGCCGTGAGGCTTGGTTGAGGCCATGGAGGAATTTGTGAAGGCGTAAAACCATTTCGTCCCCGTGCGCGTTGAGTTTCGGTGGAAGACCCGGCGGCTGAGCCATGTAAATTTCCTCGTCGAGCTCGGCGTTGAAGAAAGCAGTGACGACGTCCATTTGGTAGATGGTGAGGCCATAGTAGGCGGCGACAGCGAACATGACCCGAAGGGAGGTGAATTTGACGACAGGGGCAAACGTCTCCCTGTAATCAATCCCAAATATTTGGGTGAAGCCACGTGCAACGAGTGGAGCTTTGAATCTCTCAAACTCGTTCCACTGATTCATCTTCACACTAAACACCCACTTGCACGTCACCACCTTCCCCCCCTCCGGAAGATCGGCGTACTCGAACGTCCCGGTGTCCACAAGCGAGCTAAATTCCACTGCCATCGCGTTGGCCCACTCTTCTGATTCCGCGCTGGCCATTGCTTGCCTAAACGTCAGCGGCACTCGGAGTGGCGCCTGGGGGACCTTAGCAGGACGTGCTTGAGCTTGACCATCATGCTCCTCCTCCTCAAGCTCACAAACAAACTCCACCAAAAAAATGGCTGAATTTTTTGGCCGAGGGGAACTGACCAATCGATAGATCTAATCGAGGGCTTCACGGCCATATATAATTTAAGTCGATCTGTCGAGCCGTTCTTCGGCAAATCACGATTTAGTCAGCGGACCGGCCAAAATTTTGGCGGCGGCCCTCCAAAAAAATTCCCTTGAAAGGTTGTATGGCCCTGAGGAAGCCCATGCCCCGACAGGTCTCCAAAGCTTTCGTTCTGATCCTCTGTTGACCTAGGCTGAGGCGGCGCAGATGGGATATTCCCGGCTTCTGCCGCAAGGAAAATTGCACGGCAAGGCGGATGTGCGGTGAGTTTCAGATGTACGGACAAGCCCTTTCCACCCTGGAAGTCAATCTTGCAGCCAGGACACTGGCCGGGAGGGGGCGCAGGCATGATGTATATTGTTTGTTTAAGGACGTACACAGAGGGACTTGGATTATTTTCGTTACAGAGAATGACGACTTGGCCCTCCTCCGTGCGCGCGCACGCACCTGGAAAAAGTTGAAGCGCTGATGGACAGTCAGCTGTGTGCGAGTGAAACACGAGATGAGCCGCATCCGAGTCACCTTTTTCCCCTTGATCTCTCTCTTCTCTCCTGCCACCATCCCAGCGTTTCCCCCAGCACGCGCACAACTATGTCGGACGTCCTCACTCCAGCCGAAAAGGCGAAGATTACAAGGGCATTCAACGCCGCAAAGGAGCGAAAAGCGCAAGCCGCTTTCGAGGCGGAATCCAGTCAGTCTCCATCGATATAATGACGTTCAAGACTGACTTTGTTTTTCTTTTCCAGAGCGCACAGGCGGACGAAAGGCCAAGCAAGATGCGAAAGCCAATGCTGGTATGTTAACTCCCGGTTTCGATTCTTGTTGTTCAGTTGACGACAATAACTGTTCACAGTGTGGCTTGCCAAGGAACTCAAGACCGATCCAAAGGATAAGACTCAATCCAAAGACGATGCTAAGGCCAAGAATCAAGCCGACGACAAGATCGAGAGTCGCAAGAGAACGTCTTCCAGCGTTGCAGTTGCCGACAAGCCCAAGAAACCCAAAGAGACGCCAGCTAGTGAGTTCCTATTTCGATTATTCCAGCAGACCACTATTGATATCATCCTCAGGCGAGAGTGATGAGCAGGAGGTTTTGACAGGGGGCAAAGGCAAAGCGAAAGTCAAGTCGACTCGGACTCAGAGAAGTAAGATCCGCTTACGTGAAAGTACGGCTTGCCGCTTATGGCATACGTTTACTAGAGCATGCAGCGCCCACCATCGCCATCGACACGGACGACGAGGAACCCAAGCCCAAGCAGAAGACCGGTATGTTTTCTCCGTTAATCCCTCCGCACCTTCTGTTTATACTTTAAGTCCACATCGATTTTACTGACCCGGCGACATTTCCAGGGAACCCTTTTACTATATAGGCCCCTCGTATCATCGGGCAGAGGACGAAGCCGGTAGCCATCGTCTCTGATGAGGAGGACAACGAAGTGCGTATTATATCCCCGAATACTCACACTCACACCACTGATATATACCTTTATAAACTACAGATGGCTGACGCTCCGCCGCGCGCTGCTCAACATCTCTTTGACGACGAGGCTGAGTCGGATGGGGTGCGACCATTTTCTTTCTGATGCTTCACACCTTCATCCGATGCTCGTGCAGAAAGATCCTCTTCTTGAGGATAGTTAATGTAATTATGAATAAGATTTTGCATGAAAACTCCCCTGGTGTTACTTCCGGCTGGCTTGAAGAAGGTGTCCATGCAGATGACGCACTCTCCGAGAAATCTTTAGCTCAGCCCATAGAAGACGACGAGACTGAAGGCGACGACAAGACTGAATCTGAGGTGAGTACATTAACTTTAATTGAACCACTACTGAGAATAATCCAGCTGCACAAATGCTTACCTCCGCTGTTCGTGTCGACTCAGGGAGGCAGACGAGTCACAGTCTACCCGGCTCCTCCCAAGATGAAGAAGGCAGAGCTCCCCCTCTTCTGTCCTCTCGAGTTTCGTGCCACTATTGTTAAAAAATACCGCATTCACGGCCATCAAAACCCTAACATTCCATCGAATGGTCCCACCTACCACACGGCGAATGAAATCCAGCATAATGCGACGCTGGACATGTACAATTATTGCCGTACAAACGATCTTGCACAGGTGTTGGCTTACCTCTGGAATTGGTGGTATAATCCAGCAAAATGGCACAGGCTCCAGAACAGAAATTCCCCGTCTCGACACCACAATGATCGTCGAGAGTCTGTGGAAAAATATCAAACACCGGGATCTTGCCGACTTCAATCGCCCAAGGCTTGACTTGGTTACTCACATTGGGGGTTGGTCAGATTTATTTTCATTGCTCTACCTCATGTTGATTCACAACGTATGCGCCAACTTTCAAAAATTCCACACCAAGAGGATGCGAGGCCGCGAAGCGGCCGAGCAGCCACTTGTACACTTTCAGAGGACTCCCTCTGCGTCAACTTATCAGGTGTTCAACTTTCGGGACAACAATCAGTACAACTACGAGCAGGTACAACGTTGAGAGCTAGAAACGGATATCAGTTCGGAGGTCGCACGAGACTAAAGAGTCGAACTCACCATTCCGGGATACAGTCAGCAGAGAAGGAGTCGAGCAGAGGACGACCCACAGTGGAAATACAACAATTAGACAATACAGCTGATACAAGATCATCAGTGTTTTGAAGCAACGAAACAGCTCAACGACTCACCGCGTGTTTTCCAGCAGAAAGAGGCATCTAGATCGGTGGATTAGCTCCGCTATGGGGGAACGGGCGAGCGGCTCACTAAGAAAAGAAGACGGTACAGGCGAAGCGCCTGAAGAAACCATGTTGATAGATGTCAACGAGGCGAAGTAGGGGAGCTGACCGTCCGACTATCGAGAAGATTGAAAACGCTAAACACAAGATCAGTGCTCAGGAAACCTCTGTAAGTTAGAGCGTACCATTCGTATACTTGCATTAATGATAATGAGGTGTGATGATGAGTCAGGTAGTCCTTGAGAAGCAAGAAAAGTCAGACTCACATTTGTTTAAGGAATCAATGATAAGTATCTAAACGAAGCGCATCGTCAGCGTAGCGAAATGATACCTATCATGTATCACGCACCTACGCACCTATGCATTGGATCTGAGGGCAACACCTAGTGAAGGATGGGGAGGACGTACCTGAAAAAGGGTAGCATTAACCGTGACAAGGGAGAAAGTGGCGTGGCGGCATGAAAGGATTTGATCATAAGATGGGAGACACAGTGGAAACACTAGTAAGCCCGTCGAAACATACCGTCAGTGAGTAACAATTTATTCAATCGAAAACGGGGAGAAATGGACATTCACCATCGGGTCTACTGCTGCCCTATTACGGCCGAAATACGTCTTATATTACGCTAAGGTCTCTTTTTTTGTTGCTTGTCCCATTGTTATGGATCCTTTGCCGCCCCTACCAATGTCAACGGCAGCGCTAGCCGCATTTCATGCTGTCCCACCTGCTTTCATGCCCCTTTACTGATATCGATTTCCCATGAGATATTTTTGTGGAGGCTTCTTTCCCATATTCCGTCCTGAATTTTCCCACTTCTCAATTCAAATCTGGCTCGCAGGAGCCCAGGAAAGCACAACGTAATCGAACTTCCCACTTCATCCAAAAAAAAATGCTCTTGGTGCAATTTTGGTTTGCTTCAGGCAAAGGTTGAGTTGAGCCGTGAGGACAAGTCCACATCTTGTTAAATAATTCGTTTGGTTCAACTAGCTCGGCCTTAATGTCCTCAAATTCAAGGAACGAACATAGGTTAAGTGATACCGTTAATCCCAAAGAATTGAAGATAGATTTCCCAGGTATATCAACTTCAGTAGAAACCTGCCTCAAAGTTCATTGCGGATCCAGATTCGATGGCGGGCAGAGATGGAGAACTCAACTGTCCGTAGTCCCAATCAACGCCCAGTTTCTGCTATATTCTTAGTATATTTTCCGAGATGAATGTCCGATTACAGCCAATGTCGGAACCGAAGGCGCGACGGAAAAATTCCCGATTTGGACACATTTTGGAATCCGCGACGGATTCCCTCATATCTCCCTCATTTCGCGTCGGATTACTCTGCTTTATGGTGCATTATGTCAGGATAATTACGATGCAATTAGTGATAGAGCTATATTACAGCTAATGTCAGTACCGAAGGCGCGGACGGAAATTTTCCGTTTCGGCATGTTTTGAAAGAATTCCCGATATCTCGGTGGGTTCTGCACCGATTCGCGTAGCTGCGAAGGGCAAGAAATGCAAAATATACACATCATACGACGTGTGTCATGGAAATGGAAGCGGGCGTGCGGGCGCCGCAGTTGCGATTGATTCGGGCCGGCAGGAATACGGTCCTCACAGCACCGCCTCCCTCCAGAATGAAGAGCTGCAAGGCCCAGGCTCAATGACGAGAGCAGCAATGCGAAATCTGAGGAGACAGTTTTTCTTAGAACTCCGCTCGCTATGACCTCGGAATCAAGATCGAGAAAGAAGGTCTCCATACCAAGTCACGTTTCTTTCACGGGAATTGCTATTGATTCGGGCCGGCAGGAAGATGGTCCTCACAGCACTGCCTCCCTCCAGAATGAAGAACTTCAAAGGCCCAGGCTTAATGACGAGGGCACCAACATGTCACCGCGACAATGCCGCCATGTCACAGGGAAAAGTGCCGCCAACACTGCCGCCAACTTGACGCCAACTGCCGCCAATTGCCGCCACCCAAATTCACTTTGCCGCCACACTGCCGCCTTCAAAATAGGTAAATTGCCGCCAACTGCCGCCAACTGCCGCCAACATTAGACACAAGGACCTGATTCTCACATAGGGCATGGCGAGTCGACTGCGGGTGAGTCGGATCCGTGACCGCAGGTACCCGCGTTGGAAACAGCCATACTCGGATCCGCGAGTAAAAAACTCGCGGGTCGACGGGTTACTGGCAAGTTTCTAAAAACCCGCAGGTACTCATGAGTACCTGCAAGATTTTGGCACATTTCAGTCTTAGGTCTATCTAAAGCATGTTTTCCTCGGGCGTGGTACCCGCGACTAGAGTTTACATTATGCTTCAAGCCTTTAACAAGCCTCTGAACCAGAATTTCGCTGGCTATCCTCCCAGCATGACCCCGTCAAAATCCGGCTTGAAACGATTGCACAGTAGCCAAAATACTGTTTTGATGCAGAATCTTGGCACACTGTTTGGTGACAGCCTATGTTTCTTCATCCTTAATCTCGACACGTCGTTTAATCCGTATTCAACGGTTGGCTGTTGCCGTGGACTGCGAAACCTTTAGAAGAGTTAAATATACCGTAGAATGCCCTTCACCTGTAGTTGTTAGCATCTGAATATAATTTTTGTGTGTTCCAATTGATATCCGTCCCATTTGAGCGAGCTAAAATGTACCCAGACCCCACGATAATCGTTGCAAGCCTAGCTAATTAAGTGCTAACTTACCACTAAATTATTTTCAACGTCACTAGAAAGCTAATAAAAATAAGCAAGGTAATCTGGCTATATTAGCGCAATTTTAGGCTAATCCAACCTGATTAACAAAGGAGGTCTTTCCTGATGGTGACAATAATAATGATAAGTAATAACAAGATACATAACGTTCCTACGCTTCCAAAATAGGCGGATTGTCCCCAACTGACGTGGCAGTCTGGCTCCCCACCATGTCCACCACCGTCCCCGCAATCTTCAATGTACAGCTTTCCGCAACCCAAGCCGCTGACCGAGAAGGTCTGCGTCCACGTCATTCGTAGGCTGTAGCCCGCTGACATGTCTGGCAGGCGGAGTCACTGTCCGCCCAAGTCCTTTGGGTATTTCGGAGCTCCTCAACCAGTGCATTGGGTTACTCCACGAATCACCTTCTGATTTGGCGGCCTGCGCCTTGGTTTCCCGCTCCTGGGTGCCTGCTGCACAGTCTCGGATCTTCAAATCACTCTCAATCACTGCCCCCTCCACCGCCCAGAATACACGTCTGTGGTCCCGCTGCCAAGCAACGCTACGAGGTTCCCCACACCTCATTCGATACATCCACTCTCTTTCTGTTAGCTCAACATCCATGCTCTACGACACATTCGCTGCTGTGTGTACTTACTGCTCTGATTGTTAAACCAGACCGCCTGGAACTCTCCATATCGCGCATGGCTGTGCAGCTGCATCAGGGAAAGCCCCCATTGGTAATAGTCCTGTATTGGCCCGAATTTCGGGGTAATTCGCCCGAATATGTTCGATTAGTTGCATAAGCACTCTAGTAACATGGAAAATAAATTACCACATATTTCCCGGTAATTTTGGGGTAATATACCTTGCGCCAGACTTCATTAGAGCAACATTAGCGTATGATTTGGGCCATTGCACATTGGTCAGGAAGGCTGGCTGATATAGCAAAGAAAGAGTGATAATTGAAATTGCGACTATTAAAGTTAAGTACATGTATATACTGAACAATGACATATGCAATTCATTATGAACCAAGCCACCTTCCATGCCCCACATCAGCCCATTGTACAGCAGGATGCGATGCTTCCCTTCGAATTCGATCGCCGGCTGGATGCGCTGGTTTCTAAGTCAGAGCGAAGATATTTGTTAGTACCCCTCGCGTGCCAGGTATAGACAACGTACAACACTGACTGCCCTCCACACACCGGTTTTGAATTTGGTGTTAATGGAAAGCGCAGCACAAGTGAGACTACATCGGCCTTGCAAGGAGGAAGTCAGTGAATGAGTGATTTGGATATAAATAGAGAGGCACATACTTGGAATTCAAGCAGCATCAAGGTTGTACCGGCAACGCAAAATCTGTCAGTAAAAATTTGGTTGCAAAATATGAAGGACACATTGGGGATCTGGGACAAGTCAACCGGCCTGATGCAAGTCCCTGAATCGACTGCGCAACACGAGTATGGAGACGAAAAAAATCAAGATAATACGCAACAGCATGCACGGTGGGTGGGGGTACTGATGGTCCCACGGTGCGCACGAAAACGTCAGCATAGATACTTGCCTGCGAACACACCGGTGACCCATTGCTGTTGGGGCTGTCCCAGAATACCTGCAAGGGCAAGACAGATCAGTCGCTCTGCCGACGCAGAGGGAAGAGACACACCTTCTGCGGATCCGCTGTCCAAGGAAGTTACCGGAGCGGATGGGGATGCCGATGATGAACGCGTCAAAGGTGGCGAGGGTGGCGCCGTCGATGTGCCAGGTGATGGGGTTTTACGGGCGTGCAGCTTGGCGCGGATTTCGTTTAGGAGTGTCTCGAAGTTGAGAGACAATGCCACCAGGGTCACTGGAAGTTGGCTCGGGCCGCACTGGCAGGGATTATTGGAGCCATTTCCGCGACGCAAACTTGAGTAAAAACACTCACGCACCATACAATGTTGTGAATGGGTGAGATTCATGCATCCAGTGAGCGATTGAGGTGGAAATGGCCAGGATGGAAGAGCGCGAGATGGGGGGAAAGGAAGAAAGATGTTTGACGATGTTGTGACACGATCAAAACAAACCATCCCAAACTGCATTGATAATGCTCAAAATTTGCGTGCGAGTGTCTTCGTTGGTGTACGTGACTCCATCTTCTTCCGATGGTGGGAATGTCAACGAAGTGCTGACCGCCTCTGGGAACTATGAGCCCATTGCGGTTGTTACAGGGGATCGCACACGCGGTGCAGTGTACAACATACGTATCCCTGCAAATTCTTGCTGTGCCTATCTACTCACAAGTCCTCACAGGTCCAGAACGCGCCGCCGACGTTTACGAAAGCAAATACCCATCGCATTGTTCATCCACTGTGCGCAACCATGCAAGTCATCCTCGTACACGAAGCCAAACAGGAAGTCCGGTAAGCCCGGGGTCCACAACCTGTTAAATGCAAAAGAATGGCTGAACCCCGATTTGAACCAGAGACCCCTTAGGTGAATTGTGCCCGCCACCAGTGCTCTACCAACTGAGCTATTCTGTCAATAGTGTGAAGGGAACTCCCATTAGGACCTTCAACAGTTCATCAATAGTGTGGTTACTGTGTCCTGCTGTCCTCCAGCTTGGATCTTACCCAATATGTTGATGCTAAGGTAATTCTAAGAATTCTAGTGCACCCGATCAGGCCCTAATTTAAGTCAGGGATGATCTTTAATATCCCCCTTCTTCCATGCGGGGCCCAAGTATACTTCTCCTGCAATCCACCGCTTTTCAAATCATATTCTAGCTCAAGAGCATCATCAAGGGCATAGGTTGGATCTAAATTAAGTTGAGATATCAGCAGAAATCAATATATTTCACACCCGACCCACCGGCACTGAAAATCGCATTGAATAGCTTACAGACGCGTGAATAAATGAGTTGTTTGGTCGTGCATCACCCATCTGTTTGGAGTGTATGAATGGACTGTGACATTCTCGCATCTTGATCTGATCTGATCCTCTGTGGTCTGTGATCATTGATCTCCTTATCTGATCCTATCTGATCTCTCTGATCCTATCTGATCCTATCTGATCCTCTTATCTGATCGGGGATCTTATTGTCCTGATAACAATCTTATTGTCTTGACATCCATCTTATTGTCTCTATTGTCTCTATTGTCTTGATAGCCATCTTATTGTGTCTATTGTTCTTATTGTTCTTATTGTTCTAGCTACTCTATTGTCCTCATAGGTATATAAGTGAGTAGCATTGCCCTGGATCTTCAGTTCTTACTGTTGACTCCAGGCATAGTAGTTTCATCTTATGCAATCTAACTAAGTTCTTACTGTTGACTCCAGACCTCTGTGCTTGCCTGTTTAACAGGTTATGGGCCCTGCCCTTTGAGCGTTCTTAAGCTTTATTCTGAGACCCTCATCTCCATCTGCGCATTTGTGCACATCTCTCTCTGCCCTTATAGTGTGTGTGTTCTTTGTAGATAGGGGCCTCAACTGTTGGGACAAATCCTCTTAGAGAGGTAGTCTTTGAATCCACCAGGAAACAAACGGTGATCAATCCGTTGATTCTGGGGTTTGGGCCTAAGTGCCTTACAACTGGGTGTTCATTACATACTTAGTTACTTTACCTACATCTCCGACTTCACACACACACTCCTGAGGGCGCCACCTGTCTTTTGACATCTGGTTCTAGTTTTCCATCCCTTCTCTTTGCGCATTTCCCTATTCCCCTTTCCATCATGTCTGACTCCTCAGAGTCTGCTCTTATCCCTGTCCTTGGTAAGGACACCATGTTCTCGAGTTGGAGGAGCGATGCTAAGGCCTACTTGCGTCGCAAGGAGGTCTTTGGCCACTGCCTGGTCACTTCAGCTAAAGCTGAAGATGCCGCTGCAAAAGAGAAGTGTGCTGGCATTCTTTGGTCCATGTTGGGCAAAGATGTCAAGCCCCTCGTCCAGAAGCATGAGGACGACCCTAAAGCGATGTGGGACGCCTTGGAGACTATCTTTTCTCCGAGGAAGGCTGGAGCTCGCTTCAATGCCTACAAGACACTCACCTCCATTCATCTCCAGTCAAGCAGTACACACCGTTAGGCAGACCACCCAGATGTAAAACGTCAGTCAATAAATTAGCGGGGATGTGAATAAGGAGACTCAAGCACAAAAAAGAGAGTGGGGGTGCATTT
This sequence comes from Mycena olivaceomarginata, assembly GCA_029378375.1. Taxonomy (NCBI): domain Eukaryota; kingdom Fungi; phylum Basidiomycota; class Agaricomycetes; order Agaricales; family Mycenaceae; genus Mycena; species Mycena olivaceomarginata. Next base: position 99,763 of record JARKIC010001706.1, read on the forward strand.
ATTATTTAGACATGTACACTAACTTCAACAAAGATATTCATCTTGGAAATTTACTTGCGCGACCGAAGATTCAAATTGTGCCCGGGAGCGCCCGACGTCGTTGGGCCGGATGTTGATTCTTGAGAGGATGATTGCGATCTGGATGCCGTTTCCGTAGAAGGCGTGCTCGAAGACTAACAGAAGATCCGTCGACGCTAATGGTAATTAAAATGTGATGGAACGATCGACATTTGTGGAACAGACTTGTTCGGTGAGACCTTGAAAGAGCAAGCAGTGAATCGCTTGAGATGCCATGGGCGGTCTTCCATCATGGAGAAATTGCTCAGATCAAATTTATACCTGCTTGTTGGTAGGTCTCCCCTGGCCCCGGAGCTTCAAGATCTTCGGCCAGAAACCGTGATTCACCACGAATCACCAGTTCCGTGGACGAAAAGCCTAAGACAATTGCTGATCTGTCTGCTTGTACATCCTCACTTTCTCTCGCCAATTACCACACCTGGGTTTGGTTTTGGAATAGAGTGCCTCATGTTTGGGTTTCCAAAGATGTGTTTGGTTTTGAATTCAATTAATGCGATTTGTTGATTGAATTGATGTGCATCGCCACCAAGCCATTGAGGTCACAAGTTTCAAAATGTGGACTGGGAATGAGCATGGCTCACTCAATACGGCTCCAAACCCACTGGTCTTGGGGGCAATCCTACTCAAAATTTAGCCAGCATCCCAGAAAACAAGTTGCCATCCAAATCCGAGCATTTCTGCGTGAGCTACAGTATAGTAGGGTTCCTTGGATAGTGAGACATCCTTGGGTATTATTTTTTTTTAAACTCCCGAGTGTCATCCCAGGTTAAAATTTTGTTACGAAATACATCCTATATCGAAGCCTCGTGTTCTGAATTAATTTCAAGCGCATAGACGCGTCGGTGCTGGAAGAGAAGGTCGTTTGGTCTAATTCATTGCCTAATCAGGTCATCAATCACTTTCCTTCTCGTTGATTGTGACAACAGAGAGCTGGGTGCAAGTGTTGGATATGTATATGATATATTTTGAGCTATCATGCGTTCCGCATGTTGCAAAAATCCATTCTGAACGCGCTCTTTTTTCTGAGATCACAGGTAGCTTAAAATGAGTCTTTTTTTATGCTGAATCTGAATCTAAACTCGGATTAGCGCAAAAATGAGCCGTTCAGTCTCAGTTTGATTTGTCGTGTTTGGCTGTCCACGACTGTAGTCCAT
>JARKIC010001707.1:0-100992 GCA_029378375.1 Mycena olivaceomarginata
CAAAATGTGGACCATTGAAAAGGCAATAGCGTCACGCGTTTCAAAATGTAAACCAGTAATTGTGCTCTGGAAAGCGCAATTACGCCTCCGAGTGCGATCTGAATAGCTGTAAATGTTCACAGTGATCAGGGCTATAGAACATGGCTCCTGAGCTTCATTGGAATTAAAATGGTCTACAGGATATCAAGTCACGCGATTCAAAATGTGGACCATTTAAAAAGCAACAGGGTCACGCAGTGCAAAATGTAAACTGACAATTGTGCTCTGGAAAGCGCAATAGTGCCCCCGAGCGCAATCTGAATAGCTGTAAATGTTCGTATGGCACATATACTGTAAAATAATCAAAATTCTCACCGCTTGAGCGCACCGACTGCAGCCAGCGAAAGGTGCGGAAGTAACACTCTCCAGCGGTGTTGGGGATGTCGTCAGGGGGGATTACGCCACACCTGCATGGGACCGCGGGCACTGACCTTCTCAGCAAGCTTGACCGCACGCCGCCCGACCGTGCGTTGCAAAGAGGCCGCGTAGTCGACGGAGCTCACATTGCAATCATAGATCGCGAGTCCTTTACTCTGGCCCCACCGAGGAAGCTGGACAAGCAGGGCTCTCCATACATGCATTGGCTCCTCGTCCCATCGTTTCCTCTCCTCTGCAAGTGGCCGGGGTCAGCTTTGGCGTACGTCCAATTCGTGCGCTTGCCACCATCGTAAAAGCAGAGGGGCCGGGAGATGACGATGAAGCGTTGGGGACGGCTGAGCGTGAGCTTTTGCGCCATTTCCAGAATCACAGTGTAACCAGAGCTGGGCGTGTCCGGGGTGAGGGCAGAGCAAAGGGCGGAGAGGGCATTCCAGGATGGCGTTGCATGAAATGCCTGCGCACTGCAGATACTTTGAATCAATCTGATGACGGTGGATGGTCTTCTCTGAGGCCTGTCGTCCCGATAGACGCACTCAGCCTCTCGTTTTCTACATCAGGGAAAGAAGAGAATTCAATCAATATCTTGGCTCTCGGATCGGTTTCTTACCCGCATTTCTCGCATGAGAACGATGAGGATACGCGATCACGCTGTCCCTTCCCTTCGCGGGGTCGGAAACACGCCTATGTAATGTTGACGGATTTGGGTCGCGAATCTAGAGAAGGTGTGCATACCGTTCTCTGCCGAAGTACATGGCATTCCGAGTCTTAAAATCTATTTTAAACTCAGTTTAGGTTCCGTCTTCAGCGCCAGGGCCCAGGGGAGGTCGTTTTTTGTCGACGTAGCAAACACGTGTGAGCCTTTTTACCATTTCAGGTAAGTTTTCCGCCTTAATGGGGTTTATTACTCATTTCTCTTTACATTTTTTTAGATCCCATCTTTCAGTTTCCACTGCAGAAGGCTACAATCATGCAGAGCGATTGCTGGTATCACGACATTCCCACGTTAGGGTCAGTAAATTTTCTAATGAAATTAGCAACCACGTTGGAGTCTTTTCGTCGTCCTCTTCAGATTTTTTTGTGGAGTACTTAGTGGCTGTGCTCTCGGATTCTGCCGAACTTGTTGCTCGGGTGGTAGATGTGGAAAATTCTCCCCCACAGAGAGAAGTAGGCGAAATGCATAGATAAGCATCCTATAAGCGCCATAGCCAAAGGATATATTATTATGATGCCGGACAGGCACTCAAAACGCTCGACTTTCCATGAGATCACCAAGCCGATGAACGCCGACTCGGGTGACCGAAACGTTGAATATATTCCCTGTGTGCATTTCCATCGCTTTTTCGGGTTGAAAAAATGGAAATCACTTATTATTCGCTATCTGAGCAGGAATTCCCGGGATAACTGAAGGCGCGAACAGAAAAATTACAATTTTGGGCAAATTTTGATCCTCGCGACCGATTTGCCCATATCTCAGTGGATTCTGCACGGATTGGGATGAAGCTTAGCTAGATGATTTGTACTAATTCATGGGCAATGAGTTATGGAAAGAAATTGAAAAAAAAAATTATATTTTACTTCTCCTGGCTCTTGAAGCCCTTCTTGAAAATTCAGGCTAGTGGGTCCAGTTCTTGTTGGAAGGAGCTGAACTTTTGGGTGCGGGTACTTCTGTATGTATCAGGTAAGGTGATAGAGCCAGAAATATGAATACTTCGCTTCTCAACACGGGAAGAGCAAAATATCATGCACCAAGAACCACACACAAAAACAGAAGAGAGCAATGTAAATATTTAGACATCTGCCTCTATGAATTTGCTTTATATGTATTTAAGTACGCACTCCCAAAAATTTAGCTTCTTTGGACAAGATCTAAATGCACTAAGTCGAATTTACTCCCCAACAAGCCTCAAATGCTGGAGTATGCAAAGATATGATTTTTTTTTTTTGAATTTTTTTCTATCACTAATTGCGCATGAATTACTGCAAATTATTTTGCTATGTTTCATCTCGATCCGTGCAGACCTCACCGAGATACGAGCAAATCGGTCGTGAGGATCAAAATCTGCCCAAAATGGGTTCGCGCCTTCGGTACTGCAATTGGCTGTAATGGATTAATATGCTCAAATATTGGCCCATACATCCAACATACATCGGTGGATTTGGTCAAGGATTTGGTTGCTATTGGAAGTATGGAAACTACTCGGAAAATTTTCACCCCCCATATCATGGAAATTGGGAGCATGGAGTCATCTGCCATCTATCTCACCTCTCGAAACAAATTTCATGCCCTCCAATCGGTGATTTACTAGTACGCAATGGGCGCTAGGGCCAAATGACGTCAGGTGGAGTCAGGGAGAAAATTCCGAGAGCGCTCTAGGGTTTTGCAGTTAGCTGTCAGCAAAATGGTGGATTCCCCTGCACCTGAACCAGTTGGGTTTCAGTTGAGGTTCAGGTTCAGTAATTCCGGTGAGCCTGAACCCTGAACCTGGCGTTCAGTTCGGTTCAGTTCAGGTTCGAACCCATTTTCCGAACTGAACTTTTCCAACACTACTTCCGCATGCATATGCATCGCTGTTTGGGGATTCTAGATGTCCTGGGACTTATCCTGTGCGACCTACGTCCGGCTGTGGAACCTGCAATACGACTCCTTCGGCCAATTGGGCTGCAAATACAGGGATCTCGCATCCCTCGCTCGGACATGCAGAATGTTCCGTGCTCCTGCCCTGGACGTATTGTGGAAAGCTCAAACTTTGGGGAACGTTTTTCGCTGCTTTCCGCCCGGGCTCATCGAGGAGACATCTGACAAAAGGGTGAGCGCCGCTGCGCCGCCCCATGCATGTGCACGGAGACTCACACGAGAGTACTAGACACTTGTCCTCGCCCGATTCATTGTCGCAGACGATTGGGACAGACCTCGAATCTATACCGAACGAATCAGGGAGCTCTGCACTGATTCTTTGGCATCTTTTTCCCACATCCTCCGAACGATCGGGCCAGAGCTTCCCGGAGACCTGTTCCCCAGACTCACGGGGGTTTACTGGCGCGAATTCGTCTTCCCCGCGTTCAGCTATAATGGCTACAGCAAAAATATATATCATCGTGCCAAGCTACCCGAGCTACAGTGGCTACTTCATAAAAGATAATTAACCACCCAGAGACGTTACCTTGTACGGCGGGGCGCCGCTATAAGTCTCCCCATCCTAACATCAGATTTTTCCAACCCCAGTTCATCCAACCCCATAACATCCAACAACTGAGCTGACTGCCTTCTGCTATCAGCTCCCAAGGTATCGCTGCCATCCATATCCGAGCCTTGGCGCATGTTTCTCAGATGCTCTGCGACTGCAATCCGAAGAGCATCCAGCTTAGCGGCTTTGTTCTTCAGCCGGTAGTTCCGAGGTATCACTGGCATTCCCTCTTTCCAAAACTTCCGATGTTTATCCAGCTGTTCGTGAATCTTTGTAACCGTCAGTGTGCGTATCTTATTCTCGCTGAGTATGAGTTCATCTGAAAAAGAAGGTGTTTGGTAGCATTGTGTTCCATTCTTTCCGTTCATCGGCAAGTCCAATGTCTGAGGTGCAGATACTGTATATCAGAGCCAAACGTATCATGGATGAAGAATGCGGAATTCTTCTCACAATCCGGGACAGAATCTCGAAGATGAAAGCGGAGAGATCATTATTATTGCAGGCAGTCCAAGCTGCTTTTGTGTCATGCACAGCCGCTAGCGACTGGCTCAATTCACGAATGGAGGGGAAAAGCTGTAGATTTTTGTTCGCGTGCCGGTGTCGATCAAGTACTTACATACCTTGCGCAAGCGCCGAGCGGAATCTGTACCAACGACACTTTCCAAGATCTATGAATATTTCAAGTTAATAAAATTAAATGATTCAATGGCGAAGCACAGATAATACCCACCCTACCAATCAAAAAGTTGGTTAAAGCATCCCCGTTGAATACCTTTTATAAGTATGAACAGATGAGCTTAAAGTAATTGCATAGTTGTCCAGACACGTACCAACAAAGCCACGTTACCTCTTAGCATCTCGTATATTTCGTTTTCATCCACGTTGTGGGGCAAGGGAATGGGATCTCGGCGCGTCGAAAACGCGCCCAGCTCTCGTTAAGTGACCAATAACCAACAAGTATCCTCTGGATGTGCATGGGGGCGAGTCCACCGAATTCCATTCTCGGAGGCTGGACTGATTTGAGAAGCATCCGAGATAATGTCCATAGAGCTGTGTGAGGAAGGGCCGCGCTCCTTTCGATTCCGCCGCCTCAAATGCATCGAAAATCGGGAGCGCTCCTCTGCGGATCATATTCAGCCACATTGTCGTAGTCCTACTCCGCACAGTATCGGCAGAGAGCAAGTACGAAAGCTCATATATCGCGCAATACTGGCCCGAAGATAATGAAGTGCTGTCCCTGGTTAGAATTTCGAGAATAACCCCCACGGCCCAGCTCTGCCAGCCTTGCATGTCATACTTATGGGCAAGGCGAGCGACGGCAAGTATATTGGCCAGTTCCGTCACGGAAATCTCTGACACCTGCGCGTTGTATGCTCTGGTCATAGGGGTCAACTGCTCGTATACACATTAAAGCAACTGACGTTCAACGTACGGCGCATAAAGATATTTCAGCAAAGATCGTATATCATTCGCCTTATCTCCCTCTAGAGCAATAGGAAGATCGTCGGATGACCCTTCGACGACTAAACTCTCCTGAGGAAGAGAAAACAAGGAAGAAAAAACTGCTGAGTCTTGAATGATGATGAATTTGTGAATCCTTGGCGACTGAGACAGAACGAACAGTGAGAGAGTGATTATAAATCACCTTCAAAAGCGTAACTTCCGGGAATCTGGGCCGACACAGGGACTTGCCTTTTTGGGAAGCCACGGCAATCAAGAGAAGCCTGATCTTGTCAATATGGACAGTTCCGGACAATGGTGTTCTCGCTTATTAGAGACGGTGGGAGCGCAAGTTTGGCGCAAGTGGCAAGAAAACTCGAGCGCGAAACAGCTATCCGCCTCGATGTGAAGCCGACCTTCCCTGAGCCCAAACTCCTTGCGACTCGCATTGCGACTTCCGAGGCGTTTGGAGTCATTCCAATTACTTCCCAGCTTGCGATCGCAAACGAAATCCCCAGTCTTCCACATCTCCCAACATTCTCACTGTACCCCACCACAACGACAATCATTGCTTTGCTCTCACCCAGTTCTCCACAAAGCCCATCAATCTCTATCGTTACCTGCAGATGCGCCAGCGAACCACCGCCGCTGTTGACGTACATTAACAGTTCTGTTTTATCAGCGCTGGTGGGTGTTGATCTGCTGTCATTCCATCAGGAAAAACCTCCCTGGAAAAATTCTGCAATTTTTCGAAGAATTTTCTCTTGGCCCCCAAGATTTTGATATTTTTCGATATTTTGGCAAAATTTCCAGAAGTTTGAGTGAAATATGTCCACAATTGCGAGATTTTGAGAAGCCCAGGAAACATTTAGATCAATTTCCTCAAATTTTCATTGCCTTCCTCCAGTACATAAAGCAGCCAGGGGAGCATGATCACATCCCTCGAGAGTCCAGAACCACGGCCATTAGAAACAATCTTTCCTCGGCGGTGATTCAAGCAGGTAAATAATAGAGCAAGCACAAGGATACACACCAATCTATATTTCTCGGTCAGACTGCAGTGGTCGCGACAAACTCGTAATTGAAGTTGACGTGCCAAGGGAAGGGAAAACAGGCCCTAAACCAAGTTCGGCTATCGGAATGGCGGCAATGCCGATCGGCCGACGGTCAATAGCCGTGCCACGTGGTGGAAATCTTAAATTTGGTTTGACAGCGCCACGTCAGCTACGTCTCTTCCTTTCCTCCCACTTCGTCACCCATTCTTCTTTGTTTCTTCGACAGCTCCCCTCCTCTCTCCACCTTTCTGAGGTTCCAATGCTCCTCCCCTTTGCACCAGCTCGTTCTCCGAACCACCGAACTGGAGTCCGTCACTAACAAGTAGGATGGTGAGTGCTGTGAAAATGTGCAGCTTAGTCTCATGTCGCACCTAGCTATTGACTTCAATGTCGCGACCTCAATCTCTCTTCCCATCCTTCAGTTTTACTCGGTGCGTCTCTCTGTGCATTCGTTTGACTGTCACTGATCCCCACTCCGCAGACATCCAGCTTTCACCATAAGCTAGGGCACCCTGCGCTATGCATGGTGTGTGAACCTTCTCCTGATTTACTTGTCATTGCTTACACATCCCCTCAGCTCCTGGCAGCGACTCTGATGCATTGCAGCGTATCACAGGCCGTATCACTGCAGTGCAAAATTTGGTGTTCCAGCAGCCCGGCATTCCGTTGCCGCATGGAGTATCTGCACGTATGTCTCTGTCGAAATTTTGCCTTCATTCGCGCTCATGATTATGTACAGCCTCTCAGCACGGCCATACGTTCGCCCCCTGTCTGTCAACATGTCTGCAGTGTGGTGATCCGCTGGTGCCAGCTGGACACAAGCCTGATGACAGTAAGTAAGTGCGTATTCCCGTCCTCTTTCCTTTGAATATCGGAATCGGCTGGGTGTAATTAGAATCGTTGAATGTAAATATAATTCTACCTACGTATCTACCTACCATGTATTAGCTAGTGCCATGGAATAGATTTTCTTTCTTGACTTCTGTTCTTGTGCTCTGAGGTTGAGAAAGCGACGCAAAATTCAAGGAAACCTGGGTGAAATTTGGCCCAAAAGTTGCCAAATTGCTAGAATCCTTGCGGGGGAGAACATATTTTGACATAATTGTGCTCATTCGTGAAACTCGAGCTATTTTCGCACATTTGGGCGAAAAATATCACAAAATACGCAAAAATACCAGGGGAGGGTTTCCCTGATGTCAACCCCACGGCGATGCACCAGTAGTTGGCTTCCCGGCGTGCCGTACAAGACGCAATCGCCGCTGTCCCCAACCACGAACCACCTCCTGCCCAGCTCGAGGAGCTGTGGCCTCCGCAACCCGAACTTCAACAGATGGTCCTCGCATTTGAAGGCGACTATGAGTTGATGGAGATCAAACGTCCTGCAAAAAAAGCGCGATTGATTGCTGAGAGCCGGGATGCCAAAGCCAAGAGAGGGCCGCGTCGTTGCGCACTTTGCGCGCATGCCAAGTGTGGACAGGAGCTTACCTGCAAAGGGAAAGGCGGACGAGCCAAGTGCGAGCACAGCAGTCAGCTCAGCCATCGGGAGCTCGGCTTTGACGAGGGCACCCGCAAGCGCATCGTGAGCGGGGGTAAACAGTCTCATTGTCGTAGAGAAGTACATGATTTATATAAACTGTGCAGTCGTCAGCGACAGGAATGCAGAATGTGCAAGAATTACATACTAGAGGCGCGGCATTCACGAGCAGAGGTGGCGTCGAGCGCGCTGCACTCGCATCCACAGCGCGCTCGTGCGGACGTCCGCTTCATGGAGGAGAGGAAACGGTTTGACGCAGACAAGAATAAAGCTGCTCGGGCGAACGCGCGCACCGGGTGGGCGTCGATGTGGCCCACGCGCAGGACTGACGCAGGAGCAGGGATCATCCGCGGGGGTGCGGCTCGCAAAGGGACGACAAGACGGGGAGCGCGGGGCTAAACAAGGTGCGTGCGTACGCACTTTGTGATGAAGCAGGGAAGCGACTGGAGAGAGATATGGTGCGACAACAGAGTAAGTACTTATACACAAGACAGTGTACGACTATTTGCCACGAAACGTGACTCCAATGGGCGCGGCGCTTCGGGTATATCCCAATGGGGGCGGATTTGGAAGTTTGATGTGCTGATAGGCGGGCGTCCGGAAAAGGCAAGTCCCTGTGCTGGCCCTAATTCCGGCTTTTGTATATTTCGTGGCTGGAGCACTACGTGGGCCTCTAACTGTTACGTTAGGCAGGCCAAAGTCGAGTTCGGTGAAGACATTGCCTCCAGGCTCAAACTGTCGGCAGATGGAACCAAGGCTCTCTGGCTGCAAACCGACGGACTCTCCGCTTGACCCACAGAACTGGAACCCCCGACACAAGGCATTCCAGCTGTTCATCATTACGCTCGCCAGCGTAGTTCCTGCCTTCGATTCGGGAATAGGTAAAACTTGAAAATGGCTCTTATCGTCATTCTGACGATGCATACGTCCAATTTCAGGAGTCACTGCCATATTTGCCCTCGCAGACCAATACGGCACTACCACAGATATCATCATGGCCTGACTACAAGGTATGAGTACTTTTGCAGATGCTTCTGGATATTGCTGGCATAGATCGTGCGTTTTGCTGACTGCATGAATAAAACTTGAATAAAACTTCCCTAAACAATTCTTACAAAGTTATGACATGAATGTCGTCAATTTAACCGGATCCGAAAACATCGCCATCGAGGGCGAAATAGCATTTGGAGACATTATTCAACCAATTGAGAAGCCATCCTCTGCTACAACTGGGGGTGGGGAGCGTTGCATCACTAATTCATCGTCACAGGGCAGTGATCGATTGCCCAGACCCAGTTAAATCATCCGCTGTCTTGTAATGTCCGTCATTCGCCGCCGCCTACATTCGTGCCTTTCCCTCGCCTGACTCGGAGAAAGCATAGCTGGGGACTCGCGTTCATCTTCCTATCATTTTCACGTGCATGGATGAACGCGTATTGATAGTCTAATACACTCAGTGTCGGGACTTGGAATTGTTGACCTCCGAACCTTGAAAAAAAAGAATCAAATTTGATATAGAGAAAGATGATTATTTTTTTGATTTCAAGTCCAATGAGCGCAACTTGTTTTTCAGCATATAGTGGAGGCCGTGCCAAGGGACTTTTGACACTTTTTTTTTTTCAAGGTGAAGGACCTCAATTTTTTCCAAGTCCGGTCGTTGATTCCACTGGTGACTCAAGTTGTGTAAAAATTTTCTGTATTTGGGCAGTTCTGACTCCACAAGAGTATTTTGCTTTGTCGTCATTCAAAAGTGGAATGGGTACAAATTTCTCGGTGCAATCAAGTTCGTGGGCACGGAATGAGTACTCTCAGAGACTCACAGAAAATTTAATCACCGGCGAGCAGGTTTTTCAGGATTGGGACCCCCCTAACCAGGTCCGAATATACCTGGTAAATGAACAATTTCAAGCTCAAAGGAATATGTTTACAATATCCAAACTGTCCAGGGAAATCAAAATACACCCGTAACGGACAGTTACGCTACGGGTATGGGGTCAAAATTGCCCGTCCCGTATCGGCCAAATTTCTTTACGGTTATGGGCGTACATCAGGAAAATCTCACTTTGCTAGGTTGCACCCAGTACTATCCCCCCCTAGACCCCGGACACTCAAGGAAGACCTGTCAATATCTTTTGATATACAAAGTTTGGCGCCAAACTGAGTACGTATGGTGCCCGTCGCTTAGTCACCACCTAATTTGGACTAGTCCCAAATCGGCCGAAGGCCAATTTTTTTTTACTGTGTACCTCTCTGGGCCGCTTTTGGGGAATGGTGAAGTGCTACCTTCGCGAACACTCGGATTACATGTTCGACACCCTCAAGGAAAATCTTCCAAAGGCCTTGGCATCAGTTTCCGTTGCGACCATTCGCCGTTGGCAACATTGCATGTTTCGCTGGATGGACGCGTACTGTGCCGGGATGTTGACTCAGGATGTTCAATTACAGGTCCAGAGGTCCAGCTCTAAGCAGTATAAGTCGCATAGGTGTGTTTATGGGACGGTAGCACGGGCCTTTGACCAGTAGGTGGTGTATTTTGGTAGACAGTCCCAATTTGGCCAGTCAAAAAAAAAATCACTTGCTCAATTTTGACTCAAATAAAAATCGCTCTTGGGAAAAGTTTCCTACTGTGAAACCGAGTCTTTTGGCAAGAGGAATAAGAAATCCGATTGTTTTCGAAGGAGTAATATTCGTTGTCACAAACAGGCGGTGACTAAGTGACGGGCACCATAGATCGCTAGCATTTGGTCATTCACCCCAGCATTACAAAGCATGTGATTCAAAATGGCATTTCAAGGCATGTGGTTCAAAATGCGAATTAAACCATTCAATTGTGTTCAAAATGGGATTACCACCTGTACGGCCCAACAACCGCCGCTAGTTAGCGAGGGAGCCATATATGGTATCCCCCGCTAACTAGCGGGGTTTGGAGCAAATGCCCTGTAGCGCAATAAATACGGCTTAATTAGCCCTCGGCTCGTCCTCCCGGCACCTGCTCTGGGCCGCCCTCCCATCAGCTGGCCGTCGCGCCATCAAACATGGGCGGCGCTGTCGTCCCGCGCTCTCCCGAACATCAATCCCTCATCAATACCATCAATCCCATCAGACTCCCCGCCCCCGCCCGCCGAACTCACGCGTTCTCGCCCAAAAATGAAGATAAATTCGTGGAAAAAATAGGGTATACTCTAATCCCCAATATAAACCTGTTTATACAGAAAAATTTACCCGCTACATGCACTAGATCTCATAATTCATGTGCCAAGTAGTTACTGTTGTCACAAGTCAATTGAAACTGATAAATAAAATATATTGAGGGGCAAGAACAGAGAAGTAAGTTCAGGGACACGAGATAAAGTCATAAACGAGGGATGAGAGTATACATGGCGGCTAGGGACGACGTATTCAAAATCTAGGCCGCGGCAGCTCTTGTCCTGGACGCACGCGGCCTTACCAGTTGCCCCCTCGCCCGCCGCGACCTTCTTCCTGGGTGGGCGCTTCTTCGCCTGCTCCCCCGCCTCCCCCGCCTCCCCCTCTACCCTTTTTCTCTTCTTCGTAGCCGTTGTGTTTGTAGACACGGAGAACACCGACATGAAGGCACCGACTGCGGCGGGGTATGAGTTGTGCGAGCTCGAGGCGCCGGGGACTGCTGAGGTGTTCAGCGGCGCGTACACGCCGGTCTGCGTGTGCAGCGGGGCGTTCGCGTACAGATTGCCCTGCGCGTTGTGCGTGTTGCCCTGCGCGTTGTGCGCGCCGGGGTATGGGGCACCCCCAAAGAAGCCGGTGTCGAGGCCAGTGCCGCCCCGGGCACGGAGGGCGGCGTCGGATGTGCTGCCGTTGACGCCAGAGCCGTCCATCCACTCCTCGTCCCGGTTGGACGTATTGAGGCGCCAGTTGGCGCTGCTGAAGTTGTCGGGGCTGCTGTCGGACTGAGCAAAGAGGGGGGGGCATGGTCAAGTCCATATCGTCAAAGTCTAAGATGAAGCTGTTATCGTACGGCGTGAGCAGGGGAAACTGCGCCGAGGATGGAGGCGGGGGTAGGGTTTTGCACGAGCACATTGGCGGCTGATACGCCGGCAGATGGCACGGCTGGCGCGGGGGTGGCCAATGACGTAGCGGTGGGGATTGGCGAGGGGGCGGGGCAGCCTCCACCCGAAAATGGCACGGCTGGTGCGGGGGTGGGCAATGATGTAGCGGTGGGGATGGGGGGAGGCGCGGGGATCGACGAGGGTGCGGGGATCGGCGAGGGTGCGGGGATCGGCGATGGTGCAGTCGCCAACGGCGCCGGCGATTCGGGGCTGTCTGAGGGCTGCACGGCAATGAAAGGCGAGACGATGGGCAGGTGAGGTTCGGCGTCGCCCTCGTCGGACTCGTCACCCGCTGCCATTGTCCTCGTTGTCGCTGTCGTCCGCGTCAGCGTCACCGGCTGCGGCCTTCTTCATGCGCGGGCCACGGGGCTGGTTCTTGTCGGAACGCTCCGGGCGCGGCTTTGCAGCCCCGGACTCGCGAAGCTTCTCCACCTCGGCGGCAACCTCGTCGCGCTGCGCCCTGGTGAGGCCGACCCATCGCATGGTGCCGTTCCTCAGCCTCTCGACGATGAGGCGGACGTCCTGGCCACGAAGCTGTGAGGGGCGGACCATGATGAGTTTCGTGGGCCAACCCGCCAGCTCCACGCCGTATTTGTGCACGATATCTATCTTGTAATTCACCCACGACATCCTCAACGTCTTGATGCCCGTGGCTTTGCCTAAGTCATTAACCAATATTAGTTGAGCATGAGATATAATGCACAATGCCACGTACGCAAGGCTTCTTCGACTGTGCTGGAGATGAACCTGCAGAGTTCCACCTTCTCTTTGCCCTGTTTAACGGCTTGGGGCTAGTAAGCATCTCTCCTTGGCTTGGAATGACCACGGATTACTTACGTTTGTCTTGATTGATGCACCAAAACTCGTACTTGCGTACGAGATCGTAAACAGATATGTCGAGGATGTCCTGGAAGAACTGACGTGCGTTGTCAGAGTCGACGAAGCACGGCATGGCCGGGTCGTCAGGGTGCCCACGGGAGAACATCGAGAACGCGCGCACACCCCGGTGCGCGCGTGAAGATTGCTAATCTGCGCCAAAGAAATGGTGTGAATGGAATGGTAGATCAAGTAAGAAAAGACGCGACATACCCTCTCACCAATCTGATTCGTGTTTTGCATGGCGTCCAAGGCTACGGCCTTGTTGGTCGCGCGGATCCCGTGCTCCTTGAGGGGTTTGGTGGGTTATTGCACATACCTAAGGCTTCATTTTGTTCTAAGAGACCCTCAGGAAATATGGGCTCTGTGAGGCAAGCCAGCTCAATTCCGACCAAAAAACCGATCGGTCAATCATTTTGTCCACTTAGTGTATAAGTACGAATACCACGCGGTAAGCGAGCGCGGAGGAAAGAAGATACACCGTTCGCGCGATGAAATCGACATCCTCACCAATAGGCACGGTGAAAAAAAAAACCCATCAGCAGCTTCCCAACGTCTTCTCTATTTCAGGAGGTGACATCGCCGTGAGACATGGGATGGACAGGAACCGCGCCTGCCCCCGAACCTGCCGCAGCTGCTGACGACGACAACAAGATGTCTTTCAAGCCCCTTCCCACAGAGACAGCCCAAATCGGGTAGTACTTTTGTTTGAACAAGCGTTGCCTCTGGTTGCTCGTGGGAGCTCAGAATCAGGTTGCAGGGTGCTTGACATCAGAACCTTCGCTTAGAAAAGCATTTGCCCAGTTGATCTAATCATGATTCATCTCTTCATCATGCGACCAGCATTCCAGATCATTCCACTTAAGTCCGGCGACCCTTGATGTACATATATATGGCCGGTGTATATAAAATGGCCTCTGCTTCGCATCAGACAGTTACTGAGCTAATAATCCGCCATGGAGGCCATCCAAGCTGCTGGCGACTACTCCGAATTCCCCGGCGTCCGCCCCGCCTGCCAGGCCGAGGCAGAGCATTACAACCAGCGCATTATGGACAGCGCGCCAACCGCTCCAGTCTGCGGGCGGGTTGGTGTACCCATACCCCGGCACAGAAAGCTGGGTGTTTGTGGGGGCCAGATTCCCTTGCAGCCCATCATATCCCCCCGCGACCATTACCTGCTTTCCCCCTCCATGTTGCCCGCGCTTATACCTTTGTCGCCCGCCTCTTACGACGACTTCGGCGCGACGTGCGCGGTAGAAATGACCCCCCCACCACCGGTCTCGAGCGGCAAATACTGCTCCCCATATAATCAGTCTATGTCCGTGTTCGCGGAGATGCGGGCATCTTTGAATCAACCAACGGCGGCTCCGCGATGGACCGTTTATTCTGATCCCGCGTACTCCCTTCCTGAGGATGCTCAGACAAGCCAACACGGACAGGCATCTTTGAATCAACCAACGGCGGCTCCGCGATGGAACGTTTATTCTGATCCCGCGTACTCCCTTCCTGAGGATGCTCAGACAAGCCCGAATGATGTGCGCCGTCTGAACGCGCATGGGGAGGCACCCGGGTCCCTGATACTGCTGCCCGCCAGTCGATCGGCTAGTAGGTGCGTATTTTCTCCCTGGGTGTTACATGGGGAAAGGAGTTGAGCTCACGGGAGTCTTTTGTGTAGTCTTAACGTAGCCACCTCCACCAATGCGAACTCGACCTGTGCTCCTGAGAACGAGTCTGACAGTACCGAGGCCGGGGAAGCCACACAATGCAGATGTTCGACTTTCCACTCATATTTCTCCTCCACAACCCCTTCGAGGTCGCTCCAGGCGTCTACATGGATGGCCGCGCTAGAGGCTAAAAAATTGAAAACGCAGAAGCTCGCTTGTTTCTTCTGTCGAGGAAGGAAGATTGCGTGTGTGCCGATCAAGAAAGGACGAGGAGGCATAGGAGAAGGGAAGAAGGAAATCAGGGCTGCTTGTAGGTGAGTATATGTTCTATCGGTATTGGTGCTATGTATGTCCTTTGGTTTTGGATTTCTTTTTTTTTCTGCTGCTCTATTGAATCCTTCGTCCTCACATTTGTTCTGACATCATTTAGTCAATGCCAAGACCGCGGGATCGAATGCCAGTATCCCGCTCGGAGCAGGCGTGGGATGTGGAAAAAGAAGGAATGAAGCATGGGAGGAATTGACCCGGCTTCATATTTTTCTTCCGGCATTTTGAAAACAAAATACTGGCCGCAAAACATGTCCATACAAAATAGAAATTATAAATACTCTCCCTTTCTTTTTCTTCTTCTTTGGTACAGTACAGTCTCTCACACAAAAAAATGCGCACCCTACTTTGTCATAATCTGGCAACCACTTAAGATTTTGAGGCCAAACTAAGATGTCACATTGTCGAGAGAGCCAGCGCCGACGTTTTGCATATGCTGATGGCATCATAGTCTCCTGATGTGCCATCAGAAGAGGCCAAATATGGAAACTGTTTTTGGCCACTTTGCGGGCTCTGTAGTGAGTTATTGTCTGTATATTTTTGCATAATTCAACTTGGCAAGTTTCTTAGTACATCTCGGGCTACAATTTGGGTGATTTAGATTTTTCTCCAAAACAGCGAAAAAATGGCCACAATGGCGACTTTGCGGGCTCAATAGCGAGTTATTGCATGTATATTTTTGCATGATTCAACTTGGCAAGTTGCTTAGTAAATCTCGGGCTAAAATTTGGGTGATTTAGATTTTTCTCCAAAAAAATCATTTATCAAGCTAAAAAATACAGGTTTCCATATTTGGCCTCTTCTGATGGCACATCAGGAGACTATGATGCCATCAGCATATGCAAAACGTCGGCGCTGGCTCTCTCGACAATGTGACATCTTAGTTTGGCTCAAAATCTTAAGTGGTTGCCAGATTATGACAAGGTAGGGGGGGTGCACATTTTTTTTGTGACAGACTGTATAGTGCCGCTCCTTGGATCACGGACCATCCTTGGATCATTAGAGTGCGTTCGGATCATCCTGATCGTCAGGATCAGGATGCAGGATGCAGGATCGGCTTTCGGACGTTCATGTCGGCCGATGCAACAGACCAATCGGAAAGCATTACGACTCTTTCCGATAAGCACTACAGTCATCACGTGGTATGAGGAGGCACAGTTTTTGATGTTTTTATGGTATTCTACTGCCTGCATGCGGAGCACTGAATTGATGTTTGCAACCACTCGGGATATCCCGATGCTTGTGTTCGCCGGGTGCATGCTGTGTTGGGCTGGGAGAGGTTAAAAATGCTCTGGTTGCACGGGGAATGCAAAATAAATTGTTCTGAACCACCAGTCTTGCTCAGAATTCAAAGGGCTATCCAGCGGGCAGGACGGTTCGAAAATCCGATTTGAGCCTGCTTCCGGAGCACTCAGTTGATGTTTGCAATGTTTGTGTTTGCCGGGCAAATGCCGTGTTGGCCTGGGAGAGGTTAAAATGCGCTGGTTGCACGGGGAATGCAAAATAAATTGTTCTGAACCGCCAGTCCGGCTCAGCATTCAAAGGGCTATCCAGTGAGCACGACGGCTCTAAAATCCGTTTTGAGCCTGGTGCATGCCGTGTTGGGCTGGGAGAGGTTAAAATGCTCTGGTTGCACGGGGAATGCAAAATAAATTGTTCTGAACCGCCAGTCTTGCTCAGAATTCAAAGGGCTATCCAGTGAGCACGACGGCTCCAAAATCCGTTTTGCGGCTGCTTGCGGAGTACTCAATTGATGTTTGCAATCACTCGGGATATCCCGATGTTTGTGTTGGCCGGGTGCATGCCCACCAAATGGAGACCGCACTGGGACTCTGGGGCCGGAGATGGGCCAACGGGGCTCGCAGCGGGATGGGAGTAGCAGTCGGCAAATCCTTTTCGCTGATATATTCTACAATGACTGATACGTCTCGGCAGGCGAATCCTCCACCAGAGGCATCCTGCATCATGATTAACGGTATTAATAAGTAAGCTGTTGACATATTTACCCATAAGCGAGGGTTATGTTCGAGATCAGACGGATAAAGATCCCCAGATCAGCTTTTGGGCTGCTATTTAAATCCTGAAGATAATTCGGCTTTCCTGTTGAGGCCCCCTGGGACGTCAATGGTGATAGAAGCGAGGCTGTCGAGGTGTATGTTTAACATCCTCGTTCCAGGACACTCTTCATGCATGGTAACTGCAACCATGTTGTGCATCATGATGCCCTCGCCAAGAATTCCTGGAAATCTCTCTTCTAAGTGCCGTGATTGGTTTTGTTGTGCGGTGATTACATTGTTACGTCTCTCGCATCTGTTTTTTTTAATCTCTACGGCCGACACTGCCTGCTTCCCAAACCGCTCATGTCCGTCTCTTCGCCACCCGGCCCCGACGGCCCTGTCCTCTCAACTTCGCGCCCTTTCGGGCTTGAAATCCGCTCCTACACCTCTCTGACTTCCGAAGTGCTGCCGCCAAAGGAAGCGACGGCGACCAAAACCGGGCCTGCGACTGGGCTGTCCGCGGCGACTGACATTCACAACCAAAGGGACTGTCCAAGGTGCAGTCCGCCGGTCTAAAAGGCGCGGAGGATGTGTTTGCCCACCACAACGGTGGAATCCCATCGGGCAAGGCTTTAGCCCCACTGGTGCCCAGGCGGCACTATGGAAAGCAGAGTTCGCGAAATTCACTGTATAACCTCGGGAAATTCACCTTTCACTTAGAAAAACATGTGAAAACCGGGTGAAATCGTTATACAAGGTACTGGCTTATTTCGTTCAATTGGACACTGACCCCAACCCAAAGAATCAGATAAATCGATAGATATTTGCCGGTACTGTCCACCAGGACATCTTGTTCGTCGACACTATGTGAATATCTCCAAGAACGGCTGGACAATGTCCCACGGCAACTCCATACTGACTCCATGACATGGATTCAGCGGCGTTTTTTCATTCATGATACTTAGCTAAAATAAATTGCCTCTGAAATTACTATACTTGCATGGAAACCAGAGGATCTCGATCATCAGCCAAAGTGGGGCCAATTGTTCACCTCAGCACGCTGCCAGAATTCCTTGACTTCTCCCACCCTCCGCCAACTACGTCTCCGTCCTTTGCATCTCCATTTCTGCGACCAACGACAACACGCAGGGGAAACCCCACCGCGGTTCACGCAAACGTAGGAGTGGGAAGTGGCTTATAAGTATGTATCTTCCCAGGCACCCACGCGACCACGAGACCCGGGTGAATGGCCATCGAATGATCTCGAACGACAGAGACCATTCCAAAATTGCAATAAAATAAATCAGCTTCTGCTCGACGGCCAGGCAATATTGTGGTTTGGGAGACGGACCAAGTCGGGTTATTGAGGTTGAGGTGGTGGAAAGGTGATGAGTTGCGCGGGCGACGACCGCGGGCGGTAAGTGGGGTACAGCCGTCGGGACAAGGGAACGGGAGAGGAATGTATTACTTACACCACCGTTTTGGCCTGTTGCCACAATATTGATCGCCGGATGTCAGCCGGTACCTGTATGTTATGTGAGGGATTAGGCTGAGAGTCTAATGGACCTGCACCACATCTGACTAACATCTGGGGGACATCCCGCTCGATATCATCGTCTCACCCTCATCTATTACAACCCTTTGCGGAACTTAGAGCGCGGAAGATTTTTTCTGTTTCGGGACATTTTGCTCAGGACAGCTGTCCCGGGCGCAATTCTTGTCGGATTGCCTCGGGATATGGCCCGTTGGATTCGCACTGATAATCTGCAGTCAATGGTATCCCCCATTTTTAATTTTGCTGACCTAATAAAAATTTCACCCCAAAAAATCCTGATTGCAGGCAGGACAGCGTGCATTCCCGAGCTCGTGGAGACGGCCGGGAATACTGTTCAACGGGGCCGGGAATAAAATCCTTAGTGCCCGTCAAGTGCCCGTCCCGGCGAGTTGTTAGGAGCCCGTTTTTCCGGAAAACCGCAGACTGTGCATTCCCGAGCCCGGGGACGGTGCCGGTAATATGGCTCCCGAAAGCGTATATAAGACCTGCAATTCCTGCAAGATTTCCCATCATTTCCTGCGCCACATTCATTGGACCGTGTTATGCGCATTTGTAAGCAAAGCATCTCCACATCGGGCGAAATTCCGAGGCGACTCTTCTTCTTTCCACCCTTGCAGTCGCAAGTGAAAGTCCAAGCCCACTTCTCTCCACCACGATGGCGGCAAGTAAAATGGGCCACAGCAGATTCAAGGTTGATTGCCTTCTCTGCGTTTTATTTGTCTCTCTAATGACGTTACTAGTCACAGGAATTTTGGGCCCATATATTCCACCCCCCGTGGTCGAAAGTGAGTCTTGGTCTCCTTCTTTCCACCCTTGTGGTCGCAAGTGAAAGCCCGAGCCCACTTCTCCACCACAATGGTGGCAAGTAAATTTGGCCGCAACAGTCTCAAGGTTGGTTGCCTTCTCCTGCGTTTTTTTTTTTTTTGTCCCTGTACTGACGTTACAAGTCATAGAAATTTTGCTCCACTCCCGTGGTCGAAAGCGAAGGTCCTGGTCTCGTTCTTTCCACCCCTGTGGTCGCAAGTGAAAGTCCGAGCCCACTTCTCTCCTCCATGATGGTGGCAAGTAAAATTGGCGGCAGGAGTCTCAAGGTTGGTTGCCTTCTCCTGTTTTTTTTTTTTTTTGTCCCTGTACTAACGTTACAAGTCACAGTAATTTTGCTCCATTCCCGTGGTCGAAAGCGAGGGTCCTGGTCTCGTTCTTTCCACCCCTGTGGTTGCAAGCGAAAGTCTGAGCCCACTTCTCTCCACCACGATGGTGGCAAGTAAATTTGGCCGCAGCAGTCTCAAGGCTGGTTGCCTTCTCCTGCTTATTTTTTGTCCCTGTACTGACATTACAAGTCACAGAAATTTTGTTCCACTCCTGTGGTCGAAAGCGAGGGTCCTGGTGTTGTTCTTTCCACCCTTGTGGTCGCAAGTGAAAGTCTGACCCCACTTCTCTCCACCACGGTGGTGGCAAGTAAATTTGGCCGCAGCAGTCTCAACGCTGGTTGCCTTCTCCTGCTTATTTTTTGTCCCTGTACTGACGTTACAAGCCACAGAAATTTTGCTCCATTCCCGTGGTCGAAAGCGAGGGTCCTGGTCTCGTTCTTTCCATCCTTGTGGTCGCAAGTGAAAGTCTGACCCCACTTCTCTCCACTACGATGGTGTCAAGTGAAATTGGCCACAGCAGACTCATGGTTGGTTGCCTTCTCTGCATTTTATTTGTCTCTCTACTGAGGTTAAAAGTCACAGAAATTTTGTGCCCATACCCTTCAACTCCCAGGGTCAAAAGCGAGAGTTGCGCCCATACCCCTCCACCCCCGTGGTCGAAAGCGAGAGTCTTGGTCTCCTTCTTTCCACCCCTGTGGTCGCAAGTGAGGGTCCGGGCCCACTTCTCTCCACCACTATGGTGGCGAGTAAATTTGGCCGCAGTAGTCTCAGTTGAAAGTCCGAGCCCACTTCTCTCCACCACAATGGTGGCAAGTAAAATTGGCCGCTGCGGTTGCAAGCGAAAGTCGGAGACCACTCCTCTCCACCACGATGGTCACACCCAAATGTACTCCAAAATTTGCGACAGCAGACACAGAGTTACCAGTGAGTTGGTTGCCTTTTCTTGTTTTTTGTCTTTGTAATAACATCGTTGCACACCCTCTAGTGACAATAATTTTCCGCCCATACCTCTCCGCCTCCTCTACCCCCCCGTAAACCCGGCACCTCCCAAATCCTTGTCACCTGATGTACGGCTATTGAGGCTTGTTTTGGGGATCGTGACGAACATTGGGAGGCCGATATCTTCGTCAGTACCCTTCCTCTGTTCCCTCGATGTCTTTTCTTACCCACTTCAAATTCAAGCAATTTCCAACGCGTGCACAGCAAAAAGCTTACCTAGGCCATTTCGTGTCTACACATGCCCACCTCTCCTGCCAGTAAACCCCACTTCAGAAATCCTTGTCACCAAGGGACCGCGGTACCCACCTTCAGTAGACCTTCCCTCTGGCGGCGCACAGAAATAGCCCTCATCCCGATTTGGTGGGCTTTACTTATAAATTTGGGTGCGTGTCAAGGTTTAATGACAGTTCCCTGAGAGGGGGAGAGTCCCAAGGCGCCGGGGCTTTCCTCCCCCCAGGGAACTGTTATTTTATTCTGGCTAACACATTTCGTATTCTTATACTTAGTTGCTCCACGCTCATCTTTGACATTTTTATAAGGCTCGGCGCTCAAACCCCGTCAATGGTGAGACCATCACGGAAAGGTTTCAATTTTCTGGCGTACAAGATGTCTTTTGCTCTCTTCGTGATGTTGAACTTTTTCTGACCAATTTCCCGCAGGTACTGTCACTGCTTCCTTCCTTTTTGCCACAACAATCGGGCGGCCTCTTTCCCATGCGTACAATATGTACTGCACCACAAATCAGAGGTACCTACCCTAGATCTTCAAATGTTTCTGATCTGATCCTTCAGGGCCAGCGCCTGTTCATCCACAAAAATTCAGGATAAAATGACGTTCCATTTACGAAGGGTTTGCCTACCATTTTTTTTCCAGGTGTTAGCTCGAGGGCAGCGACCGAAACAACCCCGTGAGAACTGAGCTAAGTTTCAAATACCCTAACTAACACTGACCTATAATGTGCCTCGCTAGATGTTGCCATTTTGGGTGTTTTCTTTTCCCTTTTCTTCTTGTTTTTCTATGCGCACTTCAAGTTTTTCCGGGGGATTATGGCTGCAACCTGGCAAGTTGCGCGCCTTATTGGGTTCTAGGGAATAATCGCTGCAACCTAGCGAGTTGCGAGCTTTATTTGGGTTCTGGGGGATCATGGCTGCAACCTGACAAGTTGCATGCCTTACTGGGTTCAGTGGGATAATGGCCGCAACCTGGGAAGTCGTGCACCTTATTGAGTTCTGGGGGATAATGGCTGCAACCTGGCAAGTTGCGAGCTTTGTTTGGGTTCTGGGGGATCATAGCCGCAGCTCTGGTGCGAGCTTTGTTTGAGTTCTGTGGGATCATGGCCTCGACCTGGCAAGTTGCGTGCCGAATTGGGTTCTGGGGGAGAAACGCTGCAACCTGGAAAGTTGCGAGCTTTTTTTGGGCTCTGGGGGATCGTAGCCACAGCTCTGGTGAGAGCTTTTTTGGGTTCTGGGGGATCATGGCCTCAACCTGGCAAGTTGCGTGCCACATTGGGTTCTGGGGGAGAAACACTGCAACCTGGAAAGTCGCGAGCTTTGTTTGGGTTCTGGGGGACCATGGCTGCAACCTGACAAGTTGCATACCTTATTGGGTTCCGTGGGATAATGGCTGCGACCTAGCAAGTTGCGAGCTTTGTTTGGGTTCTGGGGGATCATGAATGCAACCTGACAAGTTGCGAGCTTAGTTTGGGCTCTGGGGGATCAAGGCTTCAACCTGGCAAGTTGTGAGCTTTATTTGGGTTCTGGGGGATCAGGCCCGCAACCTGGAAAGTTGTGAGCTTTACTTGGGTTCTGGTGGATCGAGGTTGCAACTTGGCGAGCTGTGACTTCTTTTGGGTTCTGGGGGGGGCTCTATTTGGGTTCTGGGGGCATAAGATTGAGCGTGGCCTGGCCAGTCACGATCTCCGTCACCTCATACCTGGCGGCGTAACCTGGCCAGGTTCTCCGTCACACTGAGGTGGTTTAGGGTTCTGGGGGAGAGCCAAATTTATTGTGGGAAACAATGGGCCACATTGTATCCCCAATAAGAGCGTTGTAGGTTGGTTGTGGGCTGTGTGGCCTACCTGATGAGTTCAAAAGAACGAAACCACCACAAAATGTATCTTTCACCCATCTCCGTTGGAACCGGGATTCATCCGAGCCTCGA
This sequence comes from Mycena olivaceomarginata, assembly GCA_029378375.1. NCBI lineage: Eukaryota > Fungi > Basidiomycota > Agaricomycetes > Agaricales > Mycenaceae > Mycena > Mycena olivaceomarginata. The sequence goes on from JARKIC010001707.1 coordinate 22,443, forward strand.
GACAAACCGTATAAGTGTAACTGCAACGATCTGCGGGGCTTGCAACAATTCCGGAAAACTGTACTCGGGGCATTGAATACAACTTGATCCGGCTATTCAAAGGCGACAATGGGAAATGAGGGGAAAGAGGGCGGAGCAGATCAAATCCCAACCAAAGGCAATGAGCAGTCGGAATCGCTGACAAGGTGACTCATATCTCAAAAGAACAGCACATACCGAAGCAATAGAAAGACAAGCGTGGAGTCCGTGAAATTGTGAACGACTTCGTTGAACAGCTCAGAATTTTAGGGATAATCTATCAAGAATGAGTCAGAAGAACAGTGAGACCAGGATCAGGGCAAACAACACACAAACTCAAGAGCGTGCACGCCACCGATAGCGGACCCAAATCAAAGGACAAAGTCAGCGCAGTTCAAAAAGAATTGGATGAGTTGCGCACCTGGTTAGGGTCGTCAGGGGCAAAGTACTGAGGGAGGGAGGGAGAGAATTGGAAACCAGGAGATCGATATTTGAATCACAGAAAGTGAGACTGAAGAAATCTAAAAATGGGAAAAGATACTAGAATGGAGCGCGCTTATCAACTGATGTCCAGACGAGGTAATTGCACAAAAGGTTGTCAGAGAATATTATTAGAGAGGTTGCGCAAAGCCGCATGCGGCTTTTTTGGTGCGCAAACTCACTGCATGCGGCTTTTTTTTTTCTTTGCTCTGGTGGTCAAAAGAGGCTATTTGAGAGTCCCAGTGATGCTCTGGAGCAAAAAAAAGGATATTGCTGCGTGCGGCTTTGAAAGCCGCATGCGGCTTTTGCACAACCTTTCTATTATTAGAGGGAAGACTTCCTAGATCATTCGCCTCGCCTTCCTTCGCATCCCGGGAGATTGATAACGGCGCACTCCGAGCCAACCTGCCAAAGAAACCAGCCCGTTGGATGTAAAAAATGAACTTGACGGCCGCACTGGACCAACACACGAACAGTATCCTATCAACCTGCGCCTGGAGCCGCTTGTGGTTCCCTGGGTCTCGGGCATCAGAAGAATACACATAAAAATCAAAGAAATCGCGAGTGGTTGAGGGACGTGGTACATAAGACAGCAGATTAAAAAATGAGAGATGTTATGAGGAGGAGGGTCGTGAGATTGGTGAGAGAAGACTTGGCAGACCACAAAGATTGCCACCCAGGAACCTTCTTCCCAAGGGCAGAAAGTGCAGTCACAATAAGCACGAGGGTGAACGAAGAAAAATAGTTACGTACTAATGTAATCATCAGCCTTTTTCCAATGCGGGTGAAACGAAAACAACACTCATGTTCTGTTGATTATCACAAGATGTACTTTAGGAATGTCGGCGTTCACTGTTGGCAGCGGATGATTTGGGGGAAATGTTGAATTTGCGTTAGTTCTTGACATATTTAAGGTTTGAATGGATCCCACGAGATATTCGCATTTTGAACTGCATGCCCCGAAATGGCATTTTGAATCACATGCTTTTAAACACTATTGAATGGTTTAATTCGCATTTTGAACCACATGCCTCAAAATGCCATTTTGAATCACATGCTTTGTAATGGTGTTTTGAACACTATTGAATGGTTTAATTCGCATTTTGAACCACATGCCTCAAAATGCCATTTTGAATCACATGCTTCGTAATGGCGTTTTGAACACTATTGAATGGTTTAATTCGCATTTTGAACCACACGCCTCAAAATGCCATTTTGAATCACATGCTTCATAATGGTGTGTTGAACACTATTGAATGGTTTAATCTGCATTTTGAACCACATGCCTCAAAATGCCAGTTTGAATCACATGCTTTGTAATGGTGTTTTGAACACTATTGAATGGTTTAATTCACATTTTGAACCACATGCCTCGAAATGCCATTTTGAATCACATGCTTCATAATGGCGTGTTGAACACTATTGAATGGTTTAATTCGCATTTTGAACCACATGCCTCAAAATGCCATTTTGAATCACATGCTTCGTAATGGCGTGTTGAACACTATTGAATGGTTTAATTCGCATTTTGAACCACATGCCTCAAAATGCCATTTTGAATCACATGCTTTGTAATGCCATTTTGAACCCTGTGCCTCACTATTGAATGTTTTAATTCACCCAAGAGCAGGAGGGATAAGGGAGCACTTGACATATTTAAGGTTTGAATGGATCCCGCAAGATATTCGTATTTTGAACCCCATGCCCTGGAATGCCATTTTATATCACATGCTTCATAATGCCATTTTGAACACTATTTAATGGTTTAATTCGCATTTTGAACCACATGCCCCGAAATGCCATTTTGAATCACATGCTTCATAATGGCATTTTGAACACTATTGAATTAGAGACTCGAGAGGAGCGTTAAAATGAGGGAAATGGATCGTGTGGGGTGGGAGAACGGCATACAACCCATTCCAGGGGGTTGATCAAACAAGATGCTCACCTGCTGTGAACTGGCTGGCCGCTTGTATGGCAGGACTACCGGTTGCAACCCTGTGGGACCTAGTTGGAGTTCTCTCCTCCCAAGTATAACTCCCCAGATCCACCAGCCACAGCAGGCTGTCAAATGTCTTTCCCTTTGCAGAATGCAGCACAAAACCGCCACAAAGCAGTGTATCAAACTTCGGGGGAAGCTCTTTACACCCAACAGATCACTGATCTCTCCACGGGAAACAAGTATCCAAGATATACAAAAGAATGATCACAGAATAAAACAGAGACAAATGCAAATGGAGCCGCAGGATCAAGGAAAAAAGCATCAAGATTCAACCAACTGCAGGTTCGTTCACGAGAAGCATCAGGGAAGCCTCAAACACTTTCAGGACATCAAAAGCAAGCTTTCCGAGAAGCGGAGTAACTTGTCGTCGTGGGAGAAGACCCTTGAATGTCTGGAATGCATCAGTGAACTGTGCCACAACCCCAGGAATCAACTTCTCCACATTTGCCAGGAAGCTCGCGCGGATCGGAATTAGTTCTGGATCCGCTGTCAGATGGTCGCCATTGACATTCGGCCTCCATGGTCCTGAGGCTCGGGTATTGCCTTATTTTACCCGGAGACGAACCGGGAATCAGCTGATTTACCACAGGTGAATCCCGGGGACCAAATACAAGGTATGTCTCTCATTGTACCAGCTTTTGTCCGTTAACTATCAAAATCGCCAGGGGTTGTTCCAAAGCTATGTTTTCTCGCGCACGATTGGCATCCACTGTCTTTCCACCGCCATTGATGGCGTGCTCGGCGGAGGGCATGTCGAGTGAGCATGGGAGCAGGCGGGGGTATGTCCGTTTTGCAGCGCGGCCCACACACTCTCGTCCGAGACCAATCTTGGAGTTTGAAGCAACGAAACCCGATTTTTTGCCATTGCATCTCAAGGGAAAAGGAAGAGGGATGGGAAGCGATACACACTGGGAAGGAAGGGGCCTAGATGCTGCCGAGATGAAGTCTAGGAGTTTAGACGCCATTGCTCCAGTCAAAGGCGGCGCAGCCGTGGGTCCGTGTCGGGGTGGGTCGTGAGTTCCCCACTACCTGCTGAAACCACCCAGTATAATCAAACTGGTATCCCTTAATATCACTGACATGTCTAGACATGTGGTGCATTGCCGCGTCAGAGGCTGTGTTTTGACGCGGCATTTCTGCGCAGGTGATATTTCATTACGGACACATCATCCAGCCTCAAAGGCAGTTAAGGAGCTCTTTTTAGTACCAAAATATCGCTTTCATCATAAATATCCCCACTTAACCTGCAAATACACTTGGAACACACACTGTGTTTTTTGGATTGAGTTGAGATTGAGTGGTGACTAGATCTGGAATATCTGGGGAATATCTTACCAATTGCATGGTGAGATATGATAGAGACTGTCCCGAATCCCAATCGAACGAAGTCGGCGAAAGGTAGAGATTTAGTGAGCGTGTCGGCGACGTTGTCGTGGGATGAGACGCGGCCACCCGTCGTTGGTTAGGTAGGGTGAATCGGAACCGGATAGACTTGAATTTATCTATACGGCCGGTCACAAGTAACTAATAGTCCACTCGTCCGTACCGTACAAAACGCCCGTCCAATACACCCCCTCAGTGCGGACTGCGGAATCACCCCCTCAAGCCAGAACACTCCCAGAGGAGATACCGAGGCTTTCCCGGTGGCATTGACCTCATCACTGGACATCAATAATCCTTTGCCTTTGAAGGGTAGAATTGAGAGCCAAGCTAATATTACAATCAACCAATTGTTTTCTGGGTTCAACTGTGCCAGTGATTGATTTGGCGTGGATTGTGAGCCCGTGTTCTAAATTGTTCCTGCCGTGGTATTCGCACTGAGCCATGGAGATGAAAATAAACAATATGGGCCAGTATACAGCGAATCGCAGGGATGGTCGCCAAGGTGTAACGAAAAGCTTAAGGCGCGAGGGTCGTGCGGAATGCAAGATGATTATTATCATTATTATTATTATTGAGCGGTGAAGGCAAAATCAGTGGTGGCGCCGGAATTCCAGATGAAAAGTGGTGTTCGAGCGAGGCAAATTGCGCCGAGTTCATCATGACTTTGTGCAATAATATACAGGAGATTCGAAGGGAATGCTGCTGCACCAGTGTGTCGGAATGGTTCCGGCACTGGCTAACTGGTACTGGTACCGCGCCTCTTTTTTTTTCATCCACAGGAAAAGTATTTTATTTTATTTTCATGCAAGATTCACCGGTTCGGATATTGCCGGGGTTCGGTTCGGTTCGGTTCTTTCCAAAATTTCTCGAACCGTGAGCCTCAGAAAGGGTTCGGTTCGGCACTTTTGGCGAACCCTGTTGCTTGTACCGGAATTGATATGTATATACGCAGGTGATGAAAATTATCTCTGCGGTAACAACATTTTTCTCGCACAGCAGTTTTGGCAAGAAACATCTCAGGGAGCCGACCGGTGCTGGATTTTGAAGAGTTCAAAGACGAAATAATGTAGACACAAGGGTGGTTATCTTGTCATGACCGGTGTAGATCCAAGGTGGAATCTGGGGAGCGGCGAGAGTAGTGACCCAAAACGATGGTTTTCATCAAGTTGACCGGAGAGTTCCGTGATTCCGCCAACCTAGCCTAAAATGGGCATCTGCGGGACTCTGGCCGGCGCCAGCTCTGTGGGTCCCAGAGTTGACGGGATAAATACAAGTCGTCGATTTTAATCTTTCCTTAAAACCCTCATGTTGACACCCACTCCCAAGATTTTGGCCTTTCCCAGCCTTTCTTCCGACCTCAATTTTCTCCCCGTCGCCCGGAACCTTGATGACATTGCCATCCATCATCTTCCCCATAAAATACATGCACAACAGGGAGTCGAGAAGGTGGACAATATTAGAGAGCTTGCGCAAAAGCCGCACGAGCCGCATGCGGCTTTCGGCCATTGCGCAAAATTCCCTGCATTTGGGGGGTTTGTCTTTGCTTTCTGGTGAGTTAAATAGGCTCCTCCATACCTGAAAAAGTGTATTTTGTGCACAGAAATCTGCATCAGTCGGGTGCGCGGCTGTGGAAGGAGCTTTTCCGGTCATCACGGCGGCTCCACGCAAATCTCTCACACTTTTTGTGTCTTACACGCAGCAATTGAGGTGCAGACAAAGTTTCTTCGATTTCCCAGTGCATGTACTTGGGCCCACCTACCCTTCCACCAACTCAGTTTTTCCCTCCCCTCAGCTTTGGCTTCCGCACGCGGCTTTGCGCAACGCCCAAAAGCCGCATGCGGCTCGTGCGGCTTTTGCGCAAGCTCTCTATTACGTGGACTAGGAAGATATCCACCGTCTGAATTACTTGTCCACCAGCTCAGAAAATCTGTCTACGGTCGCGCTTACACAACGGCGGGGATCAAAGATTTGAGAACAGCCAGACTGACAATGAGCAGTATGAATGTGCACCGTTTTTTCTCGTCTTCTGCCGCACACAACTGACATTCGGGACAGCTGAGCCTGGAAGGTATAGCGGAGTCAGGCCTGCCAACATAGATGCGAATGATGTTGTCGAAAATCTGTAGTGAATGAGGTGACCGGATTCTGATCCTGACGAACGTGATTATGGGAGGGATTCTCGCGATTAATCCCGCAAGAATAATCAAAAGGAAAAGTGAAAGCAGTTATCCTACCAATTCCAAGCGCGGCGGGATTTTGCGAATACTCACAACGTTCTTTCCATCGCCTCCACGGAACCTTCGCAATTCGAGGACAGTCACATTTATTATTGCTACAATCAGCAGATCACTGACACACCTTCTGATTTTCCGAGTTCTGAGGACGAAGTCCATCGAGTAATTGAGCTGTATGCTGAGTCTGAAACCGAGCTGAGTCCTACATTCCTTGCGAGATCCCAAGCTTGCATCCGAAACAAGTTCACGGGAAGACACAAAACTCAGACCAATCAACATATGGACCAACAGTTCAATTTACAGCTCTTTGCGGTACAACAGGCGCGGCCTGTTTTTTTTATATTTTCGACAGTTTTGACTAGAACAGCCGCCACGGGCTGAGTTTTGATCGGATTTCCTTGGGAGTAGGCGCGTTCAAATCGCATTGAAAATCCGCAGAGGATGAAATACCGGCTTTTTTCATGTAACTATGTGATAGAATTTCTTCAGAAATATCATGGTTTTGACTAGGACAGCTGTATCACAATTAATAATGGTCCGATTGACCTAGTTTTTGGATATGTCATGTATCTAAACTATCTCTAGGGGACTGTGAGGTCTAAAGATATGGGTATACCCCAGTTCCAATCCAGAGCTCTGCTTCTCACAGGACATGAATATTGCCCTCACTAAACTGAGCGCAAAATCATGTTGGGTCAGAATATTGCTTATGGCAATGCGCCATCCTCTAGTAACATCCCAGACACATAACATATCCTAGAATTAGCTCGATCGGACCATTATTCATTATCCTACAGCTGTCCTAGTCAAAACCATAATATTTCTGAAGAAATTCTATTACGTAGTTACATGAAAAAAGCCGGTATTTCATCCTCTGCGGAATTTCAATGCGATTTGAACGCGCCTACTCCCAAGGAAATCCGATCAAAACTCAGCCCGTGGCGGCTGTTCTAGTCAAAACTGTCGAAAATATAAAAAAAACAGGCCGCGCCTGTTGTACCGCAAAGAGCTGTAATTCTGCACGCCAGCGCACAACGCCGCTACATAGGTACTTCAATCATCCAATTAGGTTTAATCTGTGGTTCAATGTACTGCCCATGGTGGAAGTATCCGCGGATAAGAACTGCCAATTTGCGACACATGGACTCAATTTTGAGGCTTGCGGTTCAAAACGGATATCGATAACACAGATAGCGGGCTTGCCAACATGATCCGGTTTTCTGGTAGAGATATTAAGAGGACGTTATCAGGGATTGCTGCGTCCGCAAAAGCTAGCTCCACCTCAAGGGGGACCAATAACAATGTAAGCCTGTTTTCCTTTCTTCAGGGAAAGCAGAAGCTTACTCAGCTGCACTGGGATTCCTGAAAGTCTGACCCCTCTCCCTGAGCGTTGGGTGCAGTCCGAATCGTCTCGTGAAGGATGGAGACCCATCACCAAGAACGACGAGGTACATTCGTTTCGGCTCATCTAAGCACTTCCAACCATCTACGCGTCACCGGACTGGTCTTGGGCGGACGTGGCAGCATCCATCGCTTCGATGTCGATGATGTCGTCGACTTTCTGCTGGAACGGGTCGACCTTGCCCTCGATGTCGGAGTCCTTGTAGTTTTTCTTTCCGTGCTTTGCTGTGTCCTGCTCAAGAACATGGCGGAAAGCCCTGGAGAATAATTAGTACGTCTGATCAGTCAACGCGCAGCGAAACATACCTCACGAGTTTCTTGGCATCGCCATCCGCATTGTTACGTATATTTTCGACCTTGGAATCCAATTTATCCCAAAAGTTGGAGCCCGGGTTCTTGAGATAAACCTTGCGCTGAAGTGGATCTGAGTTAGGTCCATGTACCCGTCAAAGTAAATGAGAACACACCATCAGAGCGATGCGCGCACATAGCGTAACGTTGATAGAGTCAAAATGTAAAATACTACCTGTGAGGCTCTTATTTTGGGACGTTTCCGGAGAATTGTAAATATTTCAACCAGTCCTCCACCGATTTGAATGAAATTTATCTATATATGTTGGGCTAACTCATGCGGAATTAGTGACAGAGAGGAATTTGTGAAAATATCATGTATTTGTGTTTTCAGGCCGTTTTCGCGCCGAATGCCGTCTAGCATGCCCACAACATGTCCCAGTGACCTAACATTTCGTGAGGGACAACGTGAATAACTTAGTAAACATGTGACAGAGCCAGAATGTCATGAAATTCCTGGATAAATGTTACCCTCTTTATAAAATTACCCCTGTCCGTCCGAAGCCTTTTCAAACTCCGCCATCTGTCAATCAACTTCTTTGCCTGACTTCTTTTGCACAGTGTTGTCAACGACCCATCAGTGACGGGTCACCGACCTTGATCGACTCGTCAATGACTTTGATCGACCTGGTCGGTCAAAGGTCAGTGACTCCGCTGGGCTCCCCACGTGAACTGCTAAATTTCACTAAAGTCGCAAAGTGTGGGAAAGTCTTTTGATCCGCTGGTTCGACGGGTCAGTCAAAAGTTGGTGACGAGTCAGCGACCCCTTACGACGCGTCAGAACGCCAAAGGTCATTGACCCGGGTCAATCAAAAGTCACTGACTTTACAACACTGCTTTTGCAAGTTCGTGGTCGGTCTCGGTGACCTGTGACACCCCCGAAAATATTCGTGGATTCGGGGGCCTGTGACGCATGACCCACGAATTGAGCGAAATACTACAGTAGACAGTAGACTGTGAGATAGTGAACAGAAGATTGAGTTGTTGAAGATAAGGATATTTCACCGAAAGGAGGCCGAAATCAAACAGAAGTAATCGGGCTGGGTTCAGATCACAGCATCTCCGATTCTGTAGTATTAGCGAGATCAACGCAAGGAAGGTGTCGGAGATCAGATTGTGCAATCAAAAATGAAGGAATTGATTGCGTGGTCTTGAAGCCGAGCCCGACGCAAGAACCCAGAACCATGTCCAATTTGCAGCAGAGCTCGGTCGAAATTTTGATCTTCTGTGAACTATTGAATGCAGCAGTGCAGCGGCAAAGCGAATACAGTGGAAGCCAACAGATCAGGACGCAACCCGAGCCATAGTACACCAATACGAAGGGTGCCAAGAGATGAACAACCACTATTGCGCCAGGCCATACTTTTCAAAATGCCCACCCTTTGAATGCGCCTCTCCCGCTACCGCACTCCACCAGCTTTTGTCTGCTTGCTCCGTGTAAAGCCCAAAAATGGTGTGTTTGTTCTTTTCGATTTCTTCATGGCAACCATTTTGCTCACAGGGGAAGCGGAGACCGTAAACACCACATACAAGTACGATATACCATGCATAGCCTTGCGCTGCTGCCATGCTCGTCGATATGGCATCTAACTTGTAAGTACTTACACTGTTATCCGAGCCATGGAGAAGGACGACATGGATGGAGATTATCCTGACACAGACACAGAGCCTGGAACGGATAGCGACGTTTCTGACGATGCCGGGGTTGTCACAATTCGGCCAACACGTACCAGCCGAAAGGCTGGTCCTATTCAACTAGCTCGAAAATCCATCCGTTTCATACGGAAGTCAGGCCAACGGCGAGACGAATTTCTGGAGATCATTCGGCTGGGCAACGAGGACCACACCTGGACCCAAGTAGTCGTTGTCAATGGCCAGGCGGAGAAGGTGACTGTGAACCTCGCACTTGTCACCGTGTTGCCGGATGTCAAGACACGCTGGGACTCGGTTTTTTTCATGTTGCGGAGACTGCGTTATTTACAACAGGTTAGTCAATGAACTTTACGTCCAGTCAGCATTCCTGATCATTTTATTTAGCCTGTAACCCAATTTTTTGCCACAAACCGTGATGCACTGTTCGGATTCAACAACCCACTGGAGTCAACTCATTGGAATCGGTTGGAGCTGTTGGAATTAATTCTCCAGGTCACATGCACTTCAGACTTTCTCGAGTTGGATCTTGCTGATATTATCATCAGCAACCACACACCGTTCAGACAATCATGTCTTCAGAAAATACACCTATCCTTGCTGCCACAATCCCTGCGTTTGAATTATTCATGAAATCGTGGAATTCCATGCTGACAGATCCACTCTTGGCAAACGAGAATATTCAACAATTCATTGCCCCAGGCCTTGCTGTGGCAAAGAAATATTACAACAGGTTTGGCGACACCGATGCATATGTGATTGCAATGTGTGAGTCATGTTATCGGCAGAAGGGATTGATATTGACTGATAAAATTGGACTAGTCATTGATCCTACAATTCGTTTTGGGTGGATTGCGGCCAATTGGTCTGAGCCGGACCGGACGAAGGCAAGGGCAATTGTCCTTGAACGGGTAGGTCATTCACCGCTCCTGGACAAGGTGTATTTAATATATTTGAATAATTCACAGCTCAAGGCTTACCGGAATGCAAACACTAAATCTGCAGGGGACCGCTCCAGTTCCCCCGCAGGATCAGGCTCCCACCCATCATCGCAGCCCGGTTCTCGCCAGCCTTCTGGAACACGAGGCCCTGGTGCCGCCGCTGTTGCTCTTGCCCTTGCTACTGAGCAATATCGGAATGCACAACAATCTCTCGATTTTTCGAATGAAATGGGTGGCTCACGAGGCGGAGCCTGGTCTGAAGAGGAGGAGCTGGACAATTACATCCGCAGTGTTATTCCTCCTAGGGCTTCCACTGATATGACTGGTTATTGGACAGTGGGTTCTTTTTCTCCATTCCTTGTCAAAGTCATTGAACAGCTCCTGTTAATCTACAGAATCACGGACACACATTATGGCCAACAATCTATCGCCTTTTCCTTGACTTCGGCCCGATCCAGGCACCAAACGACGGAACCGTATTAACCCCATGTTGATGGAAGCGTTGCAGATGCTCAAATTCACGTACAAGAAATCTCGGCTCAATTTCATGGCCGATTGGCAATCTGCCCCCATTGTTGCCGAAGAAGAAGATTGGCTGCGCACCTTGGCATCGAAATCGGGTGGCGAGGATGAGGAAGCAATCCGGAAGGAAGTTTTGGATAGCTTAGACTTTGCTGACACTGTGTTTCCTGAAATGCCGGAGGAGGTGTGATGCATACTTATTATATGACTACTTTGCTTCAAGTTATGTGTGTAATTGTGTGTAATCGAGCGGTGTTTATCTTCTTATTATTGGTTGGATGATCAGATCAATCAGATCTCCCAGTGACAATGGCGTCGAGCCGGATCGAGGTGGAAAGAGGGACATCGAACCATCAACGCGCCAAGCAAAACCGATCAAATGGGTTCGAGCGAGATTGAGTGATATCGAGTGAGTGCAAACTTCATTGAATATTCTATCTTGTATATGGTGCAATCACCGTCCCATTTTCTCACTATCTGCGCGGCACTGGTGTTTCCCGCATCATATTCTGCTGCACCGGCCAACCTGGAATTTATTTGAATGTGGCACGTGCTTTAGGATCGGATTTGGTTGATGTCACATGTCCATCACCCACCCACTTCAAGCCAGTCCATCCAGTCCACAAGAAGCATTTCGCAAAACATTGAAGATACCTTCCCAAGCTCACGACTTCGGTATCTGGGTGATTTCTTCCAAGCTCTTCTTCACTCCCATGGCCTGCACTCAGAGCACTCCACTCATATTCAAGTCAGTCAAAATCCAAGCTTTCAAGCTTTTCAAGATGTGTCTGCACATAGCTCTCCCTGTGTACTTCAATGGCAGTCTCCCACCGCCTCAAGATGTCTCAAGCTAGATCTGATTCTCGAGAACAGCCTCAAGCATCGCAAAGAATGGTTACGAGGACCGTTCACGGACGACACTGAACGCGGGGCAGGAGTGGGTGATGGTGTACTGGTGTGATAGGTATTGGGAGTGTCTATGTTCCTATATACCTTTGTTTAATATGGATCTTTCCACCCTCAAAATAACCGGAATATCAGCAGAATAAATTCCCCGAAACTAGATTACATCACATACATCTGCGCTCGACCGGCCTCGATATCCCTCGACGGCGCTCGATATTCCATCAAATAGAACCGAGAGAGATCGATGTGTGCTCAAAATTATTGAGCGAGATTGAGCTGCTCGTTCAGGCTATTTCTCGCTCGATCTAGCTCGACGCCATTCTCACTGGGGATCAGATCTCAGAGTGCAAGCAGCTCGGCGATTTTATTTGGCACCCGCATCATTTCGGATCGATGGAGTGATCACGATCCGATGATTCTGATCTAAAATCAACCGATAGCCCTGGACGTTATGTCTCTCAATGCACAATGCACACAACTAGATACTGATTGATACACCCTTGGGTCCAGCTAGTTGCCCTGGAGTGCTTTTGTCACTTTGGGTTGCTCAATATGATTATTCAGCGACACGAGGAATGTGTACAGGGACAAACATCAATTTTCCGACTACCCTGACTCTCCTTGAATGCTCAACATTATCCAACAGCCTCCTGGGGGCACTCAGGAGAGAAACTCGTTCGACTTCACCGACTAAGTCGACCGGGAGTCGACTTGAGTCGATCAGGTTCGACTCGACTCAGGCGGTTGAGTCGAGTCGACGACTTAAATGGACTCGACTCCCACGCGACTCGACTTTGGAGTCGCGGCAACATTAACCCCGACTCTGTTTCTAATCCCCACTCCGTGTGCTTCCAAATTAAACCCCATCTGCGTTTTTTCCTGAAATCCCTCTCGTCTTTACTCGCCTTTATAACCTTAGTGGATCCGCTCTTTTGAGTACGCTGGAGCTAGAAAATAACAGCAGAAGCTTACATAAACTACAACCTAGTACAGGGTTCCTATATCTCCTCGGTCCTCCGGCGTTTCGGATTCCCGGAGGTTGCTAGCAGAAGAATCTGAGGAACAATAGAACCGACGGACAAACGAAGCTAATCAATTACCTCCAATACCTGCGCGCTCCTGCTGGGCTATCTGCGTCTGCAGAAATTCAACACTGCGCTTCAGCGCCCCGACAGTGGATCTTCGATCTGTATTGACCAAATCTCGATCCTTCGACAGCGTCGCCCGCTCGCGGCCGAGACTATCCCGCTCCGCAAAGACTGCTTCCTCCCTGGCGACAAGAACTCGAAGTCGGAAGCGTTCCTGTTCCACCGCCGCGTGATCCCGGGCTGTAATGAGAGTTTGCAGTTTCACGATTTTGCAGTCACGGGTGCTAATTTCCTCTCTAGCGAGCTCGCAATCCGCAGCAAGCGCATCGCAGCGCATCCGTAAAAAGTTAATTTCCTGCAGCTGGGTCCGGCTCGACGCGACCAGCGTCGCATTCTTTGCCTGAAGAACTTCGGATTCCTTCCGGCAGGCTGCGAGGGCAATTCTGTCCAGTGAGGCCTGGGAGTGGGCAGCGGATACGGCGTGTTGGGTATCCGCCATTGCCCGGGCTAGGGCCTGAGCTGCGAGTGCGACAGGATCGACATGAGGTGCACCGTGGAGCGCGTCGGACTCGTTCTTCATTTGCCCCAGGGGTTGCTTAAATCTGGTGTTTGGACGTTTTGGTGAGACTGAAACGTAGAACAGAGGAGAAGGACTGGTCACCAGGAAGGGTTGGTGGGTGCGATCCTCCGGAAATGATGGCGAGTACCGGCCCTTTATATACGGTGCGGGTCACCTAGCTGTCGCTACCCCGTGTTTGAGATTTTACGGCCCGAGCTTTACCTAAATTTCTTACCCGTCTTCTAAAATGTTTCTTTGGACGATACAAGATCTGGAAGAGGGATTTCTATTCAAATCAAAACTGAGGGAGGTAAAGTTTTCTTTCCCTTCAATTTGGCCACAAGCAGTGGAAATAATGGAAAATTTGAGCTGATCGTGGCTGCGTACAGGCCCAACATTTTTCTCCGGCCAATTTGGTGACTAATCTCGGGCTAGCGGCAGCTAGGTGACCCGCAGATCGCGTTCTTGAGACAGCTGACTAAGACGTCAGAATGCAAATGGAATACAGAAGACTTTGGGAAGAGGAGCTCGGAGCCTTTGGGCTTCCGGATCTCTGTTGAGGTGTTCGGTTGACCACTAACCCACACAACAGAGAACGAAGAGAACGGTCAGTCGGTCAAAAGAAGCGACGACTCCCCCAAAGAATTCTAGCTAGACGAAAACTGGCGAGGAACAGTGGCCTTGATTCACCACAACCCAATGGATCGGTTCCGTGAAGGAGCAAATGTGTTGTACCTCCGATAGGAGGAAAACGATGAGGACGATACAGAGAAGCAGCTCGCAGAGATGATGTACGACTTTGCGAGGATGGCTGTTGATGGGGGGGCAGCTGGTGCCGATGAGGCAGATGACTCATAAAGTGTGTATTTAATTTATTCAACTGAAATGTCGACGCGAGGGGAAGGTCTGGAGTGGAATGAGGGAAATTGCAGGGAAAGGAGGTGAAATAATAGCGTGTATGTGCGAGCATCGGAATCCGAGCGCGAGAAAAAATCGTTGTTGAGAGTTGAACGAGGATGCTGGAATCGAATGGAAAGGATATGTGAAAAGGAGGCATGGGACAAAAAAATAATGTGGTAGAGGTCAGGGAACGCGGTGAAAGGTGACGGAGAGACGGGGAATAAAGATGACCGGTGATAGAGTTGAGAGCTATCTTGTGCCTGGCTGTAGCAGCGACACCGCTGGATCTCAGGTCTTCCAGGCAATATCAGACCATTCTGACCGACCACAACGGCCGCAGTCTTTCGACCAACCGCGGTAGAAAAAAAAGGAAATACAGAGAAGTACGGAAAAAGGAACTTCACTACAACCACTTCTCAAACGCAAACGGCGTAGAATAACAGGAAGACATTGTAAACATTTCTGGCCACTTAAGGTGAGGGATACATCTCCGGCATTCTGTAGAGCATGGACAGTGGGAATCCAAAGTGAGAGGAAGCGCACGGCGTTGACATAACCATGGCAGCATATTCTCCGCCCGTATTACTTACACCGGATACTTCCTCAAACCGGTGTTCCTAAGCGGGACCGTGGCGCATAATGTTACCTACCCCCTTACAGGTCCTTGCGGTTGAATCTCGGTACCTATTCCATTCTTACATTTAAACTGCGGAGGGGACGTATACAAACTCGTCAGTCATAGTTCGGTTAAGTCTTCGTCAGTTTGATCGTGATCTTCGTGAGTTTGATGGCGATCTTCGTCAGTCTTGATAGCCGCGTTCAATCTTCGTCACTCCGTCAAAGTCGGGGACCAACCAACTGCGCCACACCCACACTCAGACTCACAAATGTTGATCCACCAACTTGCGCCACTCTGGCGCACTTGAACACGACTTGCGCCACTGTCGGCTGGTCCCACCACGAGGTTTCGGTCCATCAAGTTGAAGCAATAATCAACGATGCACAGTGAACAAATGAACAGAGAGTTTTAAATCTTACAAGCTTAAGCAGCGGTGAGACCCCGAGAAATTTGTAGATGAAAATGAATGGGATTTAAACAATTAGCTAAGTCGTTCATAGTACCGCCCCGCCAATGCACGCGGCTGTGCCACAGCGCGGAACCCAAACCCCTAACCATCTAACTTGAACCTCAGCACGCCCAAGGCCAGTGGGAATCACGGAGCTGTCACCTGAGCAGATTGCCGACAACATCTTGATAGAATGACGAAGATCGCCATCAAACTGACGAAGAAGAATGCCATCACTGACTTACGAGTTTGAATATGTCCCACTGCAGAGATGTCATTCAGCGAGGTCTCGCACACCTGCGGAGGTTTTAGATGCAGTTCCTAAAATCAGCAATCTTCGGTGCTATTGCATGGTGGCCGCGGTAACTTTAGATAGGGATCTAATTATGATGACTTGGAATGGACAGTCCAGATCTCTCACGGGTGATTGCTGTATATAAGAGAGCAGGTTTAAACCTATTGGGACCACTTACCTTGCAGACTACATACGCCAGTATGAGCTTGAGAAAGAAGCCTGCAGCCAGGATCACGGCATTCAACACGAGCGACATTGTACTCGGAACGGTTGACGGTTTCCCCCCGTGGCCCAGGGAAGTCAGTGACACCAAATCTTGCTAAAGGTGGCGCCGCCTATGCCTATGGGCTAACATTCTCTTAGATCGTCGACCCCGCGACAGCGCCGGACGCAATTAAAACCAAGCGTTTCGCAGCCAAGAACACAGCACTCGTGCAGTTTTTCCCCGGGGGAGAATAGTGTGTAGATTTCCTTGTTCTGTACCGTTCCCAACACACCTTCGTTGTTGTAGCGCCTGGCTCGCCCCTACGAGGATGACACACCTGTCGGTGACACAAATCGAGGAGTTTGTCGCGAATTCCCGGCACAAGAAACCTCAACTCTTAAATGGCTATCGGAAGGTAAGAGTTCACAGGGTTTACAGAGGGTGCGCACGACAGCATGGAATGCCGCGCCCACTGGCTTAGAAAGGGTTACCTCGACACTAATTCACTGGTCAGGCCGCCGAAAGGGCGCAGGATAACCGACAAATTGCTCCCCCAAACCTAAAGGGCAAGAGGAGCAAGTGGGCTGGAGGAGGAGAAGAGATATTCCCCATTGGTGCGTCTGTTTTTTATGCTTCTGCCGCCACTCAATGCTGACTCACCCCGTAAACAATACAGACAACAATAAGAGGAAGCACCAAGCAAGGGCGAGGGAGGAAGAGCACCGGCTCCTTCTGGAAGGATATCGGCCGCCAGCGATCTCTGCAAATTTGGGTGTGGTCCCCGTGGTCTTTGCTCAAAGCATTCATCTAGGGCCAGGTGGCCCCGTCTTCTGCTCGGACATTGCGATGACATTCGAGCTATCTCTGCATGTACGGGTCTTCGGCCCCGCGACCCTACAGGGCGACGTGGACCTGCTCCTCGCGTTCTTCCAGGGTCATGGTGGCGCGCGGCACTCCGAATACATATGATACGCACACGCAATGTTAGGAGTGGTGGAGGAAGGATTGAGCCACCGCAATGGAAACGTCACGCCCAAAATCGAGGGGTCGACGCTCCTGGGGATGGTGTTCCACTATGTTGGTGATGACCCTCGAGCTTTTGGGCATGACAGGATCAAGAGCTCAAGGAGGTGCAGGTCCAAAATGGCTCGTCCAACGTCTTGAGCAGATCTGAGAAAATACGTCAATATTTTTATTCGTGAGATTTGGGGAAGAATTGACCTCCTTCCAACACAAAAAATCCGAGATTGCAGTGCCGGAAGAAAATGGCAGAGCATTTTGAAGCACGTGACTTGGCAATTCTATTCTAATGCTTTCCCCAGCCAATAAATGGGGACCGGCAATGTAAAGGGTTTTGATGGCACTATTCAATCGGTCGTCGCTTCAGCCTCGGCCCTCAACGGTCAAAGTTCTAGCCAAAGTTCGACTGGAAACTTGATTGCGTTTACATTACCAAAGTCCCTATTGCCAAGTCACGCGTTTCAAAACGCTCTGCTATGTTTATTAGCTGGGGAAAGCATTTGTGAAGCAAGCAAGTTTGTGAGTGGCCAGAAATCACCGTGGAGAGCGAGGCAATCCATTCCCAATTAGCGCGGCCCAGAAAGAGGCTCTGGACCAATGCTGCAATTCAAACGAGCGCAGTTTGCGCTGTATTGTGCCTTGTTTTCAGACGCGTCCCTATTGCAAAGTCACGCATTTCAAAATGCACCGCTTTGTTTATTGGCTAGCTGAAACAGTAATTTTCGAGCTCCTCTTTGTTCGTTAGTTGTTGTGGCGCACGATTTCGAATTCTGCTTGTTTGGAAGTTAAACGTTGGAACCCCAATCCTGCCTTCACTTTATGTTATTCTTGCGTGCGGATTCTCGTGACTCTTTGTCTGACAGCTGCATGCAGAAACACTGCGCAGTTGGCACCCTCAGCATGCGGATGCACCACGCACTGGTACTCCGCCATATTGTCTTCTCGAAACTGAGGGGAGGAGCGGAGAAGAAGATAGAGGAGGAGGATGTACTACTGCCAAGGTCCCAATCAGGAACAAGCAGGTACTGTACCTACGTACACCACGTCCTTATGTACGCTACAGTCATCCACGGTCAGAACGCTGTGGTAGCTAGTATACCTCAAAACGAAGTACAAAGTCATCTCACGAAAAGACTGGGCAGACGGGAAGGGCCTGTAACTATCCAGGAAACGTCAAAGCACGGGAAATGGGCCGGGTCATGTGCCTCGCGAAAGGCAGGAGCATAATATTTGAGCTGCCGAATAGCAAGAATAGATAGTCTGAGTCTTGCTCATTGCACGTCGGCATTTCAGCTTTGGTCCAGTGCGAGCAAGTTTCCCAGGTCCAAGAGTATCGCAGTTTATGAAAGGCATTCGACCGGTTTCCATTTGGGGGATAGTTAGCTTAGAATATTAGGGGTAGCATGCGGGTCGTGGACGATCATCTCTTCCGCACTGTAACAGATTGATCCTGTAATCAAGACCGAGATTCATATCGCCATACCCCTGGTGTAGGACGCTTTGATGGCATTTTGCGTTGCGAAAACATTTGTGTCGTGGAACCAGATACCGTACCCATCAGTCTTAACTTGAAGATGAGCTCACAAGTGTCGTCCCAGCCGATGTTAAACACAGCGGATCTTGACACTCGCAGGGAGATCTGGCTATCCATTTGCTCCGATTGCGAGACGGGATATATTAGCTGCGAAGTAGACACCGAGCTTTTGAGGGCGGCTTTAGACATGCGGCGACGTACACAACCATGTCCACGAGAGTGTTGTGTCCTTGTACTCGCTTGCAGCAGAAAAACATCAGTTTTTTAGCTTTGTATTGTGTTTTATTATGAGTTGTCATCGATTCATTGGGCTGTTGCGAGTTTCGAGCGTGGTTTTGGCCCAGCGACGAGGAGAATGAGGTTCCGATGTGTCCGCGTTCGACATCGGCGACACAGCCCTGCACGAGCGAGGTCGGGAACATCTTGTCTCGGATTGACGGTTTATTGCCCGCAGTATGAACGAAAATGCTACCTGCGCCGTGGGGTGACCAGACGCGAGGTTCGTCGACGGCCTCGCCGCGGATCAAGGCCGCTAACACGGATCCAGGTTCGAGTTCACGGACATATAGGGGCAACTTGCTAGGGGAGCATTTGAGACAACGGTCCACGCTGCCCGAGACGACATCACGGAATATGGCAGAGCCCACCAGTTGGGATGCACAGAATATGGCAGAGCTCGAACTAGCGAGATGCACGGAATACGGAAGAGCCCACCTGTCGGGATGCACGGAATATGGCAGAGCCCACCATGACACCTAATTGGTGACGCCAAATCGACGCAAGTGGCCCAATCGACCTAAAAATAACGTTCAAATATCGAGATGTAAGTGCTTTTTGTTCATCGGTTTTGATGTAAATTCAGATGGCTTCGACGTGCAGGTTCCACACAGGTTGCGAAAAGCCGCATGCGGCTTTTGGCCGCGCAACGTCTTTCGTTGGGGCTTTTTTTCGTTTTGCTCCAGTGGTCCCATGGGGTGCTATCAACAATTCTGGTGATGTAAGAGTGCACCTCCGCAGGCGGCTTTGTGCAGCCGCATGCGGCTTTGAGCAACCTCTCTATTTGGACTCGACTCGACTCGACTCGACTTGGTCACAACCAAGTCACTTCAAGTCACTCGAAGTCGACTCAAGTCGATGATGTAGGGTGATATTTTCGCAAGACTACTGTAAACAGGCGCAGGGCATGATGTACATAGGTACAGACTTTTTGGAACGGCTTGGCTAAACGGCTCGTCCCCTTTAGCGGAGTTTAAATTGGCCGGGGCGTGCTTGTGCGGCTTGGGCTTGCGACGGCTTGGGTTTCGGCTCGACTAGACTGCGATGATTGTGTAAATTCCTGCCCATTGGTGTCGTCCGCAATTCCTACCTTGGGCTTGGGCTCGGCTAGACTGCAATGATTAGAGACGAAAATCAGTGTATAAGGAGGTGAAATCATCCAGTACTGTCGCGGAATCATGGGATTTTAACCAGCAGGTGAAACTGGGGACTCAATATTGGTAATGGCTGTGTAGTTGAGAAGAGCTACAATAGGCGGTTGATTCGAGCCAAACTCTGCGGAAAACCCGCTGACTGTTCTATTATTTCCTGTGAAACCTCTGGGCCGATATGTACCGATTTTTCGGGCATAGAAAAATCAATCAGTCATTACATGTACCTCGGGGCCCGAAGTTGAAACGGAATAAGATGAACAATTGAAGTTGGAACCGGGAGGCTAGGAACTATTTACCGTAAGTCATATTTTAGGGATGATTCTCATCGGCAACCCTCTGATTTGTAAGATGGTGGCTGATGGTGGGAGTGGCGGGAAGGGGCGGGAATGTTGTAGTTTAGACCTCGGATCCAGTCCCGTCGGGGCAGGTGGGAGATCGGGGGACCGGACTAGTCGGGATTCGGGGAATGGCAAAGGCCGGAGACGTATATAAGAGATGTTCAACCTGCAGACGATCTCTTCAGTCTGAAGAGGTCTGTAGTGACCCTGAACTCTTAACATACAACAGGTTATGGGCACCCGAGACGTTGCTGCAGTGTGAAATGGTCAATTTATTATTAAAAGCCATGAGACAGCACAACTGCGCATGGCCGAGGTCTTCAATTCGGTGCGATCGACGGCGGGCTTAATAGTGACAAGCGGCTGCTCGGCCGCTTCGCGGCCTCGCATCCCCTTCCTTCCGTCATGCTGGAGATTCAACCCAGTTGAGAATTGAGGCCTGTGACTCAAAATGGAATAAATTCTGAGCTTTGAGCGCTTGAGCCTTGAAGTGAGTATTCATGACAAATGTTTGCGGTATTCTATAGATATGCTGTGAAGCTGGATCTGGACAGGTACGCTACTTATGAGAGCGCGCGCCGCGGAGAGAGATCGATGAAAGCGGTTAGAAGCTGATGGACAGGCTGCGGAGATAGCGGAGTTCGAAAAGGCTGCAGACATGCTTAATTTTATAAACAGAGAGCTGTAGACGGACCATAGAAACATCGTTTTCTCGCTATGCAGTAAAAAATAAGTAGGTAAAGGAATGTAGCAGCGTTCAATTCTCAGCGCCCGTTCTCGCCTGGGCCAAAAGTCCTGCGCGAGGTTCCCCGAGTCTCGTTGTGGAAGTGCCTAGTGGCACGCTCGTCGCACATGGCACATAGACATGTTGCGCACGAGCTCTCCCTCGGGCGTTAACAGCCTAGACTCGTTTCCTCCGTAACTCCATTGTTCACTATCACAATATCCTCCCTCTCTCTATATTCTAGGTCAAATTATCGCCAAGCTTTGGATCCCACTAGCCAAACGAGCAGTTTCGATGACTCGGACCCGTCGCCGCTGCGTCTCATTAGCACTAACAACGGTATTCGGACGCAGCAGACCCCGCAACCCGGTAATGCCCATACTGCCCCAAAATTGGTGAAGGGTCCCAAAGCATCGACATTCGGGACTGACCTTACGAACGCTGTGGCGATGGCTCAACCTCAAGCACAATCCCAAAAAGCGGTCTCTCGAAGAGGTAAAAATCGAATCATCGCGGGATCATTTTTGCTCCTTCAACTCATGATTTGTATCGATAACTTCTCGGGTGTGATTCAAAATTGACGTTCCTTCAAATAGAATCCCTAAAGCAAATCGTTCTTGATCTCGGTCGGCAATTTAAAAGCCTGAACAACGCGGTGGTAGCCCTGCGGGCGTCACAAATTCACACTAACCATCTCCATTCGTCGGGGTTCGGGTCTGGGACCCTGGGGTTCAGATTTGAATCAATATTACCAGAATGTTCCCTTGAGCACGGGATGGGATGCATTTGTTCCCGACGAATGGCTCCAGAAGAATGCTACCTCGTTCACCGCCGCCCCCACCGGCGGCTCCTCGGCCACTATGATTACACTGTAATCATAAGAAAGGTTGTACATCATTGGAACAGAATCAGCTCTCTATTCGCCAGCCTCGGCCTCGCATATTGGTATGGAGCCCAATGACGCGCAGATAGTGATACTTCGGCACTGTACTACGGTTACTATGCGTACATGTTAAGAATCAAAGGATCAAACAATTTGACACATGCTTACACGAACTCCAGATTCGCCTCAAGTTGTCAACCACCAGGCGCACTGCAAGAATGTCATCTGATGTGCAGCCAAAGGCGCTAATTTCAATTATTTTTGATTTCTTTGATGCTTTGTATGCGAGATATAGGACATTTACTAAGGCCATCGGGGTATTCAGGTTCCCAGCACCTGCCTATCGGGTCCATTGCCCAGCACATGGAAGGTGGTTCTATCCCTTCCAACCTCCAGTGGGATATCGGAAATTCCCTCAAATTGAGCAAGGTTGACCTGAAAGATTCCGACGCAGAAGAGCTTTGGGGTGCTAACTTGTTCTAGTCTCTTATAAACAGACGCTCTCAAATAGCAAGGGACCTATTCTAAACCCCGCGCCTCACAATGGCATTCACTGCGTTCAGAGGGTCCGTCGACAGGGCTTCTGCGGATCCGTGGTAACAAACGTCGGCAGACCCTGGGGTCGGCAGATGGTCATCTTGGATGAAAACTCCGTTGATACTTCCTCGTCGACGGAAAATTCCTTTTCCACCTCGTCTCGTCCTCTTACGAAACTCGAAGAGATTCACAATCGTCTCGGGCATCTCGGTTATCCCGCGATCCATGCTCTCATTCGAAAGGGACTAATTTCAGGGGTGAAAATTTGGCAGGCTGATCCCAATGCCGAGCCGGCTGTCTGCATCCTGTGCTAAAGGCAAGATGACTCATGCTTCTTTTCCTCGATCGGAGGAGGAAATTGCCGAGAATATTCTTGACCTCGTTCATTCGAATCTCTGGACCGCTCCAGTTCAATCTTTTGAATGGGTCCAAATACGCTATGGGCTTCACCGACGACTCTTCCCGCTGGGTATGGGTATATTACCTCCAGCGCAAGAGCGACGCGTTTGAAGCGTTCAAGGAGTGGCTGGAGATGGTCGAACGGGAAACTGGTCTCAAGCTTCGCGTCTGGCACGTCGACAACGGTGGTGAATTTATCACGGCCGAATGGATGGCGTTCTTAAAGGCACGTGGTATTCAGCTCAAAGCTAGCGCACCGCGTACACCGGAACAGAACGGTGTCGCCGAACATCAATTTAGGTCTATTTTCGACCGCATTCGCACCATTCTCATCGACGCTGGCCTTCCGCTTAATCTTTGGGCGGAGGCGACCAACTACATGGCAAACAACCGAAGTATAAATCATTTCATCACGGATGCAAAGCTTACCTTTATAACGACAATCCACGCTGCAAGAAGCTAGATGAACGGTCCAACCTGGGCCGTGTCTAAGTGTCGAATATGTTCCAGAAGTCACGCGTCACACTCCCTGTCAAACGGAACAAAAAATACGGCAACAATCCAAACCAATTTTGGCCAAATACTGGGGTTTTTCATTCAAATCAACAGGGAGTGTGATGCGTGACCCGATTTACCTATTCGACATTTCGACAGCGGCCGAATTTTTGCGTGACACCCCCCAAAATTTCGACAATCTCAGGGAAATTTTGACTTTTTTTGTGCTCCTAAGGGGGGGGGGGGGGGGGGGGGAGGAGGATATTCGTGACGGCTTGGAGGTTCGACAAACGCCTTCGTGATGCGTGACATCGACCAATATTCAACATCGACAGAGGGGTCCGTGACGCGTGACTGTCGATTTGAATGAAAAACCCCAGTAACTCCCCGGGACCTGGCTCTTGCACAGGAATGGTCACAGATTGGGGATTGATGTGGGACCGCGTCAGCGAGGTGAAACCGAGTGAGAAAACACGTCGAATGAGCGTGTCAAGTGGAAGTACGGCGCATGTGGTCGTGTTTGTATCGGAAGTGATCGGACCGGAGCACCCGTTCGGGACCCTGTCCTGGATTCTTTCTAATTCGGTTCTTGTGTAAGGCAAGTTCGAATAAAACTCCGATTCTGGCTGTATCACAGCCGTCATTTTGAGCTGGGTATTAGAGTGAGTAGGTGGATCGAGGAGAGCAGCCAGGGTGGGAGTGTAGGAGAAGATGACATAGTCGGACACAGTCTGAGTCAGTGTTCTGCTTGCCATAGATTCCCGCAGCAAGGATTGGAAGGAAGCTGAGGGGCCCAAACGGGCACCACCATAGTCGAGGTGGGTTTTCAGATTTCTGTGAGGAGAAACTTAGATGGAATGTGGATTCTAAGCTGTTGCTAAATTCAAGGCATGAAGAATGGTATTGACTATCGACTCCCACAGGGTGGACAAAAGGTCCCGAAACACTTCGTTTGGGCTGGTATTGTCAAGAACCTCCCGCCTACCCTTCATTCGAACTTCCGAAGGACCCCAGCGGTGTTGTTGTCACCACGTGGGTGCTTCATAACAAATTCACCCATGTCAAATCTCGATTTGGACAGTGCCCGGAGAAGCTTGACCAGCCATGTTACTGAAGACAGGGAAAGATCTGGGAGTGCCACACATTGAACTTCCCCCGAATATTTCACAAGCAGTGCATGACATGATAACTCCCCTGCATTGAGAATCACGATGGGACCATGCCAAATACAGCCATTTTCACACAGTCAGGAATGCGTGACTTGATATGGATGACAATTGTGGCAGAGGGAGTTCCATTTGCTTCAACCAAAGGAATATTGGGCACTCTGACAAGGCGATTAAACGAGCAGACTGCGGATAAACAGAATAATCCGGAGTTTAGTCCGAGGTCCGAGACTCTGAAGGGCGAAAAAGAGAGAGAAATCCCACAACGGAGCCACAGAACTGGCCCAGACACGGTTTGCAGCACCGATTGTTACTTCTGAAGGTGACTCCCAAATATGGAAATAAATTCGGTCCGCCCGTGATTTTTGTGTGCGCCGCATAGAGTGATGTACAAGAATAGGATTCCTTCGGCGCCTATGCAGCACCCCCATCCGTCCAACTTATCCGCTATGCTCCACAACTTTGGCTTATAACAAGCGGTTCACTGAGCAATACTGATAGAACTCGGATACTTGGTTGCTTGTCTTAGGGAAGCTTTAATTAATCGGCAATGTGAAGGTCATTGTGAGGACTTGCCTTATTCGGCAAAGACATGGAAATCTTCTGAAACCAATGAAGCATGTGATTCAAAATGCCATTCTGTGGCATGGGGTTCAAAATGCGAAGTAAATTGTTCAATAGTGAGGCATATCCGGCAAAATTTGGCTCAAACAGGTGAAAAGCCAGGAGATTGGTTAGAACTCAGGGAATAGGGTGGGAATTAACGGCACCTCATTCATCTGCCCAAAATGGTGTTGCGGAGCGCCTGAACCACACTATTATGGAACGTGCACGTGCTATGCTTATCAGTGCACACCTGTATTTTGAGGTGAACCTCCAGCTGCTAGCTGACATCTCCTGTTGGTTTCAATTCCAGGGGAATTCAAACTCCAACCTTGGTTGGACATTGCCCAGGGGCTGGTTTTATTCACCATAATGTCCACGATGAACCCCTGGACTTGCAGCCGGACCAGCGGTCAACGGTCCTACCCGCCGTTCACATGGGTAAGTATGTTCATGCAATTTAGGCAAGTATAGGCTTACCTTTCCTGCAGATTCCCGGAGTTACTGACATTGTCCCGGAGGGCGAGACTACTTTCACTCTCGCTAACAAGCACGTCGTGATCATCCCGCAGGTCGAATCCCGGCTTGGGATAAGGAATCTCGAGGGCATGGAGAAGCATTGTTGTACACGGGGACATCATTGCTCAGCCTACCCTCCAGGCCAACGTGAGCAGGGTACGGAAAAAGATGATAGCAGAGCGTAGCTGAGGCATCAACTACAATTATGTCACAAATCATTAAAGTATAGGATGCTTAAAGTCCGCAGAGTGCTACACATTTGATGAGACAACTGCAGGGCGGCAAATGTATTTTCACCCATCAACTTGTGTATCTCCCTGAAATTTTTATCTGTGTACTTTTTTGGCAAAAATATGGCAGGCATACTGTATCAAAAGTATTTGGACAACTTGCACATTTTCTGGTTGAAAATCAGGTACAACTTACATGTTACCGGAGCTCAACTTTTTTTATGTGCAACTTTGATGAAGACAACTCCGACTTTGTTGGTGGCATGCTTAACGCAACTTTCATAGACACTACTTCAACTTTCTCATGATACATCTTCGCCCTGTGACAACTTGGTTTTGGCTGCAACACAACTCTATGGATATACAACTTTGTGTGCATCAACTTGGAAAGGGCTACAACTGCGATACACCTGAGTTACAACTTTGGGGTGTAGAAAGACGACTATATGCGGAGCTGTTGCAACTTTAACCAGTCAACAACTTTGTCAGACACAACTTCCTGAAGCACAAACACAACTTACTTTTACCTGCCGACAACTACAACTTGATGTGACACAGCTTCAAGTATC
Organism: Mycena olivaceomarginata; assembly: GCA_029378375.1. NCBI lineage: Eukaryota > Fungi > Basidiomycota > Agaricomycetes > Agaricales > Mycenaceae > Mycena > Mycena olivaceomarginata. The sequence continues at coordinate 48,892 of JARKIC010001707.1, forward strand.
TGAAGTGACAATTTTCTGTCCAAGAATTACAACTTTTGTCGGGGCACAACTTTCCAAACTGCACCTTTCATCAGCAGATGGACAACTGAGATTCAAACTCCGCCAGTGCCACAGTAGCATGATCTTGTTCAAAGCTGCTTATCAGACGGTTTTTTTTCATTCCAAAATCCCACTGGAAGGCTCATTTCTGGACTGATTTGCAGTCCACAGTGATTCTTAAGCAACAGGCATGCATTTTAAAGGATTTTAGTTTTGGGTGCGCTCAAATGAAGCCCATTCCGCGTCACAGCCGGCATGCTCTGCATGAATCTCAATTAACTATCGGTTCAGCTATGCTCAAACCCACCCCGCATTTCCATCCTTACTATTCAAATAGATATAGTGAATGTTAACACTCATGGTTGAAACTTTGTGAGGGATATATATATACCTGACAGCATGAGGCTAATAATGGACCCAGTCTATGGCCTTCCAGACTTTAAAGTCAAACTCGGTTCATGTTCAGAGACCGATATCGACTGTCCCACTGACTGGTGGTGTCCCATTGACCGGTGGAAAACTGTACAGTATAGTAGGGTTCAATGGATAAGGAGGGTTCAATGGATAATTCTTTTTTTACACAGCTCGCATCCATTTTCTACCCAATCCTGTTGGTATTTGAATGCATACATGCTATTTACACCTCCTAAAAAAGTTTTAGGCCCATAACCCTACTGGGGGCTGAATGGGATGTCTTTCGAGGTCCATCAGTCTTTGATGTCCACTTTGATCAGCTTTCCTTTTCGTCCATATGCACCTATTTAGATGAACTTCTGTCCAAATCATAATTCGGCAGCATATATCACCATTCAAGGTACAATACTGTCCCAAAGAGTGAGACGATCGGACTAAAAATGACGGCTAAAAAAATCATGTATGCCTTCATATGCAAAAGCGTGACATAACGTGTTACTATCTGCACATACTTTCGCTGCTCTTTCAGATTACATTGGGTGCTGAGACAAGGTAAATGACCTCCATGGTACTTTTCAAGCATATCCTGAGCCTTGAAATCCTGAATAGTACGAGAGGGACCACCGGGGGAGCGGAAATGTGGATTATCCATTGAACCCTCTATGTCACATTTCCCATCAAAAAGACATTCCTTTTTTTCTACCGACATTCAATATGTAAATTCGCCACATGATCCTCCAGGGAAGCTTATTATATACTCTAGTATGTACCTGATTAATCTCAAATTTTGTTCTCAACAATTGCGAGCTCTACAAGCGAAAAATCAAAGTTGTTATCCAAGGAACCCTACTACACTGTACCTGGCCCGGAATTCGATCATAGAATGTGTTTCGTTTCACTGCATGTCCGTTCACTTCACTCATGATCAAGCAAAAATAATATGGATTTAGACGGAAAACGAAACCGGAAGAGCTCTGATACGACTTTCCTGCTCGTTCCACGGCCAACCCATTCCCCAAGATTTCCCGTTGCTTCCTCGCAAACTGCCGCTGACAAACTGTGAATCCAAAGCGTTAGCCTGTCTTCGAGCTCTGTCCTACCTTTGAGACTCGAGTCGGACTGCATCTGCATCCGCAGTTGAACTGGGCTGGTTCCGAAAGCCCAGCCCGAAGCTTAATCACCTCGGCATCTGTGTGCGCTGCCTCTTCTTTCAATGCTAGAGCGCGCATGTCCCCTGCAAGTGATTCCAGGGACTGAACGACTCTCTTGACGAAGGCTGGCTTATTCTCTGCAAGCTTGCGATAGAGCTCAATGGATCTTTTCTCAGCGAGCAACGCATCTTCGCGGATTCCGCTACTGCGGAAGTCCGAAGCGATGGCATGAAGTGAGCGGGCAGTGGCAATGGGTTCCATCTTACCCAGCTTGCTATAAAGCTCAGTGGATTCCTCTTTGGCGTGCAACGCATCATCATGGCGATCCACAGCGCGGAAGGATGCTGAGAGACTTTGTAAGGTTTCGGCCAGCTGTAATTCCGTTGATACAGTGTGCTCTTTGATGCTCCGGAAAAGCTGGACAGCTTCCTCATTGATACGTACCCACTCTGTATAACGGCCAACGGCACCAAGATTGAAACCTAGGTCTTGCAGTGCAAGGGCCAGTGCGCCTGAAAAAGAGGGGTTCTTCTCCATAAGTGTTCTATTACGGTCAACGGCCTCTTGTTGAGCCTCTAGCGCCTCTTCGTGCTGGCCGACAACGTGGAGGTCGACAGCTAGGTTGAGCAGTGAGCCAGCAAGATCCCCGGCGACGGTGGGGTCCGTCTCAACAAGGTTGCGATAAAGTTTAACGGCTTCTTTATCGGGGAGCACAGCATGTTCGTGGCGGTCAGCCGCTCTGAGGTCAAAACTAAGGCTGCGCAAAGATTTGCAAAGATCCTTGGTGATGGTGTGGTCTGTCTCCTCAAGCGCGCGACGGCAGTTAACGGCTTCTTCATCGACATGCACAGCATCTTCGCAGCGGCCAAGGAGTCTAAGGCCAACACCAAGGCTATGCAATGAATTGGCAAGATCCTGCGCGACAGCGGGAGTCGAGGATGACCTTGCAAGCTCGCGACGAAGCTCAACGGCTTCTTCTTTGAAGGCCAATGCTTCAGAGTGATATTTGAGAATGCTGAAGTCAATGCCAAGGTTGTGCAAAGAAGTGGCAAGCTCCTTCTTGATTCGGGGGTCCATTTTCGCGAGCCTGCGACGAAACGTAACAGATTCTATATCGGCACGCACAGCATCTTCTTGGTGACAATCGGCTTTGAGGCCAACACCAAGGTTGCGCAATGACTCGGCAAGATCCCTTTTGTTACTGTCGGTGGGGTTATTGTCAACAAGCTTCCGACGAAGTTCAACCTCTTCTTTCACGAAACCAACTGCCTCTTTGTGACGGCCAAGCACGGTGAGGTCAATTGTCAAGTTATGTAATGAGTTAGCAAGAACCTTGGTGATGCTGGGGTCCATCTCTGCAAGCTTGCGCCAAATCTCAACAGCCTCCCTGTTGGCGCGCAATGCCCCGTCACTATCGCCCAAGGCGCTGAGATCAAAGCCAAGGATTTGCAAAGAACTGGCAAGATCCTTGGTGCCAGTGGGGTCCATCTTTGCAAGCGTGCGGCAAAACGCGACAGCTTCTTCATCAGCATGTAATGCATCCTCATTACAGTCAATATTGCGGAGGCCAATACCAAGGCTGTGCAGCGACTTGGCGAGATCCTTGATGCTAGTGGGGTCCATCTCCACCGACTTGTGACGAAGTTCGACAGCTTTCTCGTGGGCTTTCACCGCAACTTTGTGGTCTCCTAGATGGCAGAGAACAATCCCGATGCAGTCAAGTGAATTGGCAAGAGACCTATCTGGATCTCTGCGTGCGCTGCTAAGTTGGAATTTAACTGCATCCTGAACTACCTCTAGAACGTCAGGGGTCCAATCCGGCGTCCTGGGCTTTGAGTGTACTCGCTCCGTTAAACTTTGGAGACATTCCCTGAAAGTCCCGACGGCCGGATTGCGGTCTAGATTTCGGGCCCTAACAGCTACATTCAGCCGGATGGTCTCCGCTTTTTCAAATTCATCAAGGGCTTCCTGCCCGTTTCTTTCCGCAATGAGCAAACAAGCTTTATATTCCAGTAATGTGGCGAGATCTGGGTGGAAGTACGGAGACTCGTTTTGCAGCTTCTGGAACACCTCAACTGCAGTGCCGATCGGGTCCATAGGGTGGTTCTCCAATCGTTTCTGGGCCTCCAGCTTTGACAGGTAAGTCACTGCGAGTTGTCCAGAAAGAGCCATGAATGCCAAGCGACGTATCAAAGATTCTTCGACGTTGTCTTGGGACTCAGCTTCTGCAGTGCGGCCCTTTCTGTCCCAAAAATCCCGGAGGTTGTCAACAGTCTGAATCATGAAGGATGCATCGAACAGATCCTTTTCAACTCTGCTGTCCAACTTATCCAACCAATCAGTTTCGATGTTCTCAAGGATGTCCTCCTTCCTCTTGAGAAAAGACTTCCATTCGACACCATCACGGAATGTCGCCCGAGGAACATAGTTTTCCTTGAAACCAACAGATATGTGAATGCGCTGGCCAGGAGCAATAATGCGACCAGCTCCTAGGTGTGGGGTCCTACCCTGTGTTGTCAGGGTACAGTTTTCATTGTAATGTGAACCTTCTTACCGAGTGGCTTCCTGGGGAGTCTTGAAAGACAATCGTGTTCATGGAATGTACTCCAGAAGCCGCCAGCCACCTTTGAGTGATTTATGTATCTTATTCTTGCGCAAGTCCATCAGATTCCCAATTCAATTCTATAATTACATTCTCTCACTTGTATCGGGTGTGTTGGAATTAGACCCCAGTGCTTCTTCAAACCTTGAAGGATGGCTTGATTTGGTCATGTGTGTATTTTCCATCAGATGACATATTTGGGCAGCACTTCCTCCACTTCCCATCAGTCAACCCTTTTCCCAAGCCCATAGGGTCTAATTGGTTCCAATACATAATGGGTCCTATGGGGGTCAAATTTGGCAGGAGTTCCCACATATGTACAGAGGGAAGGACCACAGCAGCTGCAGGAAGTGTGTGGGCTTTCCCATATTGCCAATTTGGGCTTCCCACTTTTGATGTGGGAATTCCCAGGGGGTCACGTCACAGGGACCAAACAAACCACAATACTGCATGCATTTCTGCACATACTGGGCTGCAAATAAGTAAATCTGAAAGCCCTTGCATGCCTTAGCCTGTGGTAGGTGCTATGCCCAATAATATCAACATTTATGCTGGCCTCATCAAATGCCCACCCCTGCTCGTATATGGTGGCACTAGCAGCACTGGCCATGTACAGCCTTGCATATAGTCTTTGCAGGTTGTACATGGTCTGTAATAGCCTGCAGGGCACAGATGGGCTTGCAGCTTGGGCCACAGGGGTAGAGGTGGGGGTGTACTGTACCTCGTCCAGGATCATATCTTTGGGACCAATGTGCAATATACACTGGGGATTTAACATGGCGATACATGCATACCTCAGGGTACATGTATCATACCTCTTCCAGGCCACTCCCACTTCTGGTGTTCCATCCATCTGCTCTGTCTTATTGTGAAGAAAAGGAGTTGCTGGTGGGATGTCCCATTTCACTCTGGTTAAGGCTCACTTGGGACTTCCCACATGTGCGATGGGAACGACCATGCAGGTATGGTCTTTCCCATTTGCTACCATAAATGGCAGGTATGGTCCTTCCCAGTTGCTACCATAAATGGCAAGTATGGCCATTCCCAGTTACTACCATAAATAGCAAGTATGGTCGTTCCCAGTTGCTACTAAAAATGGCAGGTATGGTCATTCCTATCTGCTACCATAAATGGCAAGTATGGTCATTCCCATTTGCTACCATAAATGGCAAGCATAGTCGTTCCCAGTTGCTACCACCTAGATAATAGGGCAGAAATCATATTTTTGTTTATGAGCCATGGATAGTATTTGCCTAGTGCTCAAAATACAGCCCATGATGGCTTTTGGCTAAGCCTGTGGGCTAGAATGTTATTTGGAAAGAACCTTTGGGTGTACCTGACTGAATCCGCCACTAGTTGAAAGCTCAAAAAACCAAAGAAAAAAACACTCATAACAAGGGTTGAACCCAAAACCTCAGGATCAGATACATTTCTTCTCGTAGTCGGTGCCGGCATTCTTTGCCTCACATCATCTGCGCCAACCATCGACTCTTTCACGAGCAGTGACGTTACTGTACTCTCGCGAGTTATGTCGATTACTCTCATCTTGGCCTACGTCATCTTCATATTCATTTATCGACTATGGACTCACAAGAAAGAGCTAGAAGCCGAGGTGCAACCCTCCGAGCGCCGGGATAGCAGCGGGGGGAAAACATCTCTGCTTCCGATCGACATTCCAACGGCCAATCCAACGGCTCAGGAGCAGTCGCCAGTGACCCAGCGGACCGCCATTGGCGTTCTGCTTGTTGCAACTGGTATAACAGCGGGGGTGGCCTGGTTCCTCCTTGAGAGCGTGTCCGCCCTCTTTGACTCCCACAGTCCGATCACTCGCACATTCCTCGGCCTGATACTTTTACCTATTCTTGGTAATGTGACGGAACATTGGACGGCGTTCACAATGGCAAAGAAGGACAAGATGACTGACTCGTTGGATATCGCGCTTGGATCCGGTAAGTAAGGCCTTGAGAGGCTTTGAACTCGTTCGCTAACAACCTTCCCAGCCCTCCAGATACAGTTTTTTGTGCTCCCAGCAGTTGTGATTGTTGCATGGATCACCGGTGTATGGAAGCCCAGCATTCACATCGATCTGGTTTTTGAGCCATGGCAGACGGTGATCCTATTTGTTGCAAGTGAGTACACCCAAGTCAGTAACAATGGCCCTTGCTCATCTCTTCGCAGCGGTCAGCGTCAAATTTGTTCTGGAGGATGGTAGCACGGATTGGCTGGAGGGTTTCGGAATCTTCCTGATATTCGTCGCGCTCGCCACAATCTCGGCCCGCAGATGAATCCAGGGAGTACGGGTTAAATAGGGATTACGACTTCCCGAAAATACCATCAGTTTCCTTTACGGACCTCTCCATATTACCACCTTGTAAGGCTTCGGACAGTCAAAGTCGGTAACTTTGTTTTCGAACAATTCTGGGCTCGGATTTGAACAAACTGAGTGAAGGGCGGGCTCGGGAGGCTTATAAGGCCAGCACATCACTTGAAGTGAGAAAATTGAGGCGTACGGGGAAAATCAATGATTACAAATTAGTTTATGCAGTTGGCTGACTTGTATTGGGGCTACGTGGTCTGTAGTGAACATGCCGCATTGGGAACCCCCGAACGAGCACGTGAAGCATCAACACTTTTCATTTGTCGCGTCGACATCCCGCGCCAGACACGCCTCTGACGCGACCTCTCCATGGAACCATCCGAGAGCGACCCCAAATTGGTTGTGCCTTACACCCCTCGGCCACCGAACCCTCCTTGCGTGGGAAGTGCTCTGTTCTATCAGCGCTTATACGACAGCAACGGTGCACTAGTGCATCCGGGCTTAGCCGTGATGTAGATACAGTTGTTTGGCTCCAGGTAGACACATCATCATAGCTTGCTCTTGACCAGTGACTGGTCTGGAAGGCAACTATCGAAGTTCAATTTCCAATAGAAGCGGCTTGTCTTAAGGGCCTGATCGGGTGCGCTAGAAACTTTTCTCAGAATTTGATAGAATCTCGTATCTGCATACTTTTGTCAATGAAGAAATTGGTACGAGTTAATAAACCTCGGCCGTGATCACCCGAAAAACTCCCAGAACCCTGAATGGACTCGGAGCATAAATGGATGCATTGCAATCATGCATACCCATAACCCATCCAACACAATCCATCTTTTTGCGTAACTGAAATTCGGTGGTTCAGGTTAGTAGCTCAGCGTGAACAGGAAATCGCACAGTTAGAAGGGAAATCGACGTAGGAGAATACTGGGTTAGCGATATCGAATGCGAAGACCAACGGGTGGATCGCAATAGAGGTGGCCGGATTGTGCCACCCGGGATCAGGCCGAGATGATCTTGAACGGTCCAAGAGGCGAGGAAGAATCGTTTCCACATATAGTATGCGACGGAGCGATTAATTCGAATCAAAGATGCCAACGAGCCCCCAAACTTGAGAATCGGCCAAGAATTGTTGGAGAAACAACCCAAAGACGAGCGCGAGGGCAGTTCGGAGATGAGAAATAATGTTCATATGCCGGCATCTTGATCGAGAACCTCCTACAACTTTTGATTGTCGCATCACTGCCTTGAAATTTGCATGCAGTGTCGCCATAGCTCATATTCCATCCTATGAGCACCAAATCCGGGGAGTCTACATCACAGCACCGTATACTGGGGTTTTTCATTCAAATCGACAGTCACGCGTCACGCACCCCCCTGTCGAGGACGAATTTTGGTCGTGGTCACGCGTCACGGAGGGATTTGTCAAACCCTTTAAGGCATGTCACCTCCCCCCCCACGCGAAAATTCGGCTGCTGTCGAAATGTCGAACCGGTAAATCGGGTCACGCGTCACACCCCCTGTCGATTTGAATGAAAAACCCCAGTATTATGCAAGTGACCCATCAACTCGTTTGGCCCACTTACTTTTGTACAGTGTGTCACAAAAATAAATGCGCACCCCCCGTTTTATGTCATACCACGGGATGAGGTGATACTTCAAACTTCTTCAAGCTATGAATGATAGCAGGGGATGTAACTACCTTATATATAACATATTGAGAATGCGCGACGCCTGGCGCGTGTATAGCAGGTGTCACAAGTTTGATGTTGTGACAATAGATCTCGTGATCCACCATTCTTGGTCGAAATAAGGCTTGATTGAGGCATAAAAATTACTTGTCACAAGTCAGTACTTAGTGTTCCAGCCCTTCGACCTCTTCAATGCTTCCATTCTACGAGGCAGAGACTCGTAGAGTGCATCAATAAACTCCTATCCCGGTATTTGAGGCCCGACTGGCCGAGTTCACAGAATTAATTTTAGGCAGATTAACCCCCGGCGAGGCAAGATGCACAATATTTTCCTGAAGCTTGATAGTTATAAATAGAAAGTGAACAGTTGAGTGGAGCTGTGCAGAGTTCGACATCTCGGTCGAACCGTGGAGCGGATGACATCATTGGGAGCTCCGAGAGCCAGTAAGGTTATCTGGCGTTTGTCTTGTCTTGTCTGGCGGACACAGGAAGTCTTCAATTGTAATACAGATGTGGCGTCCGAGGGGGCTGTTGATGTAAAGGTCGATGATTTTGGCGTTGTTCAGATCCCATCCGTCGAATTGAGACTGTGAGGTGTGGTCGAGAGCATGATCTAGGTCTACGAGACGTGTCACGACTGCTTGTTGCGGTGCATTCGGATCTGTCGAGTAGGTGGGGGGCGATGTATGTAATGTGGCGGGCTTCATATTTTATGTTTCGGTGGCTGGTACCGTCACTGCTAAGGCAGAGTGCTAAAAATCTCGCATTAGCGTCAATGCATATCAATCTCGGCATGCTACGGACCTTTCGCACGAGCTAACTCATGCCCGAGCTGAAGTCGCACTTTAATCCCCGCTTCCGTTATTACACGCCCGACTGTTCTTCGGCTCATCGAACGTTTGAGGCGTACTCCTAGTACCTCTCCGACACGAGTCAGAAGCCCGCCGATTCTGGCTTGTGCGCAGCCGGCGCGTGTGAAAGCTAATGCAAGGGAACGATATTGGGTAGTGTAGGTGCGATGGGATGTCGATAATGAACGGGACTTCTGCTTCAATGCGGTGCGAGTCCTCTCGAGAGCCGACTTTGCTCTGCTCTCTCGCATCTGCGTGCTCTTCAACGTTTTTCTGATCTGGATTTTCTCTGCTCGGTGTGAGTCGATTTTGCGATTGAGATGATGGATAGTCGTAAGAAGAGTTTCGATGAGGATAGCATGAGATTTGGTAAGGCTATTTGCGGTGTCGGCACGCAATACAGCATCCAGAACGTCTCGTTTAAGACCAGCTATTTTGGCAGCTAAAACACTTTTGTCTCGAATGAGTCGGTTGATTCGTTGGTTCTTTTGGGAAATGACAACGGCCTGGCTGGAGATCATCTCGTTGGCAATAGAAAGGTCGTGCTCTGCTGTAGATAGCCGCTCTGTGGTCGTTGCTTGGTCCTTCTCAAGAGATTCGATCCGGGAGTAGCTGTCATCGAGGCATGTGTGTAAAAGGTGATTGTCGGCCTGGTAGGCGGAATTCGAAGCTTCTAGAGATAGAATCTGGGTGTTCCCCAACAAACAAATAATTTGGACGTTCCCAGTAAGCTGGTGAAACGCTACGGTAGAAGTGATTAGGGTTAGGAATTGGTACGTATACCGTAATTCAACTTCCATTCAATCCATCCACTCCCTCAAGTCCATTACTGAGTCCCTGTCCAGCACAATCACTTCAATGTATTTCCGCCGGGCTTGGCAGGAATAAGGGAGCACTTGACATATTGAACCTTTCTGCCGACGCACGGCCATCAAATTTTGCATTTCAGCGTCCCGCGGGCTGAGGTACTGTCCGAGCAATTTTGAACCCTGTGCTTCCAAATGTAACAGTCCGTCATTCAAACCTGAACTGCAACGGATTCTTGTTCACTTTGATTATCTCTCTCGCTACTCATACAATCTTAGGTAAATCTAATGGCAAAGCGCAATTTGTTGGGTGCTCGAACTGGGTCGAAGGTGATGCTTTATCCCATTGTTTGGCCAAGATTACTTCTGCAGGAAGACATTCTTCGTCAGCTCTTTAGTGGCGAAGAAATTATAGTCGAAGTTGATCAAAGATGCTGAAATAGTCAAGGGATTCCCGAATCTTCGTCGAGTGCAGGTTGATTACTGTCTTTTTTTCTCCGCGCATAGATTTTTGGCACCAATGTCGCACCTTGCGCGCGACTTGTCACCACGTGCAGTGCCCCAGTGGTGGTCCAGCTCTCGCAGGGGGTCTAACCAATCACCCGCGGCAGGGTTCCGGATTAACTGTCGAGTGCAGGTGGAATCATGGAAATCAAAACAGTTAAAACCGTTTGAAACATTCACAAATGGGAATAGCCTTAGAAAATTTGGTGAGTGATTGGTGGCTTGCTTGGGAATTCGGGTCAAACCGGTCTATGCTCCGAAGCTTGGGAAACGGAAGCACAAAGCACTGTAATCCAAGGGAATCGAATTTGGGCGTCGAAGCCAGGCTCGAGCATGCCAAACAGTTTGCTCCCAGTTCATACATCCTCAGTCCCCATGATCCCTACTAAGGTAGAAGGTCAAAATAGTATATGACTTTCCTCTTTCATCGACGTTCCTCGCCCTATAGGTAGTTTCTCGATTCCAAAATAGTTCGGGCCGACGGCAATCACGTTTGACGAGGAGTGTCACGCTTCGCAAATGTTCGTGAGAGGGAAATAAATTTGGTAAGCAGACTATGTACGACTTGAGAATCAGATGGTGTCAAATATCTCAGACAGATGCGCACCGTGCGGGGATAAAATCCGCGAAGCCTTGAAGAATTGAAGTGTTTTCGCCGTCGCCATTATCAATTGTATAGCGCCGGGGGTGTGAGCAAAGAGCTGGTTTCCGAGTGGTGGTCCACAGCACATTTCGGCAGCCGCCGATTTTTTGCGTGACACCTCGAAAATTTCGGCATTTGAACCGGAAATTTTCCCTTTTTTCCCTTTTTTTTTTTTTTTTTTAGGCAATTTGGGGCCTGTGTAACCACTTGGAGGTTCGACAGAGGCCCGAGTGACGCGTGACATCGACCAAAGTTCGTGATCGACAGGGGGGTGCGTGACGCGTGACTGCCGATTTGAACGAAATTGTACAGTATTCAGAGATGGTCTCAAAATAAGCTGCACAAAATAAATGGTTAAAACTCATTTCTGACGGAGTTTCCACATATGGCACTGGGTAAGTCACTACATTCAGATGGCCCCTCGGCCGACTTGATCGAGGTCGGCTGAGGTCGGCCGAGGTTGGCCGAGCCCCCTCGGCCAACCCGGTCGAGCCCCCTCGGCCAACCTCGGCCAACCTCAGCCGACCTCGATCAAGTCGGCCGAGGGGCCATCTAAATGTAGTGAGTGTGCCAAAAATCTTGAAATCACCCAAGTTGAATGCCGACTCTTTAGTCAAAGAGGATTGACCCGTAAACTAGCTCAGGACACCGGTCAGATCTTTCCCAGCGGGCTGCGGCATGCGGCCACCACGTGGCCAACACGCAGCGTACGCACCGCACATGTCCTTGATACTGTCCGCGAGGCGCCGGCGCTGTCCTAACTTACTTCCCGCCTTCTTTCCCAGCTTCGAAGGGGCTTTCAATGGGTGGCCTAGTCTGCTGCATGGTACGCCACTGTTGCCCGCATTAAATCTCAACATCAACATTCCTAGTCACGACTTCCCGGGCCCCGAATACAACGAGAACGCAAATGCAACCCAAAGACTCTGATGCCCTCCCGGACCCCCAGGGAGGCACTGTGACGCCTTCTGTACGTTTCCACCGACGCTTTGTGGTCTTCAAATCATCAATTTGATTTCAGGCCCTTGTCAATGAGACGGCCGACGGCCCAGCTCGCGAGCTGAAAAGAGGCGTCAAGGCAATCGAGGTACTTCTCAGTAATGATGCCAATGCATCCAAGCTAATCTCTGAACTACTAATAACCACAGTATCCTGATATCGGCGGCACCGAGAAAGCTGTAACCAAACACGGAGATCCCGGGATCATCTCGTGCTCCAAGGAAGACACTGTGGTGCTTGAAGCACGTTAATCCGTTATCAAATTCTCTTTCTTGCTCAAACCAGTTAGGCACACAGTGCGGGGGGCCTAACACCCGGGGAGTTGGATCCGCATGGCGAGTTGGCGATGTCGGCGGGAACGCCAATAAAGTCACCTGATCGTCCATACTCCCAAGAGGATCTGTATGTATCGCAATTCCGGGTCTTAACATGCAATAATACGTATTCTCAGGGATGACAAGACAAAACAGGATTTGATTGCCATCATCCGAGGGCAAATTTCCCGCTGGCCCGAGTCCACCTTCGATCCTTCTAAGATCAAGAAGGACGTATTGAGGGCCAGGATCCTTGAAAATGGATTTGTTTTATCTGCCTCGTTCTCATATCAAAGTACGTCCATCCACATTGAAAAAAGACGTATTTGAACATACAATATATGTAGGCCGGACATCCTCCGCAGAAAGGGAGCGGAATCCTGTCGGACCCCAGACTCACCATCAGTCAGGAATGCTAAGATTGTACCCGCGACCGACGACTGGATCTGGATTACAAACTACGACTGAATCACCCACAGCCTCTCCATCTGGGAACGAAACATGCACGGAGTAAGTTTAAAACCTGCAGACCATGGAGTGGCTAACGATTGGCTGGGCTAGTTCAAATAACCGCCTGGAAGGTATATATATGCATTGCATCATCAAAGTAGCCATTAACAATACTTTCTGAACAGGAAGAAAAAGTACACGGACGCGCCGCCCATCCGCCTACGTATACGCCCTGGACAGAGGCGAAGGAACGGTGGATGGCTGGGGAAAGCTGGCCTATCCGGCTGGCCTCCAGGTCCCACCGCATCGTGATTAATTCTACGTACGAGCTTAAATATTCTACTTATGGCTGTCCCCGCCGCTTGCGGCATGAGAAATGAATTATTTTAATCTAGACGCCTTGTAATAATATTCATCAATGGTTGTTGGCATTGTACACTCGGGGGGATCTGCCCATCCCGAGGATCCTCAACCATCAATACTCACGATTATTGTGTCAACGACATTGTCACGGTGTAGGTCTCCAATTCCTGCTAGGCTCATTCCCTCATCTGGATCGTTGGCCTCCCAATTCAGCGACGAACAATCAGAGACTTCCCGTCTGTTTTTGGGTATGCTATACCGTAGACAAACGTATCGGCTGTGGGATACATTCAAACATGTTAAATTTTTGGTTGCTCTAGTCAACACCGAGGTTCGAGCTAGCGCCTGATTCACTACTTACAGAAGTTAGCGCCAGTTCTACTACCCGGGCTCCGCAACGGCGCTGAGGTGGACACAAAGGAAGCAGGGAGGATATCAAACTAGGGGCTTTCTATGAGCCTCGTGTGCTTGAGGACTACGGAGGCCCATATTTTAGGCTTGTCAATGCCATGCTGGCTCAATTGGAGTTTCTCATTTGGAATTGACATGCAGTCCTCGTATGAGAGGCCATCGACCCCAAAGGCAGTGTCGAGTCCGTGGGTTTTGATGTGCTTTTTAATTTCTTCAATCTCTTTGATAGTTATTTCGCGTGTATATGATTGTTGAGGAGACAAGTCGGGAGGTGGATGTAAGTTTCTCACCACTCGCGCATTGAAAGCCAGTTGATCAGAGTTAAAGGAGGCAGGTGTTACTTCTGGATAATTCAGCCCAGTCTCGAATTCCGCTGACAACTCCGTGACATTGACTTTTGCCTTCTTTGGACGTGGATCTGTACGTTTGCGAACAAAGTCCCAAAAATCCTTGGGAGTTTTGCATGCAAGGAGCTGCGTCCGGAGCGCAAATTGGTGTGCATAAACTTTGGCACGGTCGCGATGACTACGGCCGGCGTCCTTGTCCGGGACGTCATCGCCGGTCGACCATGGTTTTGGTTTGGGGGCCGAAGTTTCTTCCAAGTCTGTAATAACCTTACGTCGTCCGTTATGTGGCATTTCGGGATGCAGTTGACTGCATCGTGTAGCTTCGGAGGTGATTCCGGGTTCAAACAAGATATGAGGGCTAGGAATTGTTCGCCCAGTCCTCGCGAGTGCGTACGCATCACGTTTGGCCTGGTTATGACTGCGATCTTTCAACAGTGAAGCGCTGTTTGATACATGTACACAAAGTGTACTCTCATGCTGAGCCAGTCAACTGTCTGCCTCCTCCTCGGCTCCTCCACGGATGGGTTGCGGCCATGACCTAGACACTGGGAACGCGGGCAGGAGGGGAAGCGCCACTATTCTGAGCAGTCCTCTTCTGCGTTACGGCTACTGGCGATGGGAAGTCGGCTCCTTCTTGAAGTGGACGAGATTCCAGGCGCACCACCAACAATGCAGGACTCGAGCCTCAAAGAAAAGTGTCATGCTCCGCGATGTAGGCCAAAAATCTACCTTCTTCAAGTCGGATGGCCGCTTCGCGCCGGCGGCGGTTGCACTCTTCGATAATGCAAAAGGGTCTGTCGCCGTCGCAGGGCCATAACAGTTGCTTGAGATCGCATTGAGCTGGGTCCAGCCTGTATGCCAAATTTCGGGACCAGGCGGGATTCGAATATGCCTTGTAGTGGTTTGGATGAGCCGATAAATATTTTTTAACCCGCCACATAGTGCAATAGATGCGCCATCTCCACGGAGCATAATGATGAGGCCATTCGCATCTCCAGAAAAAAAATCAAGCGCAGAATCCCATTGAGGCTTGATTGCGACACGTTTCGGTATAAATCAATTTGTGATTGAGCATCAATCAACTTGCCCTTTCGTCAATTACACCTTAATGTGTACTATATTGGCCTCAAATTATTTTTCATGCGACGGAACTCCTTCCGAGTCTTGGCTATAACTTTCCCCAAGACAGTAAGGAAATATGACCGAAATTGCGGCCTTCAGAATTTACTCAAGTTGATGCACGTGAAGAGTATGACATTGGTTTGTTGACGCGTCAATCATCCCACCTTCCCTCCACGGAAAGACATTTCCGTCACGCCGGCATCTCCCTTTTGATGTGGTTGATGGGACAGATTGGGCCTCGCTTAGAACTGGCTCTTGCCCACGTGCTCGGGATTATACCCCCGTCGGCCGAACGCTTGCTCACTCCGTCTTGGCAGATCTGCGTCGTCGACCGTTGCTGCCGTCGCCTCGGCGGTGGCTGATGCGTGTTGGTGGATATAGCGCGCGTGTGCGGTGAATTTGCGTCCGCCGTCGGTATGGTAGAGTAGGTGAGATGCGGGACATGGATTACAGAGTCGCGGACGTAGAAAGGCGGCCTGGGTAGGCTTTAAAGGTGTACAAGGCTATCCAGACGCTGCCCGAGGGCTGTAGACAGTGCCGTAAGTAAATAGCACCGTTGCTGTATTTACAATCCAAACACGGATAGGACGCGCGACAATCTCGCAAGTGTGGCCCTTATTTTCACCAACTCAATGAATGAATGAATAGTCTCTTGACCCCGGAATTGAAACTTGAGGAATCTTCATTAATTAATTCGATGCTTTTTGTCTTCACCTGGTGGTGTGTACTATTCACATTATTGGCATTGTATCTTTGGGTGGAAAGAACAGAACCGTTATAGGCGCAGTACTGCAAACCCCCGATGGCCCGAAATCACCTCTCAACTGCAACCCGGTCAATCTGCTAATTACCGGCCCGATCTCATCGTGCGTGTCTTCCAGCAGTATCTTTCGGCATTTATGAAAGATATTCGAACGTCTATGGGCTATTCTTTACCATGTCCGTGTCACCGAGTTTCAAAACGCGGTCTTCCCCACGAACATATAGCGGTTGCCGTGAAGAATGTCCCAAGATCGCCCGAAGAAATCGATGCCTTTCTCGCGCAGAACACCCTCAGAATCCCGGCGCTTTGAGGGATGCTGTTAAACGGCACATGACTCACATTCACGATCCAACCAAGACATACCACCGATGTGGTTGGCCCCTCAGCTGCCAATACGGGTTTCCGAAACCAACAAAGCCACATTCATCTTTCAACGAGCGTGGTCTGTTCTGGCCTATCCTAAAACCAAGTGCTAATAATACACAGGATACTTCGAACATCGACGGCGCCAAACAGAAGATCAGTTTGTCGTGTCCCACATTGCTTGGCTTATTCTGAAGTACGACTGCCACATCAATGTGGAATTTTCAACGGGTGTCGCCCTATTCCAGTATATTTTCAAGTATTTCTTCAAATCCCTCGATCAGGCCAATTGGAAAATCTACAAAACGCCCTCGCAGATGCCCGCTACTTCGGGATCCACCACTTCGACGCGAAAACCCATTGACGAAATTCGCGATTACGAGCGCGGTCGATATCTTTCTAGCATAGAAGCCACCACACGGCTTGCGTCCTTCCATATCGCCGAGAAACAACTCGGGGTAAAACGGCTGCCGATTCACTTACCAGGACGGCATTATGGCCAAATGGCTCGCAAGAATGGCTCTGAATCAGATGCAACTCTGTTGGTCCGATACATGGCACGCCCCCATCATCCTGATCTCGACGACCTGACTTATATCGAATTCGGCGCGAATGTCGGCTCGAAAAACACGACCCGGACAAGGAAATGCATCCTCTTCAAGTCCTGGAAGATGAATATCCAGGTCGGCCCCGCAAGCCTAGCCTCAATGAGGTCGAAGCTGTTGCAGCTGCACGGGGAAAAGCCGTCTCGGATCTCAACACCGCTCGCGCCTCGGCGTCCGCATATATGCGGGCGGTCTTTGGCGGCGCAGGCCGCCCGGAAATCAAACTCACGCCGCCAAGAGCGGACAGGCCGGCCTGCTTCGAGGAATTCCATAGCCTGTATTTCCTCCCCATAATGCCAGGCACACTGAACAGCTATTGCTGCTAGATTAGTGTTGCTCCGCAATCTCAATGCCTTCTGGCGGGAGTCCCTCAATCAGCGTCGCGCCCGCACTCCGGAAGCTTTGATAGTCAGGTCCCGAGCCCGCACTCCGGCCCAGCCCGGTTGCGCTGCTGGACCGAGAGCCAACACTGGCGATTGGGTGAAAGAGCAGACTGGATGCAGAGTCCTCGTTTAGCAGGGGAGGGGATGGCGGTCGCGAAAACACGTGGAACGCAAAGCTCGTAGCTCTGAATAGTTTCAGGTGTGTTAGGTGCTCCAAGCACTCTGAAGACGACGATCCCGCGATGACTGGGTGGGTCATAGCGGAATGGTATGAGCTGGCCCCAGAGTCATTGAGCGAACTGAAGGAGAATGCGTCGGGGTCCGTTTCGACAGCACGGGCGGGGCACCCAGTCTGTGCATCCTCCTTCCGTAAGCGGGCGGGTTCCGTCGCCGAGCGCTGATGTTCGGCGGGGTCGAAAATTGCACGAGGAGATACGAAACGCTGGCATCCCTTGTCAGTACGCATCTTGGTGTGTTTTCAAGCCGGTACGCCTACCATTTTGCACAATTAATACAATGCTAATTGGTTTACGTAGATTATTGCCGAGCTTAGAGAACTTCTTGCGACCATGAGTCTATCAACTTATTCGCAAGATTGGTTTGATTTGGCTCGCAAAGAACTGAATATCTCCCGTGGACTGGAATCTGTAGGGGAGACGCGTTTCGCGACCATATATTGGAGTCTTGATTCTACGCTGCGCGGAATCCCGGCGTTTGTCAGCGTCGTTCGCAATCCCGATGCTGGTATTGACAGCGAGATAACTGGTCAAATATTTCGGCCGTTCACTCAGTTGACGTGGTTTAGGTTCTACAAAGACACTTCTCGGATGACGAAGACGTCTTCAACTTCAAGCGAGACCTCACCAGACTCGGTGCAGTGCTAATGCCATTCGCGAGGGCTATCCAATGTCTCGAGTCAAAAGACACCACTCCTGCCGATCTCTACTTGTACTGGTTAGCCGTTGTTGCGCAGTTGAACGATCTTATCACGAAAGATGACAACGCGGGACCCAAATCAAAATACGAGACGACAGTCAAGAAACTCATCAGGAGTATCGCCAATTTCCGGTTCACACAGCTCATTGAGGACGAACAATCATCCAATGTGTATTTCACTGCGTTTGTACTCGATCCAGGTGCGTATATCTCACCAGGAAATATTTGTACTAAAGCTTTTCCTAGACAATCGGGGGGCCTCGATCCTCGCCACTCCCAATCCACTTGCTGTGAGACCTGTGGCCATTTCGTTCCTTGGGGGCGAGCCCACAGTGAAACCTCAGCGACCGTTGATAGAGCGAATCGGTTTGAGTCTGATGAAAATTTTGCAGAGGGAATACGGGAAGGAATATCGGCCCGACCGCACAGTGGAACAGGCAAGAACTGCCATGGAGGAAATCAATCCCTATATTGCACTGCGCGCCCCCGCAGACGCCCTTCGAGCCTTGAAAACTCAGCTCAAAGCCTTTTTGAATGGCGACGCACCCTTCGACCGCAAAAAGAAACCGAACGAATCCGCTCGGGACTGGTGGGTGGACCTGCTCAATCGCGACGACTCGGATATTCTCGCCGTGAGTACTTTATCCAAATGTCTTTTGGCTTTTAGGTAAGTTATATTTATCTTACTATCACTTTCTCGTAGGCACTGGCCGTCAAAATATTTTCCTCTAATCCAGTCTCCATGCCCGACGAAAGGGGAATGTCCACCATTACGTGGATCAACTCCAAAAATCGGAACAGACAAGATGTTTCGACGGTCTCCAATCATTTAGCGATCCGGGGGTTTAGTCGAATGGATTCGCAAAAGGAAAGTGTCTAAGTCTGAACATCTTGTTCTTGTACTGACTTTGCTCCGCAGGAAAGACCCAGCAAGCCAGTCACCGTTAATTGGCGCGACATTCGAGCAACAATTCACGGCACGCCGAATGCCGACAAAACCTCGGTTGATGCTGAGAATGCGGTTCTGGAAACAGCAACTCTCGAGCCGGTCGACCCGGCGCATGATGGCTTGGGCTGGCTCGATGACGGCCTTCCTGATCTCCGCAGCACTTCGAACCGACAGTTCGACCTTGCAGCCGAGTTCGACATCAAACAGTACTTGCACATTCTTGCCAACAGCGTCGAAGGTGTCAGCGAAGTGTCAGACGCCGGTAAATCGGACAGGATGGAAGATGGTCGTCGTAGCTTAAAAGCTGCAGCAGACAGTGTAGCTCCTAAGGAAGACGAGTGGAACAGCTGGGAAATTTGACAGGTAAAATACGGTAAATTAGCACAGTAAAATAGCTATTTTACCGGGTAAAATAGCAAATTTCCGCCCGGGGCTCTGCCCCGGTCCCCGTCTGATTGACTGTAATTTAGATGGATAAATTAGGTCAAATAGGACCCCTCTGGGGTCTACCGGTAATTTACCTCTGTCAACTAGACCTCTGGCCTATTTCACGCCACACTACTTACCAGATGGGCCACAATCGTTGAACGAGACTTGTGTTCTCACGGCCCACCCCCGCATTGGGTTGGATAATTGCTGTATGTCGCTCGAGGCTCAACAAAATTGACTGGCTTCGTAGCTTATGAGTCTACAGCATTCAGCCATATCATTGACGGCCAAATCAGAGTCCCTGAAATTAGGCGTCGCGAGTGCAAGAGTGAGATGATTATATTCATCCCCGTTAAGTCTTCACCTGCCACGCTTCACAAAGCTATCGTCATTTTGCGCAACCCGCACAACCACCCGATGCATCCAAAAACCAAGCCAAGCGCAGAAGAAAAGATCAAGCTCGGCACGGCAGTCAAATCCGCTGGGTTGACAGGCTTGACGGTTCAAAAGCTACGCAACGGTCAGTGTGTACCTGCGAAACTGTTAAGCTCATGCTCAACGGCTACAAAATCGCATTCGAAGCCTCTGATGTAGCCATGGAGGGGCTCTCGAATTTCGCTCTAACTTTACCCACTGTCGAAAAGCGGCTTGGTTTCTGTACCGCCGAACTCATCACCTACTACTGTCTATGTAATGGCTGCTGGAAGCCGCACAGCCTGCGAGAGCTCTCGCAGTTGGACTCACCGGATTGTACCGAGGCCGAGTGCTCTGGGAAGCTTTACACCATCAAGCAGCTTGTAGACGGTGATAAACGAACACCAACTCTCATGCTTCCGTTCGTGGCACCAGAGAAAGCCCTGCAGCGAATGTGTCTTCAGCCTAGGAAGGTCGATCAATGGCAGGAGTGGCGCAGCGCGGACGATGCTCCTGGACCTCGGGAACCCAGCGCATTGAAGGGGTATGATGCGTTCCCTGACCTCGACAAACCCATGACGAATATTACGGATAGATGGGGATGGAGAGCTGTCCAAGCTGGATTACAACGGCGGCGGAACGGAAAATGGGAGATCCAAGATGTGGACGTCCACGAGATCAACCAGCAATTTGTCGCGATGCCTAACGGCCTGATTCTGCAAATGGACATCGACTGGTAAACTTTTGACACAGTATGCCTGCCATATCGGTGCTAGTAGGCTCTGCAGGCCGGTTCAAATTTTATTGCACTTTTTGTGTCCTGGGTGGGGTTTAGATTATTTGTTATTCTTTTCTTTGTGTTTGTTCTCCATCTATGGGCTTGGAAATCTCAGATCAAGGTTCTTAACTGGAGCTATTCCCAACTCCACTCCGATAATGAGGGGTCGATTGCATCTTTCGAGATGAAAAAGAGCAGATAGGGGTGAATGGGAGAGATTGGTGTTCGGGAGAATCACCGTCGGAGGCGGAGATTGTATTCTCTGATCTAGGGCCCAACTTGGATGATCAAATCCACGGATATCCATGGATGGATGATCACGTGCATGGATATGGATGATCCATGGATTTCTCTTTTTTGTGAACGGCGAACATAGTCGCCCCAAAAAGTTGATAGGTAGTTTCAGTTGGTTAACTAGACATAAAATATCGAATTCTTGGTGCAAATACTATCACGGTTGGTGCAGATAAAAAAATGGGCCCGTGGGAAATGGATGATGGCTCATCCATGGATTTGATTGATGGCAGATGGATGATCCACGGATCATCTAAGTTGGGCCCTACTCTGATCTACTCTACAATTGCAGTCATGGTACCTTGACGCTCCTGTCCACGCTGGGACCGTTATTTACTGTGGATGTATATGGTCATATGAATAAACTCCTCCACATCGCTTCCAGTAAAGCCTTCTCACTGGAATCATCTCCACTGTTCTCCGCACCCCACGTTATTTGATTAGTTCTTCTAGATTTAACGGCAACTCACATGATGATTTGCATTATCTCCGTAACCTTCGGAGGATAAGATGCTCCTTTCAGGAATCTTTCTGCCTCTTGAGAAGCCGCTTTGCGAGCAAGGGGTTCGACTTCCAGTGCGAGGGAGACGATCGGACCCATGGCTGTTATTACGAACGCATCGACCACCACACTCGTGGCCGTCTCTGCACAGGTATGACCGGACTGTCGAAATTCTGGGTGGAGCATCATCGATAATCCTCTTTCTGAGAAAGCTCGCGGGGCATTAACGTTGCCTTCGCAAGCCATAACTCCAGAAGTAGTTGATGACCCTCGAGCTATTGCTTACCCTATATACAACATTCTGTATGTCGGTCCCCGGCGTGCAGTTAGGGGCGTCTTCGCATTCAACGTCGGAAATCATCGAGTGTGAGTGCCTTCAATTCCATGACTTGTGATTGTGGACAACATTTGTGGATTTTCACACTTTCCTCCGCGCTCTAAACACAGCACGCAAGAAAAAATGTAAGCCGTAGGAAAGTTTTTGAGCAGGCCTATCGATCATCTCCAACTGGGCCGAACGAGCAGGAGCTCCTGGCTGCCGCGAAGAACAAAGAAATCTGCCTGACAGTCTGTTGGATGGGGGTATCTCCGCAGGCGGCTTTGTGCAGCCGCATACGGCTGTACGCAACCTCTCTATAATCTGCAAGTGGTTGCTTCGCGTTTTCCCTGTCTTCAGTTCCCCTCGGCTGACGCCGCCCTCCGCTCTCTTCTCCGTCCACGGCGGCAAACACATGGTCTGCGCTCCGATCAAGCCAACGGTTGTGGTGGGACGAGGTGGTTATGGGAGAAGATGTATAGTCGAGAGTACGTACATTGTGTAGCTATAACTTCCTATCGTTTTGTCCCCCTAGAAAGGTCGAAATAATAAAATTAACCAGATGTCAATTTAGATGGCGGCAATTTCGGTCTGCCATCCCAAAGCTGGCTCCAGTGTGGAACTAATTGGAAGTGGGCTGGTGACCAGCCTTTCGCAGGCTGGGCCCAGCTGGAAGCGACATGTATTTGCCAACTTAACTCCAGCTCTGAGTGAGCCAGATTGGCGGTGTAGGGAAGTATAGAGGAAACTATGCACAATTGTGAATCAAAAGCACGGGCAAAGCGTTATCGTAGAGATGAAATAAAGGGTAGGGAGGGTGAGCCCAGAAAGAGCGGATGGACCAGAAAACTGACTGAGGTCGGCGTTCACAAGTCATCGTCACGGGCACTTATTGCTGTGAGACAATCCCCACGGCATTCCGTAACTGTCGAAGCACGGGCGTGCTGCCTCTCGAGCTATATGCCACACCTTCGAATATTTTCTAGGTTTATAGAGAATGTGCTTGAATGTGCTTGGCTGAGGCTGTTGTACGCAGGATTGGGTGGAAATTTTGACGCCTAAATCCCCTTTATGCGTTTCTCGAACCATTGGATACAACATTCATCATTTCTCAGCGCCTCCCGTGCGAGAATTCCAACCAGTCCTTATATATACTGTACTTTTTCGTTCAAATCGACAGGGGGTGTGACGCGTGACTCATTTTACCTATTCGACATTTCGGCAGCCGCCGAATTTTTGCGTGACACCTCGAAAATTTCAACATTCGAACTGAAAATTTCGTCTTTTTTGCACTTTTGGGCAGTTTGGGGACCTGCGTGACTGCCTGGAGGTTCGACAGAGGCCCGGGTGACGCGTGACCTCGACCAAAGTTCGTGATCGACAGGGGGGTGCGTGACGCGTGACTACCGATTTGAAGGAAAAAGTACAGTAAGTACAACACCCCCTTTACTCGACCGTCTGCACCTTCGATCCACCAAACCACAACTTCTCAAATGTTGTATGTTGATACCAGTGAATCTAGGTCCTGCCTCACTTCCTCTTATCAAGATCGGCGCGCCAGCGCCAAGAAAAGGAATGGAGGGACGTGCTGGAGCAGGACCCAGACTGCTGCAATGTTAGGCCTCACCAAGTTCACTGTGTTTGGTGTAGGTCCGACGTAAATTTGAGCCGGGACAGCACCTACCAGACAAGGAAATGGATAACCCACAAGAATTCCGACAGCCACAACAAGGTCCGTCATTCCTGCGAAGAAAGACGATCTCTCTGACCTCGATCTTACAGTTGCGGGCAGCGTTTACGAGGATCGGTGTGTTGCATCTATCTGCTGCGCATCTACATGCTGAATCCGGCTCACTAGGTACAACCACAGGCTTTAGGCAAACTCCTTCCGACAAAACAGCAAGTTAGTCTGCCTTGTTTTCGTCTTACCGTCCCTTCTCGTTTATTGCGACCCTCCGGTGCCCTAGGCGACGCGCTTTGCTGCCTGTCTGTTCTGCTGAGAATGTCGGCCCCGCCGGCGCGACCAGGTACCACCAAGACTCGGTGTCCAGCTCCCGTACGCCAGTCAATTACCTTTCGATAAACCAATTTTATCCTTGATGTCAAATGACAATAATATATCCGCCCCGATAAGATGACCATCTGGTCAGGTCAAATAACCGATCCGGGCCCGCGCGATCCCATTTGGGTCAAACACATGTGGTTCGGCAAAACCAGCGAAATCTGGACCAAGCTTGCCCTCGAAACTGGTAGCATTGATCTCGGCATCGCTTTTTCTTCAGGGCCAAATGATTACAATCCCTCAGTGGGCGAGCGGCAGTAGGGCGGCAGGCGTATGCCCACAAACAAGCAGCGATGTATCTCGAGCTTCGAGTCGGCTGCGAGCAAGCAAAAGCGGGTCTGGCGGGAATTAGACTCGTAACCAGCAGATGAAGAAGGACGAACCAGATCGTTCTATCGAGGAGATCCAAGAAGAGCTTATTCAGTGGACCGTCGACAACCGAGATAAACTTTACAGTCCATTCTTGACCATGAAAGGTGTGCTTGCCGTTGAATCTAGATTGTCTATTCACTTCTAGTAGGTTTCGATCCCGCAGTTGACACTCCTATCGAGATTCTGCACACGATATTGCTCGGAATCATCAAGTACATTTGGCACGTTCGTATTCCATTAACCGTGATTTCGGGAACGGGTCGTTCCAGCTGGACTGACCCGCAGTCATGAGGCAGCGAGGAGTTCATGACGTCTTCCATTCATCTCTCCTGCGTGTACACGTTCCTAACGACGATCGTAGGTTTCCTGGCCGCCTTGAGTGCCAACTCGGACTATCCCTAGATGACAAAACGAATGAGTGGGCGGTTGATAAAATTGTCAGCCACCACGGACGGCGATCAAAGGCGCTGTTCGAGATCCAATGGAAATCCGGTGATCGTAGTTGGATGCCTTATTCACAGGCTAAAGGCTTACAGGCGATGAATGAATACCTGGAAGCCATAGGAGTGGCGGATATCAAGGAACTGCCTCAGGGAGCTGGGTCGCCCCCTATCGAAGAGGAGTTCCGGGTAAAATCCATTATGTCTCACTTTTGGGCATATAAAGCCGGTGAGCGAATCAACGAATTCTCACCACCCCTTGATTTACCCACTATCATGTCCACTCCCGTTGCTGATATTTTTGCACCTGCATTCGTCGATCCCACGGGTCTCTCGCTTAACATGATCAACTACAACAATCGCCACCCCGTTCTCAAGCGCGTCAACAAGCGCTACTTCCGCATCACTCGCGCGGACGGCTCCGCCCCTATCATCTTCGACGCCCGCACTATTCGCCTCTACGCCGACTACTGCGTCGCGCTCGCCACGAATGGCGTCACTCCCGTCGCCGTTCCGGCATTTTACGAGGAATTTGCGAGGCAGCCCTGGCAAGATCAATGCAGCATACATCCAGTCTTTTTCGACGTCCAGGGGAAGGATGAACCCGAGCCGTTTCACGTTCAAATTGGAAGTGACGTATCCGACCTCCCAGCAAGCCGCAAGACCAGCGGACTTCTTTCTTTCACTTCGAAATTTCTCATGTGTGATAACTGCGAAACACATTTCTACGATTTGGTCCTCCCAGATGCTTTCGACTCAACGAGTATGTTCAACTCTGTTCCCAGAACACATTGAACTGACTTTGGATATAGAAATCAAAGAACATGATCCATGGCGCTACCTGAAGTATGCTTTCCGGGCCCGCGATGCATCCGAAGAGGTACCGGCCCCTCCTCCAGGATCGTATTCTATTCGAATAAAATGTGTCCCCAAAGAAACTGAAACGAAATGGTGCCCCTGGATCAAAGCTGCAGCTCGAGACCGTAGATTTGCAGCCTCTGCGACACGACTTTGTTCACTGAGCGTACTCCAGGCGGGGATTCGAGTGCACATAAAATCAACGAATGCGTCAATGAAGCCATTGCGTTGTGCGGACGAAAAATCAAGGATCTGTGACAGAAGATCCAGTAAAATCGAATACTGCACGAAAGAAGGCCACTTTAGAAGCGCTCATCGAACTCGTATCCAAGCCCTCGGGTGCACGTTTCGGCAATGGCATGTACGAGCTGGCCAAAGTGGGCCTTGTGATGTGCAGCATCCAATTCGCCGATCCAGGTATAAAGCACAGGGGACCAGCGCAATATCACAGGGGAAAACACCAGCGAAATCAGGAGAACCCCTTGTTTGAAAAAATCATGGCAGCCGTCCGTGACAACGCCATGCCGCCCACCTTCAGCCACCAGAATTTCCTGACGCCAAGAGCGAAGCTGATCTTGAATGAGAACCTCCCGCATGAAGGGTGTCAGTATGACGACAAAGTTACCGTCCATGAGTTCGGATTTAATGATCCATGGGGTCTCGAAGGAGTCCTTCAGCGTCGAGAGGGAATATGTGCGTTCATTTTAGGATGGAATGGTGAGTGTTGAACGGGCTGCCTTGAAAACGCCTCCGGTGGGGCAAATTACAACAACGAGCTCATCGGCGCTCGAGTTTTGGGGTTTTTCTTGCTGGATTTTTGGAAGCATCAAAGGCACTTGGCTCGTTCGGATTCATCCCATACAAGCGTCTGTTGAAGTAGATAACGACTTGTTTATCAATCGGATTCCCACCGAGTTGTATGATTCCCCGCTTCCATTGACCGTCATTTGTCTGTGGCCGGTCTCCTCCCTCGAAACAGGGGCTTAGTTCGACGACACACATTGCTCATTGTGCAAGCTCTTCCGAGAAAAATGATATCAAACGCTTCCATGATCTACATGAGTGCGTAATCTTCCAGCGTAATCGTCCATGTATGTGAC
This sequence comes from Mycena olivaceomarginata, assembly GCA_029378375.1. Lineage (NCBI taxonomy): Eukaryota > Fungi > Basidiomycota > Agaricomycetes > Agaricales > Mycenaceae > Mycena > Mycena olivaceomarginata. Next base: position 75,477 of record JARKIC010001707.1, read on the forward strand.
CCTCTCGAAGCACCACATCAGCCTCGGGCCATACCAGCAATGTCGCCAGTTCAGCACGAGACTGGTGTCGACATTTTTATTCGCCACATTTCCACTGTACAGCTTTTCTGCACTGCACTCTCTGGAATCCCGGCACCATCCTATTCTGCGACGTTGAAGTCGCTACTCGTCATCATCAAAAGTGACCGTTACTTGGCGCGCTGCGTCATAACCCAACTGAACGCCAATTTCAACTGACTCCGGCCAGTGTACTAGCAGTCCCAAGCCCAGAGCTCCCACAATGATCGTGTTCCTGGTGCATTCCGGCATATCCATGAGGCAGGTGATACTTATCTTGTCCAAGCATTGACGCTCGACTTCAGCAACGGCCCGAGGGAGCCGGTCCGACTGCCGAGTGGTAATCTTAGAGCCCCCAGTCAGAACTAACCGTCTACCGTACCTGAGGCATACCTTCCATCGCGAGCATGTTGGCAAATATTGCCAGATCAATCTCCAAACATCATTCTTGAATGCCCCCACCGCGGTACACGTTGTGAACGTTCTTCTACGGGGTACCTTAGCACAAGATAATATGAGATACATGCAATGAAAACTCCGGTACACAGACTTTGGAATAGCACCGAGGTCCTTGGCGGCTTCACGAAGTCGTCGGTCAATTATCAAGGTCAGCATTTTCAACATGCAGCATTCCAGTGCAATAAGACGATAGCCTTTGGGGTCCGTGGGGTCCTTGTCCTTCTTGAGAATTCCGATGAGAGAGGTTAGCCAGTACTGCGGTATTTGCCGATTCTTGACACAGTATAAGAAGAATTGCAGCAGCTTCTCATTCGGTATATCGAGGCAGTCCTGGTAGGAAAAGTTGTCCACACCAACAGCAGTATCCAGGCCGTGCTCCCTCACATGTCGCTTATCCATTCAATGTCTTCCAGGGTGATATCTCGGGTGCATGATTGACGTGGGGATGTATCTGGTGGCTCAGCCGCAAGCTCCCGAGCCATTCACGCGTTGAAGGCGAGTTGTTCGGCATTAAAATTTGAGGGCCGTTCCGCCGGATAGTTTAAGCGATCCTCAAAGTCGCTGGCAAGAACCGGAAGAGAGAACCCTAACAACTCTCGTGTGCGTCCCACATTTTTATTTCTTGGCGTTGACTTATTGTAGCATAATAACGCAAAGTATTAATCTGCAGCCAGTTCCAACTAACAAGATTTGTAAATGCGTGGAAGGCGCGATACCTATGACTCCAAAAGCTGAAAAGAACGTGCGCATGAGCGGAGTCGAATCGATTCAGTTGAATCTGACAGTAGCGATGGCAAGGTAAGCCAGATAAAATGGTGGAGCACTATTTGTACTCACAAGATTTCCAGTGATACCAGATATACCGAAGGGACCACCAAACAGGAGAGGGTTTGACAAGGCGCTTTGAGTCGATTGAGTTGAACGTGGAGCAAGGTACGAATCCCTGTATTGAAGTGGATTAACCGCGAATGACCAGTGCAAGTGGTGATACAGCATCAACGTAGGCAATAGCGCGAGAATGATGGCGACGAGATAAATTGTTTCGAATCTTTGAGTGACACGCGCCGTGGTACCACGGAAACTGCGCCTCAGGACAGTAATTAGAGTCGCCCAAAGCCTTGAAGCTATCTGCTGCGAGACGTCTCCGAGGTACTTCTCGAAGATTTCTTGGAATATTTGGGTATCGTCTTTGCAGGCGAGAAACCAGTCCGAGTTAAGGCATCTTTGGAACCGTCAACTCTTGTTAGAACGTGTTCAAAGAAGCAGGCTAGTGGTGAGTGGAATTTCGACAAGAGCGTTCGTGGCAACCTGTGAAAGCCGCCAAAGTCGGGCCGGTCCCGACAGCCCGACACTTCCCGATTCACCGACACGTCTCTCTTGTCTTTGACGAGCTTCTACTAGTAGCTGACCAGTACGGAGGTCCATGTACCCTCTTTGGCGTTACTCCCATCGATTGATTCTAAATGGCATGCGCTGCACGCCAACCGTAAACGGCTCGCAGTACGACTACTGGTCTATGACCCGGACGTGTACGTGCCGGCGCCGCACCCCATTCCAATAGGTCTCCAAGGCGTGCGCGGAGGACGTCGTACCCTGCGGCTCATTCCAGGGAGACGGCGGACGAGCGGAAGAGCGGATGCCCGCACTCGCTGCTGCACGGCTCCCCGAACACCGCAATGCGGTCGTCGTCCTATCTTGCAAGCGCTGGGGGAGACGGCGCGGATGCTGGAGATGTGGAAGAGCGCCGAGGCGACGGCATAGGGCCATCTCCATTAGTGCTCCCAATGCCGGTGCCCACAACGGGCGTCGGTCTCTGTTTCGAATAGCACTCGCATGGTTGGCAAAGTCGAATATAATCGAGACTCGAAATCGGTATCGGGATCCCTGACTACAATCCAAGCGCGGGGGGACCACAAAAAGCACACCCAACCCGAGAATCCGAGCCGGATTGTTAGCGGAACCGTTGAGAAAGGACGAGTTTTGTGGGAGGGACGAGAAGGGGTGACGTCATCATAGGATTTCCGAAAAAGGAAGGAGGATTTTCGGAGGGTGAAGCCAGCGCGAATACGTCAACGGGGAGAAGCAGGAGCCGGAAGAGTAGCGCCAATGAAGGGGGAAGAAAAATCACTGTACGAAAAAAGTTGACAGTCGCCATACACAAAAAAAAAAAAAAGAAAAGAGATTAAGCAGCAACGCGCGAGCGAAGCTCGCTGCCAGTGACACAGACCATCCCGGGCACGCAAAGGGGTAGAATGGATAGAGACTAAATAACGAGAACGACACGCACCGCGTCCCATCCGCCCCCCGGATTGCAGAAAGGACCTCCAGATGTGGGACAGGCGAATCCGAGATGATAGCTGGAAGGCAAATGCGTGTGTCTGTGTCCTCGAGAATCAGAAGACGGAATGTACATAGAAAAAGAGAGAAGACGGAGCCGCATGCGAAGCGCGCAATGAATACGCATTTGTACATGTCGGTGGCAGATACAGACGCTCGTCGCCCCAGCTGCGGACCGTAGAGCGAGACGTAGACGTCGTCCTTCTTGATCTGCGTGATGGTCCGAGTGACCGATATGATTTGGGCGGCTGCTTCGACCCGGGAAGCGAGCTGCAGCAGTAACAGGCATGGATCAGAGATGTATGATTAGCCAGGCCGAGAGGAGACGTACGTACGGGAAGAAGAGGTACCTCATCCTAGTAAAGGGTGCATGCGGGTCGAATTAAGCGGCGGATCGTGGTGCAGAGGGTGCACAGTCGCGGAGGAGGGCGTTGTCACGACTATATCGCAGGCGCGAGAATGCGTCGCCAATGCTAATGGAACTTATGGAAGAGACGTCTGGGTCGACGTGCGTTAGGAGCGTGGGTGAAGACGGAATGGCAGGGAGATGGAGGGGAAAAAAGTGAGAAGGGTGGTCATGAGCGAGGTGCACTCGCCGCCTCTCTCACCGCGCACGGGCGGACGCGCCTCCGCAGCAAGTCGGCTCCGAGTCACTTGCGCGTGGACCCTGCGCGCTGCGCGGTCCCCGGCCCACTCCGTGGACCAATGGGGCCCGCACTCGTGCGGGCCATGCGCTGAGCTCGCACAAACTCTGGAGCCCCGCGCCAAACGAACACAAAAGATAGGAGGTTATGCGCACTATGCTTCGGTGTCTGACCCTCTAGCCCTTCACTCCATCCCGTCCACCGTGGGTAGTATGTATCGCCTCTTGACGTAGAGAGCTGCGGGGGTGTAGGCTGCATGGATGGATGGGGTACAGAAGGGGAGTCGCAGGCGTGCACGCAGCGAAGCCGAGCGCCGCATGACGGAGTCAAGAATCGAGATGGAGACGGCGGACTCTGAAGAAAGCAGTTAGATGGCTTCTGGTTCAGAAATGCCAGGACGAAAATGAACAGAAAGAAAGTGGCGCGTTGTGTTCTGGAGTGTTGGCAAGATGGGATCGAAAGCAAGAGGCGGAATTGCGGACCGCACGTAGACTCGTAACCAGTCTGCCTACGGCGTTCTTATAAGGCGAGCTTACGGCAATAAGCTCGCCTTATAAGAACGCCGTAGGCAGACTGGTCACGAGTCTAGACCGCACGCCGATCGTTTGCTGATGCGTGAATGCATCACCACAAAACGTCTTCCTCACCACCACCACAAAGTTCCTTTCTTGCATTCGAGGATGGACGCGGCTTTTCACGGCACTGACAAGAATAAAGACTGTTACATGCGCTTGAAGTGCTATGAAGAGCTTTCTGCCTCCAACTTGAACGGCACATGTGCATCCGGCAATTCCTCGCAGTCTTTTGTGCTGGCACCACGTATCCACGAGTGAAGAACGATACTCGTGATTTCCCGCTAATGGCGACAGTACACTTCCTCACCCCAGGATAGCGGTCTCAATTTCTTTTGGCCGGCCCCTACTTGTGTCGGCGTCGGCCATGATTTCCCATGCAATCTCCATATTTTTCCCTCTCTGCCAGTTAATTCTGAATCCGTGCGTCAAAATGTCCCTCCATGTTCTCTTGCCACGAGGAGATGTCTTCTCTGTGTTTGGAGAACTCTCTCGTAGCGTTTTCTGTTCGTTATAGGCACCTGGCATCTCGTACCCTTCAATTGCGTTACTATTTGTGCTGTGTTCGTCGCTTTCACTTTTTCAATCCCGTCTCGGTGCCGGGCGAGTTTCCCCCCACCCCCCTTTGTCTACTTCCCGGCCCGTTTTCTGTTTTTATCTCGTTCCTTTGGCATTTGCGCGGACATGTCGGTGCGGGCTTTGGGGCGATGAATACCACTCCCAGAGTGTCAAACTTTACTTTTTTTTCCCTTTTCTTTCACTTTCTTCTCTCGAGTCACACCTTTTCTTCATGGCCTCCAATGGAGCGCCGCAGGGCGCCTAACGTTAGCGCCCCGCCTCGCTCCAAAACCACAGCAATCACCGCTCTATTTTTGTGATTCCAAAAGAACATTCGGACCGCGCGGTGAATGATCTTCCCAGAATGTTCTGTATCTGTCAGATGTGGTGAAGCGCCGGCGCTCGCGCCTCTCCTTCCTCTCCCAGCCTCATTACTACCACCCATCCCATCCTGCGTTCGTCCAATGGCTTCGAGTCTCGCAATTCTGAATTAAGCGCCCGCATCTCGATTCAGTACAACAGCCTACACAGCTCTATTTCGGAGACTTCCAAGAAGAATGTTCGGGATGGTCCGCACCGACACGACACAGTGTGGGTTTTTGATCAACATGCGGTATATATGTCGCGCATTTCAAGTGCTGAACGAAGGGTCCCTACTCACCCATCTCCTCAGGAAATGGCCTCGAGCCTTGTCCTCATCCCGTGGAGACTGGCCTCCGAGCCGTCCGTTTAACGGAACGGCCTTCGAAAAAAACGGCCGTTTCCTGGGCACGGACGGGCCTATCTGTCCGTCGAACCCCTTACGGCCTTTTCGACGGGTGTGTGCCGGGTGGTTGATAAACAAATTGGTAGTGGCACTTTTATTCAACACAAATATCACCTGGAATGTCCGAAGTGTCTGTGACGATTCTCCACCTTGAATTCATATAACGTACTTACTGCACTCCAGCTCAACAGTTTTGCGCGATCCAAATTCAGAAATTGTGGTGAGTCTGAGTATATGCGCGACCGCTTCTCTGGGTTAGATGTGACATACCTTTCACTCTGACTTTTTTCAAACCTCATAGTCTGGCATTAGGCATCCCGGGCGGGCTTTCGAACTCAGCCGCGCCCCATCCTGTGCAACGTAGCGCCTTTGAACTGCGCGAAAGTGGAACACAGATTGAGAAAGACCGATCCAATGAGCGGGGGTCGATTATCGACTGATAGCCCGACGCTTGCCAATTATTCTCCAGTTCTGGGTTTTCAGTCCCCCTTGTCTCAATCGGAGAAAGAACGCCCGACATGACGATTTTTAAGGTATCAGTACATGCCCATTTATCCAGCTACAAAGTAAAGAATGTAGCCGATGTATAAGAGAATGGGGAAACCCAAGAATCGGGATATATAAGTGGTGAGCGTCCGAAATAGGCACTTCTGCATTCATGCAGTACTCTTTCCCGAACTCGCAGCGCTCGCCGGAGATTCGAATTGTACAGAGTTCCCGGGGCAGCGTAGGTTCTTCTGTCTCCGCCCGGGTTCCTCGCACCGAGAATTGACGCGGTGCCCCATCCGCGGTTTTCTCAGATCCCTAGCGCGGAATGCGGGTACTGGTAGCAGCGCGGGGTGCGCATCACCTCCGTGTCGTTCGCCCGCTGCTCGCCCACAGCCGTGTCATCGCGGCAAATGCGGCCGGCGCTGGTGATGGGAAGCCGCCGCACGGCGTACTGCGCATGAGCAGCGGTGCGGCGGAGTCGTCAACCAGCGGGGTGGTATGGCGCTGAGGATGGACGTGGGAAGCGGGGAGGGTGGGGGAGGATGGCCGCAGAGAGGGATGCCGGGGGCGTTGCAATCGCGTTCGCGGTGCGTGGCAGGCCGAGGTTTGGAGCGGAGGGCGGCGTGGGCGCAGAGGATGGGCGCGGCGCACAGGGAGACGATGAAGGCGGCGTGGGCGAAGGGGAACGCTCGTTGCACTTGCTGCGCGCTCCGGCGATGCTGGGCGTCGTACTCCCGGTACTGGACAGGAGCTGGCTTCGAGAAAAAGTAGTGGGGCGCTAGACAAGGTGGCGGCGGGCGGGGACCGCAGGTGCTGCGCACGCGGGTGGTAGTGCGTGCCATGTTGAGGATGCGCCCGGCGCGCGTGTGGATCTTGCAGGAGACCCACCCGGCGCGCGAGGAGGCAATAAAAGCGGCGACGGCGATGGGAAAGGACGATCGCGCGCGCTGCGCACGCAGGAGGTGGTGAAGGTGGTGGCAGGGAGTAATGTAGGCGCAGGCGTCAGGCGGTGCGCGTGCAGATCGTGCACATCGATAGTCGCCAGGATACGCACGCTTGCTCAGCATCAAAGGAATGCCATCTTTGCCTGCGGGAGTCGTGCGCGAGGGTGTGTCGATTGCGGATGGATACGAGACGGACGTTGCCGGCCGTGCGTATGTCCACACCCGACGTAAGTAGGACGCCTGGAAAGACGGGATCTGCATGCCGGTGCCCGCGGACGAGCTCGTATCGGTGGGCGCTAGAATGAAGAGAGGGGTCTATGCGCCAGCGGTGCGAGGACGGGATAGCGGAGTATGCGCAGGTCGTGGTCCACGCCGCACGGGACCCGCTCGAAGGGAGCACCACGGGTTGTGGCACGGGCGTGGGTGGGGAGGGCGCTCCAAATCTGAGCGAGGTGCTAGCGCGGAGATTCGAGCGGCATGGACCGAGAATAGACGGATGGGTGTCTGGGTTACGAGACGAGAAGATGACATGGTGTAATGCGTTTCCAGTGCCATCGATGGTGCGTAAGTACGATGAGTGGACGTTCTCTGAATCAGTGGTTGACTCGGAGTCGAGGAAGAGATGAGGCTGCGTGTCCGCTCGGAACTAGGGTAGCTCGATATCATATCAGCCTGCCTGAGCGATTGATTCCTTGGGACAGAGGGTTTGGATCTGCGAGCAGAGATAGCACACCCCGTGGCCATGGACGGCATCGGAGATGAGGTTGATTGATGCGATTGGTTGACAGCCTGATCGGCTGAGATCCCCAGATCTCAGATCTGCCAGTGGTTCGAGACGACACTGTCAAGATCGGCCACCAACCACCCTTGGCTTACCGGCCTCGATTGCGAGACTTCACTGAAGCTGCACCCCGCGGACCAATTTTTTTTGATCCCTGGCAATCCATTCCTTAGCGTCGTTTATGCCCATATTACTCCCGCACGGTCAAAGCGTGGGTTTTGGGGCGCGAATTCAAGAACCCTGTCCTCGCGGCATGGCAGCAATGTGCAACCTGTCAGGATTGATTGAGATGGCCGTCGGCGCCACAGAGTGACATGGGACTTGGAACTGAGCGACAACCACACGTTGCAACGTCCCTTCCACCTTGCTTTCCACAGCGTCCATGTCTGAACAGCCAACGCAGTCAAAGCAGCCAAAGCAACCAAAGCCCAACCCGCTCGACAGGTTCATGGGCAGATTCCGCAAAACCACTCCGAAAGCCAGTCCGGCCCCCTCTCCGAATTCATCTCGAAGCACGACACCAGCGCCATCCAACAGGGAAGAATCATCACCCGGTGCAGCTGCAGGCGAGTCATTTTGTTCGCGTTCCAGCCACTGCTGATTGCTTCAGCCTAGTCTTGTCATCTAACCCTGAGAGTGCGCCCAGGGGCATCGAAAAAGGGGCAGATTCGTTGAAAGGAGGTGATACCGCTAAGACTGGTGCGTCTTGTTATATTACATACCTGTAACCATTCACAAACAGACCCAGATAACTCAGATGCTGTACATTTGCCTGGCGAGTCATCTCGAGGTATCTGACTCGTATTTGCTTGCCCACTCAGAATGATTCACTATTCACTATGCCAGTTGGACCAACTCATGGCAGTTCCCCAAGAGTTGACATGCATGGTATTTGTCACATTACATGAATGTAGGTCGCAACCATGGCTCATTCATTGGTCATTAGTTTATGGTGGGACTGGGGGCACTGGAGGCGCGGGTACGGGTGGTGGTCCTGGTGGAACAGGTGAAGGACCCAAGTTCGATTTCCGCGACAGCAATGTCACTCTCACAGATCCCCATGTAACTAGTATGCTCTTCTACGGCTTGCAAAAATTTTGAAGCTGATGAACGAATTCAAAGAATTACAATTCATCAAGGAGAAGCTCGCTGGCCATGTTGCAGCACAGTATAAATTTACAGATCAGAGCAAGAGTCTTTGTGCACCTGGTACACGTGTGGAAATCCAAGCAAACATCTTGGAGTGGCTATCACTACAGCCTAGAACCAAGGAACATATCTTCTGGATCACAGTATAGCAGGCAGCGGCAAATCAACTCTCTCTGCAACTGTTGTTGAAAATCTTCGCGAGAACCACACACCTGTCGCAGCTCAGTTCTTCATCTCTCGTAACATTCCCGAAACAGTCGATCCAAGCAAGATCATTCCCACAATTGCAAAGCAACTCGCCAAATTCTCTCCAGCTGCTGCTGACATTATTCATGATGTGTTGAACGGCGTAGGTGCGGTCCCGCGCAAATATGAGCTGGTCGATGAGGCGGACGCGATCCGTGCGCGTTTTCGACCCACACACCGAGGGCGATGGGGCCTGCGTAGTTGCCTTTAGTGCCGGGGTCAGCGGGGGGGATGGGGAAGGCGGTGGTAGTAGCTGGGTTGACGTGGCCCGCGATGGCCTCGGATGAGGGCGTTTTCGATATTCTGGATCCCGAGTTTGCGGGTGTGGGCGGGCTTGGATTTTGAAAGGCATGACGATTTTTCACGACAAAATACCACCAACCAAGTACAAGTCAGGGAGATTACGAAGTATATTTACCAAGGGTCATTAGCTTGTGTTTTCTGGCTACATGGGTCACCTTCACCATAGCGAGTAGCTACATTTTCGAACTCCTCTGCATCCCGGATGTTTCCATCACTCATTGAGTCTTCGCCTGAGCACGGGCATATCTTAGACCGCAGCTTTCATGGGGTGGTGAGTTAAAGAGAAGGCAGGGAGACCGTAGGTGACGTACACATTACACAGTTCCTTGTTGCCACGCGGCCCCTTTCTCCACTCAGGAGATTGAGTTGCATTGCAACTGGAGCACTGGTAGGATTGTGCAACATTTGCGGCAGGAGGTGTTCTAAGAAACATCCTGGATTTCGCAGGGTGATTGCGTGAAACAGTCATAGTGGGCTCGTTCCCCGCTGGGTCAATGTGCGTCTCCATAATTAGTTGGTCCCCACCACTGCATCTCAGACTCGGGTCGAGCCATGTGGGATACGCTGGACCGACGTTGACTGCCTGATTTTGGCTTTCATCAAACCCTGATTTGACCTACCCTTCTGAGTTAACGTTATTGCATTAGTATTGACGACTTGTTTGGTGCGCTTACAGAGGCACTCCAATATTTTTGATGCCTATCAGACCACGAAGGCCCGAGCCTTTCTCGACCTCTTCCTCCAAGGCACTTGACAGAGCTGCAGCGACAGGGAATTTGGGCTTGTCCCTGCCGGTAGGGCCCGTACCCATTGGGGGGCGATTCGCTGGAGGAAGATTGAGAGCCTGTCGTAGCCGGCCATTTTCCTCCTCCAGCTCCGAGATACGCTGCTGCAGGGCCTGCATATGATGACCAAGTAAGCAAAAGGACACTCAATGAAGTACGCGTGCAGACCTCGAGGTGGGCCGCGCGACGAGCTCTAATGCACGTTGATTATTGCGGGCGGAATTTGGAGGCAGGTTGTCATTGCGTTTGCGGCCGCGCTTGGAGGACATGAGCAAAAACAAACGACTGGGGTGTTTGTGTTTGTTTTTCATACGCAAGGCACCTGGATGTATGACTCATATCTAAGGCGGCCTAAGGACCGGCATAGGTCATCGGATGTCATCCGGATGAAACCGTCGGATGACGGTTGAAATGTTGAACTTGAACGCAAGTCCATCTGCCGGCCAGCATGGTTTCCAAAACTCCAATGAAAATTGCCGCGTTGACAAAGATATGTGGGAAGCCGCCGGGCATGCATAGGAACGCGTCAAACAGCGAAGGCAGGTGGATATAAAAGCTGAAGCTAAATGTGTCATTAGAGTACAGCAGATGCATGCCCGTGTCCTTCGGCAAGCCGAATTTGTACCTGCATTGGCTTTGAATCCTCCAGTCGACCCACATAGGTAGGGTTCCCGTTCTGCATGGGATTTCAGAGGCCAGTCCTCTCGCCGAACAATTGCGCCACCCTGGTATATCAGATGTGTGGTGCTTATGGTGGCTTTTCTACAGATCACCCCCTGTATTCATGGAAAATATACCGCCAAACGTTTCCAACCTACACTACGGTAACTCATTTTCCATTTGTTTCATTCAGAAATTCTAACAAACTCGTCGTCGCAGTTGGTGTATAATTACAGAACTTGGGAGCGGGGGGGTTTTTTTTCTTTCTTTTTTTTTTGTATGTTGTCACCAGAACAGCCGTCCTGGGCTCAATTCTCCACCCTACGCAAAATCGGAGGAGGAAAATGTGATTTCCCGCCAAAATACGTTTGATTGGGCGCTCTGTGCATAATGAACCCTTACCTAAAGGTAGCGGGAATTTCATTTGAAGTGTTACGAGCCCCAGAATTATGGAAATGGCCACAGTTGCGCCAAAATTAAATGGGCTGAGTTTGGTCTGAAGCCTCTGAGTATCGCCAAGCAGTCTAGCAGTACATCAACAATATCCTATGTGAATGCCACTGCATCTGTGAGGCTTAAGGTTAATGAGGAAAATGTGCAGTGCAGGTTCCTGGGTCTTCCATTGGTTTCCATGAACATGGGTGGGTTCGAATGTTCTACTATGGAACCCACAGTGGAGTTGACGTTCCACTATTGGAACCCACAGACTGTAGGTTCCATAGACGTTCATAGAATGCACCCATGTTGATTGATGCATAGTGGAGTTAATTTTCCACCCACAGTGGAGTTAGTGGAGCTTCCACTGTGGGTTCAATGGTGGAACATTCATAGAACCCACCCATGTGCACATTTTCCTCATCAACCTTGAGGCCTGACAGAAGCAGTGCCATTCATATGGGATATTAATCTGATGTGGGCAGATGACCTTCTGATGTTCCCATGTCCGGCAGCAGTGGTAGCAGATGGTGATCAGGCCAATCACCGTGGCCTCGGTGACTATTGTGAACTCGAAAATTTCAAATGTTGAGAAATGTAAATGTACAGTGAGCACTCTTCCAGAAGCACAAGGTCCCTAATGCAAATTCTTTGACACATGCCGCAACGGGCAGTTGGTCGTTGCTGTGGGCAAGGCCCTGAGGGTGCGAGGTGGAGAAGAGGTGATAAATTTAAAACAGCGAATCACGCGGAGCACATGGTGCCGTATTGGCTATCGGCCCCCTTTAATCCTGCAGTGTGCTATGTAGCTATGTATGCTTCTTTCCTCAATGACCTCTTCTATTGTGCAAAAAATCTCTGTTACTGAATCGAAGCCATGACGTGAGATCTGCTCCCTTGTCCTTCTTTCCCTGGTTGTGAATAGGTGTCGCGACATTCGCCTTGAACGGGGTAGGCTTGGCTCCTAGAACCGACGATTTGAATAACTCTCCCACCCCACTCGGCAATTACCGGCCACTTCTTGATTCACGGTGGATGCTGGTGCTGTTCGCTGGATATTATCTCACCGGATGCTAGGTAAATGGATTAATCGGATATAATTCAGAAAATGCCCATCTTAAGCTTGTTTTGCTCCTCTCCTGGCATCGGACTGGCTCAATATCACCATTATTGGTGTTTGAACATGCTCGGAGCGACAATTTATTGGCTGAGAATTCTCTAGATCGACCCCATCGCAACGAGTCCTTGAATGCTCATGTTCACACTGCTGTCCTCCGAGTCAGCTACTCACAGACGTTCCATTTGCTGCCTTCCTCCCGGACCATTCTGCTTCGGTGTGCGCACAGCCTGATTTTGCCCGTCATTGTACAGGATTTTCCGACACTTGACGATCACCGGTATGTACGTGTGGGGTACCTTTTTCCCTTTCAGGTTTCACAACTTGTTCCGTGGACAAGATTTATCCAAGGTTCACATTTCTGGCGCCGGTAATTGCATTACAAGCATTGCATTTCTTACATGTACATATGTAATTTATATACAATCGTCCGTTTGCCTTTGGTTTACCGGATCGAAGCGGCGGTACATCTTGTACTGCACAACTCGGTTCGCCCATGGTTAATTTTTGTGTTCGCCACGCAGAGGGCACCTTTCGGGCACACAAACACAATCACACGAAAAAATTCATACTCATTCCATTCCTGAATGCACAGGAAGTAAAATACTCCCAAATACGGGAATATTTCACAACTCAGTTCGCCCGTGGTTAATCTTTGCGTTCGCCACACAGAAGACTCGTTTCAGGCACACAAACACAATCACGCAACAAAATTTGTACTCATTCCACTTCTGAATGCACAGGAAGCAAAATACTCCCAAATATGGGAATATTACACAACTTGGTTCGCCCCCCGATCAGCCATTCAACATCCGCTCAAAAGAGGCACAGCCTCCCATGCGTCCTCCTTCTTACACCCACCATCCCACCCCCGGTCGCATTCCATCTGTTGCTGCGTGATGAAAATGCGGCTTTGACATGAAGTCTTGGCCGCAACCATAGCATTTGTGGCAATTAAGGGATTGTGGATAACTTGATATCGCGATGGAGGAAGTGGCCTCCCTGAGGTAAACCTCGGTGCTCAAAATTCTTCCGCCGTTGGGTTTTCTCCCCCCCAAAAATGACCCTGGTGATCTCCGTGGCAATCAAGAGGCAAAAGGGCAATCTCCGTGAGTCAAAATCGAAACGTCCATCGCTTCGGCGACTTAGGATTCAGTGATGGCCGTCTTGTCTCGCCAAGTTCGATATGACTTGTTTCGGCATTTTCCACAATTATGATCCGGATGCAGCCAAGATATATAAACTGCGTGATAAATTGCAGGTCCCTAGATCACCGTCTCCCTCTACCGCCCCACTCCCACTTTGCCATGGTCCGGATATTACGGCCGAGAAAGGCTCATCAAACTCTTCAAGCGAAAGAGAAGGTAGACGATTTCCACTTGATTTACGATCGGCATTGACCCATTTTAGATGCGCATTCGACCACCCAGACCCTTAACAGCGCCATTTTCAACCAATCTTCAAATACGGCAATTCCTTGGAAGTCTACAGCGTTTTCTCGCACGATATCAATGGGGGCGGAGCAATCGAGCGAAACACAGAACGATTTGGCTCCACCCTATTGGATTCGCCCAAGGGAACAAAACGTCTGAACTGGATCAAAGACTTTCCCTATCTTGCGGAATACTCATATTTTGCTGAGTGTTTTCGCAAGAAGGCGCCTGGGCGGATGTGGGCAGGGCTCTTTGTCACAGCAATTGAAAGTTGGGTTGGTAAGAAAGTGCTAGCTGAATGGCATGTATGGGCGGCCATCATCATCAGTCCAGAAGCACTGGCCACGGGGAAGAAACTGCTCATATACGATTGCGACGGGAAGATGTGGACTTTGGCCACTGTCGCGCCAGAGAGGCCCTCCCTCTTTCTATACAGCACGATTTTTGGAGACAGAAAAAGATGCCGTTCGCAGAATTGTGGCGTTCCAGCTACAATCCAGAAACCTTGGCCCAGAATCAGTGCATGAAGAACACCTGTGAATTTCTCATTCGCACTGTCAGGTCACCTCCTCGCATTTCTGTGGGACCAGATGGTGGGGAGGTCATTGATGGATTTCGTCGGGTTCTTTGCCTTTGATTTGTGGTACTATGTATTATTTCGATCAATTTGTTTGTGACCCCCGAGTTTAATAGAGATTAGAGCGCAGGGCAGCCGATTTGGTCAAAACAGTCCAGAAGGGAAGAAAAAACGGCCCTAAGTTCCGCAAATGGCTGTACTAATACAGTATCAAAAAGTTCATTTTTTCCAGGCGCATCTTCCATTTCAGAAAAGCTCAGATCATTGATTTGGATGGCTACGGCCACCAGTCACAATCTCTTTCTGGCCAGTCGGCGACGTTTGCCCCTGATGGGAGTATGTGCCGAACTTCGGCATGTTTTTACTCCCCCTCCGTTCCTCACGGGGCCTGCGGATCCGTTTCCTACATATAAGAACTGTCCAGGAAAGTGAATGCAGCATCACTTTGAAATCTGCGGGTATGTAACCATTGTCTTAAGTAAAAATCTACCATTGGCGAGGACAGAGTGAGAAGCTGGGTTTCCACTCGACTCGCCAGGGCTGGAATTGGCATCAAATGAAGGGACCGGCCATCAAATCGTGACAGCAATGTGACGCATTTTGTAGGCCTTCAAACTCATCCAATTGAGGGTCCTTTGCTGTGAAAAGTGGCCCATCGTGCTCGCCATCTCTCCGTGAACATAATGATGGCACCAATCCATGGGGGTTCTGCCGGTGAATGTGGCGCTTGGCGCACCTTTCAACACTTTGCTAGGGTTAGCACAGCCTCACGTAATATCTCCGGAATCTCTCTACACAGTTGACGTGATGCTGATGAGTCTTATGCTGCGGGAGCTTCCCCGCGGCTCAGCGGATCCATATTAACAGACTTCAACAGATCGAGGTACGAGATCATTTGGTTGAAGTGTCTGTCCGTGAGAGACTACTAGTAGGGTGACGGAGAATACCAGGGACCATAGTATACAATAGTGCCTGTATTCTTAAATAATTCCTACGCCCCGGCGTTCCTGAGCGGGACCGTGCCGTGTAATCCTACCTACCTACCCTTCGACAATCAGCGGCCAAAAATTTAATCAATCAAAGCTTCCTGGTCTTCTTCCATGCCCAATGTGATGGTTGCTGAGAGTGCTGAGAGTTTTATTTTCGTCCTGCTCAGCATGACCAACACGGGCAAACAAGCCTCCCTGTTTTTCCCTCCATGCGGCGTGCGCATGCGTCTACCTCTGCCAGATGCTCTCAATTCAGCGCTCAAGACAGCGTCCTGTGCTGGTACCGCAGGAAGCTGTATCCCGCAAAAATCCTGAAAGTCAAGGACTCTGCATCGGACTGCAGTCCGACTCAGCGATACTTTGTGCATTATATTGGATGGGCCAAATCGTACGTACGTTCGAGCCTCATTTAGAGCGTTGGATCAATTTCCGTTATCGAGGTGGGGACAACTGGAGAAAGGCGTCCCAAGTATTGGTGGACAATGCTCACAATCGCTCCATCTGCCTTGTAGAAGAAAAACTCGGTGACTAAACGCACACGAGTCACCCCGCAGTCAAGCTTGCCGCCACGGTTTAGAATTAGATACTGGAAACCCTATTCTAAGGTGCAGGTTGGGCCCTTCCAACGTTCCTGTGCTCAAATATTACTTAGACCCGAGACAAGCACATAAATACGGGGTGCGGGCGGGATCGCATTCTCTGAAGCACCCTCCCAACCCTGAAGGTGACGAGAGTTTCGTTTCACAATAATGACTCCGTTGGAAGCACCTTGGAACCTCATCTCAATCGTCGGTTGAAGAGAACAGTAAAGAACATGTGCGGTGCGCAATCTTTGGGCGTGATGTCGGTGCATAATAAGCCATTCTTTGTGAGTTCTCTAAGTTTTCCCTTGATCCCAGCCAGAGACTGCGACCCATGTCGCAGTCCCGCACCCGCCATCACCATTTGTCCCGGAGCCTGCCAGTTCCTGTCTTGATGTGAACCTGAACCAACAAAAACGCATCGACGGCGCTTTGAGGGTCTTCTGCGCCAGATGCAGGAATTGACAAGAGAGGTGGCGCAGGTCCGGAATGGCATCCGGAAGTCCATGGAGCCCGATACACCCACTTCGTCATTTGTTCGCTCCAAGCTTTGACTCGGAGTTGGTTAATGAGACAACGAATTAGATTGGTTTGGATTTTGTGTATTGATAGCTAGGATCCAGTCCATCCGGCCGCTTGCTTGCGAAAAAAAACAGTGCGCCAAAAAACTTCAACTCAAGGGATGGGAGACCAGGTCTATCTCCGGCCCCAGGGAACGCAGTACTCGGGTGTGGCTTGAACAGATGGGCTTGTGCCTGTGAAGACTGAGTTGGGACTCACATTGTAAAGAAAGTGATTAAGCGCACAAGATACCAGATCATGCCATGGGTCATACGACCTACTAATACCGCGTTTTAGTGGTAAGGATTTAAATTGCGAAAAGAATTTGCAATGTTGATCTCGCTACAT
Organism: Mycena olivaceomarginata; assembly: GCA_029378375.1. Classification (NCBI taxonomy): domain Eukaryota; kingdom Fungi; phylum Basidiomycota; class Agaricomycetes; order Agaricales; family Mycenaceae; genus Mycena; species Mycena olivaceomarginata. Next base: position 92,268 of record JARKIC010001707.1, read on the forward strand.
TAATACCTTGGTTTGTGTCTGGTAGATAGCTAGGTCTCGACCCGAACATGCACCAGTACCAGTGGGGTTCCGCACATAAATTCAATCTGAGCTCAAAAATACTGGGTGAATAGTTCCTCTGAGGTGTAATTATTGTCCGACTTTGGCTTTGTATTGCATTGGCCTCAACTCTTTTTTTCTCGCTTTCACCCTTTGTCCAAAACGAAGACAAGTCTTTCACAATTCCCAGGCGTCGAAAAATTCCAATACCACCTGACATACAGCCAGATCCATCTCCCTCCACAGGACCTTTTCGTTTGGGACTTTGCGTCCTTCGACCTTTCGCGACCCACCCGTGTAGTCGCAAAGACAGGGAAGGCGAAGAATATCACCGATTGCTTTGTCACTGAAAGCTCAGAAGGCGCCACAGCGGATGATATACGTGCCATCTTGACTCCCCCGGACGAATTGGTCGGAGAATTATACACATATGCGACCACCTCCCTCGCGCCCACAGAAACCACCGCAGTACCATGTCTGCATCTGAATGGAGCCGACAACATGGGGCTGATGTCCCTATGGATTATCGAGTACTGGAAACAGGTTATGGACATACGACAGGACTACAGTGTCAAAACCCGGATGCGAAAAATGCCCGGATGCAAAAAAAAATTAATTTGAGCCGGAACTCAGGCCACTTTCGGCTTCGTTATTTTTTTGTAGAACACATGCATAGCCTGTGAGTAATTCAGGGTACAGAAAACCGGTATTCAACGGATTGGGCGTGAGCGAAAATTCGAAACAATGCCCCAAAACGGCTAATAAATTTGATTGATGGTGGCCAAAGAATTATATATTCTGAACACGACAGTGGCTCAATCACATCTACGGCGTTTTTCAGAAACGGGTATTATACGGTGGAGTACTGCTTCGACGTTTCTGACCATGCTCGGTCGGAGTCGGCGATGGGGATGGGGATGAACTCATCATCGTGACATGTTCATCTTCGTCTGATGAGCTGTCGTCTCGCGCACCATTCAGCCCATCCCGACCCATTCCGGACACCCCCCGACCTCCAGCAGAGGCTCCGCGACCGCGACCACGACCGTGACCACGCCCACGCCCCCGACCGCCGCTGTCTCATATGTCCCGCTGGAAGTGTGCACCTCTTCTTTGGCGTATTCATAAGTGGATTCGAGTTGTTGTTCAGCCCAATGTTTTCTCTGAACGTTTGTCCCGCGAGGACGGCCCGGGCGTTTACCTGTAGGAGGCATCTGCGAGCGTGCGAGGGCGAAAGAACGAGTGAAATGACGTCGCTGATGTGACATCACCGAAATTTTCGCATCCGGGTCAAACACCAAAAAGGGCAAAATAAGTGACGAGGCCGTATGACACAATGACAGTCCCAAAAAATCTAAAAATATTGGTGCGTGGAATTCAAGGTCTGTACTCTACCCTGATGCAATCTCATGCCGCAATTCACTTGCATGCTTGTACGATACCGGGGTAACTTTTTTTTTTCGGATCCGGGTTTTTGACACTGTATATGAAGTGGAAAAAAAGCAAACTCTCGACATTGAAGTGCCGATTCTTGTTGACAAAACCAAAATTTACGGCGTGGACCCCAGTCTCCCGCGTCCGCGCTTCATTGTCAAATACTGTTATTAGCCTTTTATTAGCCTTATTAGCCCTGCTGGGTGCTCTATTCACCAAATGATTGAAAAATGTCTTATCTTCAGTTCAGGTCAATAGTTTGCATTGGTTTTCTGTCACAAACAATACTGTGATAACCCAATAGCCTTTGGAAGTGTTTAAATCCGGTTTTCAACACTACAGGCACCCCAACAACCTGGATACATGCTTGAGGCCCAAACAAGACAAAATGCTATATTTGGTGGATCCAGACTGGCCTGAAGTCCCACAAACAGTTTTATACATCATATATATTATATAGGACCAGTAGAAGGGCACTTCAAATGAGAGAGAAGCAAGGCCCACACCAAATAACTGAATTCTCAATGCGCTCAAAACTCTTCGGTATTAGGCTTAGAGTGAGATATAATTATATGGACACATTGTCTCATGATTGTATGATACCATCCTGTAAGTTTGGTCAATTTTCCACGGTTATGTGTGAAGTAGTAGTCTCAGGAATTGAATTTTGCAAGTTCGGACAATGTTGCACTGTTTACCCCATTATATTTGAAAAGTTGAAACAGCCAGAACAACCAATCCACACACAATAAAGGCCAAAAAGGCGAGGAATTACCATTTTGGGCTGAAAGCGTAGTGACCCACAAAGGAATAGGTCAGCCTGGAAGGTCTGACGCACCGAGGAATCTAAAAATGGGATGAAACTTAGTGGTTCCTGTAGATAATCTACACTACAGTGGTTGTTTGCAGCAATATACAAGGCCAGAAGGGATTGAGTGAGGCCCGAATGCCCCAAGAGGGCAAAACTAGGCTTGTTCTGTATGCGGCCAGTAGCTATGGGCGGAGTTTCAATAAGTTAAGTTAGCTAAGCGTGGGAAAAGTAAAGTAAAGTTCGGCCACCCAAGCCGAAGGGCTAAGTAAACTTACCAAGTTAGGAAATAAGTTACTTTTACTGGACTCCGTCGCAATACCTCTTGAACTGAACGACTTTGAGGCCATTCTTTCCTCTAAGGGCTGTCAGCCACGTACACTAGAATTTGTCCTTGTTTGCTGCATATCCCAGCCCCCAGCTAGTCACGTAGTACCTTTTTCCGATAGGAGGATCGACCAAACGGCAGGATGACCGTCTTATTTTCATTGAATTTCGCAGTCGAGGCTGCGCACCATAGCCGCAAAATTTCCCAGAGGTTTCCAAGTGAATCCTGGGATGAAAGGTATATTGAAGTATCATCAGCAAAGAGCGATATTACGAGATTTTCTTTGGCCATGGGTATTCTGACACCTTTCAGATCTGAATTTCGTATTAAACAGGCTAAAGGCTCGATAGCCAAGTTGAATAATAAGCAGGAGAGTGGGTCCCCTTGCCTTACACCACGAGTAACTATGAACGGCTCGCTGATCTCACCATTGATCATAACCACTGTCTCTGCGTTTGTGTACAAGTGTCTAATGGTCTCGCAAAATTTCGATGGGAAGCTCATGGGCAACAATGGCACCATCCTCCTCGGCTGCTTCAGCATAATCAGGAGGATTTTGCGAGTTTAACTTGATCTTCAATTTTCCTGCCCTTCATAAATCCGGCTTGGTTCGGGTGTGCTAGCGAAGGTGCAACAGTCATCAATCGCAATGAATATGCTATGGTCATTAACTTATGGTCGCAATTTAGTAGGGTTACCGGCCTGTAATTGCTAATCAAAGATTGGTCCCCCTTTGTGAAGACAGGGCAGAGCCATCCAGCATTGAATTTAGATCTTGATACTATTCCGTATTTTTTCGATATCTGCATAAGGGTTACTACGGAGTCGATCTCCAGCTCCGGAGCTGGAGCTGGAACTCGTTTTTGAATGATAGCCGTGATCAACCGGCCGTAGATGGTTTAATCAATGATTGATCGAATAATTACGTTTCCCGTGTCGCAATCCCTTGGCGCCCCCCGGGCGGCCCCCGCCTTTCCCGCCTCTCCCGCCTCCTCGACCATGATGTGGCCCCTGCCGTCTCTGAATCATGCTGGACCAAATTTAACACTATAAATAATGCATATAAGTACTGAGCGATAAGAGTTATGTCAAGGGAAGCCAATCAGGCGGTTTTCTATGTGGACACTGAGCGTTGCAGAGGGCGGGAGCGGCACGCGCTGGGCGCATCACGTTGAGCGCGAAAGTAGTGCGGCGGCAGTCAAAAATTTGCCCGCGGGGAACATGTCAGCGGTAATCACCCGGCTGGGGCCGGCTATCATTCAAAACGAGTTCCAGCTCAGCTCCGGAGCTGGAGATCGACTCCGTAGTAACCCTAAAGCTTTGTGAGAAAGCCTAAAATATCGAACATTTTGAGATCAGTTCCTTGTTTTGCTGGAACAAAATGTCCAAAAGTTTGTAAATTCATAAGGAATCCCATCTAAATCAGGAGCCTTATCATCGTGAGTTAGCTTGAGAGCCTCTCCAATATGTTCTGTTTCAAGACCCTTGTCCATCTCTTCAATTCTAACTCGTTCCTCCTTTGTTGAAGTCTGTTACTTACTGATGGGGTCCGATCGGGTCAGGAAGTTATTACATAATCGTAGGAGTTTGAATCTTGCTGCAAACTGTAGTTCACCAAAGAGGGGAATTAGGTCCCAGTTAGGGTAAAGCTTGCCCTGGCAAGTGTTACCCTAACTGGGAAGCAAAAATGCTCTTTTGTGGCTTTTGGTCTAGATGATATTCATGTGCTGCGAACAGTCGGACGAATACCAGCGGGTTTCAGGGTTCAATCCTCCTGCTCAGCATTCATTTATTACTATTTATTTATAATGCTGGGTTTTTATATGGACACAGCCAACTGCTTGGCTGATGCCGGGGTTTTAGACAACAGTTACCATGACTAAAGCCATGGCATTAGACTAAATATTAGTGCTATGGCTCCCCCGATGCCGGAGGGAAGCTTGGATTCGCCCCCCTGCTGCAGCTTGGCAGACACAGGATTCAGTCCACGGAAAGTTGCAAGTAAACTACTCAAGCATCTTCGCAGGCGGGCTGCTGTTCCTCGTCGTGCGTATGCGAGCACCGACGATCTTCTCGTTCGAGTCCCTCGACACAGAAGAAACACCAGTCCTCCTGCACCGTCCGACGATGAAGAGATGCTCCCGGGCGAGGCAGCAGCATCAATACTGCGCTGAGACATTTGGAACGGTGATCTGAAGATGGAAAAGACGAGATCAGTTGAGTCAAAACACGAGAAAAAAAAAACGGGTCAAACACATACCCGTCGTCGTATAGGGCGGACCAGCCAACCTGGACTCCCCAACCAGCAACCTTAACACCCCCTGACTCTGCTTCTATTTTCTCACACCAGCAGCACCATCTCCGTGCTCGGCGCAAACTGTTGAGAACAAACTGGTCGCTAAATTTGCTGCCATGGATGAGTTCCTTCTGAACTCTCCCTTCGACTCTGTTGGCGATTTTCTTGCCATCTTATTTTTCAATCGTCCCCACGGTAAACCTAATGCTCGAGAATCCACCCATGCTGCCGCTGTCGCCTATTTTCTCCGAGGACGCACCAAAATCAGGATGTCAGACATCCTACCTCTGATGTACCAGCACCGCTGCAGTTACCTGTCCAAGGATGGTTTCCTCGTTGTATTCCGGGACAGAGCGAATGATACATGCGAGTCCGGCGAAATTTGTCGGCGGGAAGACGACTAAGTTATGGAATTTTACGAGTACTTTATGTGCTCGTTCTTTTCATCAACGGGAACCAGAGTTTTGAGTTCACGAAACTTTTATCAGTGCGTTTGAATGAGGTAATGAAAATAGTGGCTGTGTTCATTAGATTTTTGAAGTCTTTTTAACAGACCAATCTAATGAATTTAGTGATTATATAATCCATCAAGATGGGGCCGGTTCAGATTATCGGCCCGGCCAAGAGACTGGCGCGGTTAATTACCGACCTAAAGCATCCGAGCATTGGGGTCCTCATCTGCGCCCGCCCTGTCTGCGAACCTGCTTTCCCCCTGGATGCAGTACCCAGAGTTCTTAGACGACACGTTTCCAGACATGCGCGATGACACAGCCGCCCCCACACACCAACTCTCTACACCGGCAACACCGTCAGTAGGGACCGTGATTTCCTATGCAGGCCAAGTTCATTCTGTTGAGGTGTTGATTTCGAGGGTGTGGCCAAAATAGTGTGCTATTTCTGCCTTGGAACATGCTAGCATTGTATCCTGGCACATATGTAGAACTGATTATCTGATTTTCAAGGCTGTAGGAAACGAGCCGAAGTGCGAGAGTTTACCAACGTTTCAACGCGTCATGTCACCCATTTGGCCCTGAATTGGGATGAGTCGGACATTATATTGTCAGAGTGTCATGAAACATGAAATTAGAACATGGCTAGTGTCCTCGCACCATCCACCAATGAGGCCTAGGGAATGAACAGATGGTGAGTCTGCATGAGTAGAAACATTGAAACAATATATAAGGCGGGCGAGATCAGAGAGCGCCCGCATAGCCTCCCAAAGGAGCAACTACTCACTGTAGAGAGAAGCGGCAGTCGAACCGACTGCCTAAAAGCCCTTGATCTGAGTGTGGTCCAACACTCAGATCGACTGCTGGTATGCCCTTGTTCCCACTGCTATCCCACATTGCATTTTTGCCATTTCGGCAGTTGCATCGACTGCGTGTTGGCAGTCAGTCTGAGGGCTTTCGGGCAGTCAGATCCATTGCCGCAAGGCAGTCATTTCGATGGGGGGCTGGCAGTCAATCTGAGTGTTCTTTCGTGCAGTCGCTTCCACTGCACTCAAATATGCATTTGATGATAATAAATATATATTCATAGCTAATGAATCACATCCCATCCAATCCACTGCCCGTTCAGTCCCGCATCCACCGCTAGCGCTGCAATGCTAGCAGGAATGCGTCAGTGCAACAACAAGGACCCAAAGTCAAAAGGTTACCTCTGACAGCACCGAATAATGCGTACAACGACTTCTGCCTGCAGCAAAAAATGAGAAAAAATTGACACACAAAAATGAAGACTCACCAAGCCATTCCCCGCGCATTTTGAGATACAAACCCAACCTTGTGAGACGCGCGGACCGTAGCGGCGCAGATAAACACAGTAAGCAGGGGTGAGTAAATTGGAATTGTAACAAGTACCTTGCACAATGAGGAGGAAGATGAAAGAAAACACCGTTGAGCGAGAAGCAGGGTTGTGTGATTCTTCGCTCATGAGCAGACAATGTCAGCGTCAGAAGATAGATTAGACTAAGAGAGGCAGAGCAGAAGTCAGGCACGTACAGTGAAACAGCACTGAGGGCGGCGCGGGTGGAGACACAGCACAACGCGAAGAACCAAGCGGTATAAGCAGCAGTTCATGTGGCACGGCTCAGTTTTCAAATCAAAAAAGCTGCAAGGGGAGACTTACATCATAATGGCAGGACCGACCGAGCAACCCGCCGTGTGCTTGAAGATTAAATCGGACTCGAGGGATGTGCGACGCCGTCACGACCGTCCCCAGCCTTGCCATTTCCGCTCGGTCCGCGTCACATTGCTCATCGGGAAAGAAGCTGGAAAGAACAATATTCAGACAAGTCGACGGGTCAAGATGGAGGTTATACTAGACCTGGTGTGCCGAGAAGAGTTAGCGGCGGCGGGCAAATGGGGAAGTGGAAGAAATACCTTGCGACAATGATGTTGGAGCTGCTCTCTTGAAGGATGCACACCGAGAAAATGAGTAAAGACAGCATTCAACCGTCGAGTGCGAGACAATAACTACCTCTTGAAGAGCAGGAGTTCTGTACAATGGTAGATACAAATAAAGAAATGGAAACAGAACACTGACCCCCCTGCTTGAATCGGCCATCCGACACTCCGTCTTGATCAAGAAAACAAATGAGGCGCCGGGGGTAAACACAAAGCAATAAAAGATACGTACCGCGCTAGAAGAACATGCACTTCGGTGCGCGGCCATCTCGCACTGCCTACACACGGTCGTTGATATGGAGTCATACATCGGCTGAATTAGTAAAAGAGGAAGAGGAGGCTTGCCAGTAAAAGCGGTGAAACTCGCCCGCCCGCCGCCCGCCAGGTAAAAATGAGTGAGAAACCAAGAGATGGGCAATTAGAACGAACGCACTGGTGGCAATGGTCGAATTGTGCGGGTCGATGAGCACACTGGCCGAGCTCGGTCTGCCCAAACAATATCAGTCCCGTTTCACGGCAGTGTCGCATGTTACCTGGGCTTGTGTTAATCCCGCCGGGCTTGACGTTGATCCTGCTAAATGGTGAGCATGAGAGACACAGTCGAGGATGGGCTGCACTGCAGGTAGACGTACACCTAGTACTGTGGCTTGGCGCAGTAGCATTTCACTTCGAAGGCTGAAGCGTAGTTTTAAACAAGTGAAAAGAAGTTACAATCAACTATTCACGTTGAGGCACTGCCTGGCGACACCCATCTAGCACAAACAAGATGAGGCTTGAGGAAAAATAGAAGAGTCGTATGGCGATGTCGTGTAGATGTTGTTACCGCCCTCGGGCCAGGGATGCGGGTGAGAACAAGTTGCAGCAAGGAGGACGTAGCCTACCAAAATCACCACGATTGGCGGACGTATTCCGATTGCCCGTAGGCGAGGACCTTTTATAACCTGTTAGAGACGAATGAATGTTGCGGAACGAGATCGGACGTACACTAAGCTATTCTTGATGCTCTGGAGACGGTCAAGGGGCTTTTTGCTGAGAGGTGGGGGAGGCGTGCATTTTCAAAAGCATGATCTGGGGCCATTTAAATGACTTGGATTTTGGCCTGCCTGTGACATTCAGAGTCAGTTGAACACACCGAAGAGATTAACAAGTATGATGTTTTGCGATGACAATGTGCATCATTCAAATTCACGTGAGTTTGTTGAAGTTTTTCAGAATCATTGGAGTAAATCAACAGAAGTGGCGGACGATTCGAAGATGGCTTCATAAGTACTTAGACTTGCTACTTGTAAATCTGACAATTCCCCAAAGAGAGGCGGCGTAAACCATTCTTGTTCCTGTGCACAATTAAGGAGGTTGGAAATTGTGCAAACAGAATCAAACAATTTAACCCAAGTATTTTACGCAAACAATGTCGG